>CM053585.1:400752594-400768922 GCA_028646515.1 Pseudochirops corinnae
TATCTATAAGCATATGAAAAAATGCTCTAAATCACTATTGATTTGAGAAATACTAACCAAAACAACTTTGAGGTACCACATCTTACCAGTCAGATTGGCTAAGATAACAAAACAGGACAATGACAAATGCTGGAGACGATGTGGAAAAATTGGAACACTAATGCATTATTGGTGGAGCTGTGAACTGATTCAACCATTCTGGAGAGCAATCTGGAACTATGTCCAAAGGGCTATAAATAATTGCATACCTTTTGACCCAATAATACCACTTCTAGGGTTGTATTCCAAAGAGATCATGGAAGTGGGAGGAAGATCTGTATGCACAAAAATATTTATTGTAGCTCTTTTTGTGGTGGCAAAAAATTGAAAATTAGGTGTATGACTATCAATTGAGGAATGGCTAAACAAGTTGTGGTATATGAATGTAATGTAATACTATTGTTCTATAAGAAATGAGGAGCAGATGGTCTTCATATTTACTTGGAGAGGCTTATACAAACTGAAGCTAAGTGAGAAGAGCAGAACCAGGAGAAATCTGTACACAATTACAGACAGAATGTATGTGTGAAGACCAACTTTGATAGACTGGGCTCTTCTCAGCAACGCAAGGTTATAAGACAACTCCAAAAGACTCATGATGGAAAGAGATGTCTACATTCAGAAAAAGATCTAGAAAGAACAAAGTTTAAGTGCATACTGAAGCAAACTACCTGGTCTCTTTCTTTTTCATGTTTGGCTTTGTTTCCTCTTTCTCACTGTTCATTCCATTGAGTATGACCCTTCTTTACAACCAGACTAATGTCTAATGTGAAAGTATTTGCAGATCCTATACTTGTTTGTATGCCACCATGGGGGAGGGGGGGGGAGAGGAGGGAAGGAAGGGGAGAAAATTTGAAACTCAAGGGATTGTGGAACTGAATCTTGTAAACTAAAAGTAAACAAATAAATCAATAAAAAAAAAAAAGAAAGAAAAAGAAAATAATAAATCATTAAAAAAAAGAAAGAAAAAAAATTGTTACAAACTCCCTCCAAGAAAGGCTATAGGAAGGAACTGGTAGACAGGGATTGGGATCCAGCCTTGGTATCAGCAATGAGGAGCATTATTCCCCCAATTAATTTTGCTAAGTGTCTCCTCGAAGTTTATAAACACGTTAGCATAATTTACAAGGCCTTGGTACTAGCTGAATCAAAAGGAATCTACTTATCATAATCTGAACATTAGTAAGACTAGGAAATGGCGCCTTGAGGGGAGGAAGATTACCACAAAGCAGGGAGAGACTGACTTCAGGGGCCATTTTGTGATTCTTTTGGTTGTAACTAAGTCCCTCTTAGTGAGCCCCCAAAAAAAAAAAAAGAGCCAAAAAAATGTGTTGATTGGCCTCAGGCAAGTTGACTGGGTGGTCTCACATAAGAGCAATAGTATTCTCTTTGAAAAAGAAATCAGCCACCAGAGGACAAGTCTAGCATCTCGGGGGAGAAGAAACAACATAGTATATAGCAGAAACAGCTTAGCAGAAGAGCAGTAAGTGATCGTTTCAGAGACAGAGGGGAACAGGAGCTTGGGAGGTGGAGTAAAGCAGCTATGAAGCCTCTGGTTGCTGAGAATAGGATCTATGAGAGGCATTCTTAACAGTTTCTCCAGACACCATTTCTTCTCTCATCAGTCACTTTGGAGTCTGTGGAAAATTGTACTTGTTTGTGTTTGTATAAAGGGATGGGTATAGGGCAGTGGTTCTCAACCTTCCTAATGTCGCGACCTTTTAATACAGTTCCTCATGTTGTGGTGACCCTCAACCATAGAATTATTTTCGTTGCTACTTCATAACTGTAATTTTGCTACTGTTATGAATCATAATGTAAATATCTGACATGTAGGATGTATTTTCATTGTTACAATTGAACATAACCCACAGGTTGAGAACCGCTGGTATGGGGTGTGGGGTAGGGCAGGGAGGATTGTTTTCTTATTCTTAACTTTACTATTTTGTCCTATTTTATGAAGTTTTGGATTTGATTTATGGCTCCTGGTCTATTGGTAGAGAACACAACGATAAAGGGATAGAAATAAGCATTTATATAGCATCTGCTAAGGGCCAGGCACTGTGCTAAGCACTTTACAAATATTGTATCATTTGATCCTCACATTTACAGTTAAGAAAACTGAGGTAAACAGGTTAAGTGACTTGCCTAGGGTCACATGACTCCTAAGTGTCTGAGACTGAATTCGAACTCAGATCTTCATGACTCCAAGCCCAGCACTCTATAGGTGTCTGATGAAGACTAGATTCACATTTGCATAATTATGATTCCCCCCCCCAATCTAAGATAGAAAGTTGTTCCAGAATTTTGTGGAATTCATGCCGTAACAGTGATGCTTGTTTTGGCTATTAATGCCCTTCCTTCTTTCTCTACCCTCTGCCTCAAATTACCTTGCACTTACCTTGTATATATATTTACTTTGTATATATTTTGTATTTATTTATCTATGTACAAGCTATTCCACACCAATGCAATATAAGCTTCTTGACAGCAGGGGCATCTTTGTATCCCCAGCAGTTAGCACTGTGCCTTGTATATAGTAGGTGCTTAATAAATGTTTGTGAAATAAATAAGAAGTCTTAAGGGAGACATGATGGCTCTCTTTAAATATTTCAAGGACTATCACATGGCAGAGATACCAGAGGGCAGAAATCTCTGGGTAGAAGGTGCCAAGATATAGATTTCAGCTCAACATAAGAATAAAAAAATAACTTTTTCCAGGAATGAAATGTTTTTCCTCAAAAGGCTGGGAGTTCTCTGAAGCTAGAGAACTTCAGATAGACTATAGACAACCATTTTAAGGGAATGTCCAAGTTCTTGTTCTATCTGGTTTGACTAGAAAACATCTGAAATGTCTTCTCATTCTAAGATTCTATAATTTTGTGGCCCATGAAACACCCACAATTATACAAAAGGTTAACTCAGATAAAAGTGCATGCTTTACAAAGTGCTTTCCTCATATCAACAATGTGAATTAGATAGTGTATGTACTATTTTACAGATGGGGAAATTGAGGCTCAGAGTTAATAAAGTGTAGCCCAGGCCCCATTTTACAGATGAGGAAACAGGGTCTGAGTAACAAAGTGTAACTCCCACTTCTCTGGGCATACCCAATTCTCCTATCATGGAGATATCCTTGAGGGGTCTTTTGAGCACATCCAGTTTGTCCAACAAGTCCAGCCCTCCGTGGATGAACACAGCCTCTTTTGATTTACTGTCTGTGTCTTTAAAACTGGCGAGACTGAGCTGTTCACTCTCTGCTGGGCTCTTTTTGGCAATTCTTTTCTGGTGCATTTAAAGGATAAAGATCCCAGTTTATCTGCAGTGAGGATTCCATGAATGCAACCTGTGAGAGGAGGCATATCCTTCCCTTGCTTCTTCTCCTTTAATTCTCAGAAATGAGTCTGGGGGTGTTTGGTTCTGTTCTGTTTTGTTTATCCTCCTCAGTTTCAGGTACCAAGGCAATCCCCACAGGACTCAGGAGTACAAATCCTGGCCACCTTGGAGTCAGGACTGTAGGAGGGTGATTCTGCTAACCAGCCTAGCACAGAAGTCTTGAGAAGCCAGGGTGCCTGGCACTCAAGTGGGGGTGGGAGAAGAGGGAACTGGGACTATGCTTTTTAGGAAATGAGCTAAGGCATGAACCTAACACTCTTCCCCTCCCCAGAAACTGAGGTGGTGAAAGAATGTAGGAGGATTATGCCTCCTGTGGTGGGGAGGAATAAGTTTACATATTTGTGATTAATTTTTGAAGTAAATATTTCCGTGTAAAAGCTAATCTGGCTATTAGTGGCTAATGGAACTGGGATCAGGGCACCCTCCCTTACAATTGAGGAAATAATATGAGTTGGGGCTGGAGCTCTTTACAGAGAGAATAGGTAGACACACCAGTTCTCTTAAGAGTACTGGACAACTGGGGCAGCTAGGTGGTGCAGTGAATAGAGCACCAGCCTTGGAGTCAGGAGGACCTGAGTTCATAATCTAAACTCAAACACTTAACACTTACTAGCTGTGTGACCTTGGGCAAGTCACTTAACCCCCATTGCCCTGCCTTCCCCCCTCCAAAAAGCAAAAATAAGAGTACTAGACAACTCTAAGGGAAAAATTAAATAGAACAACCCTGACCTTATAAGGTCGTGGGGGCCAGGGTGGTCACGTGTTACAAAAGTGATGTACTCAATGTCACACAAAGTCATTAAGCTTTCCCTGACCTCTGATTCCATGATCCCCCCCCAAGGATTATTCTACATCAAATAAGTGGGAGAGAAAGAGAGAGAGAGAGAGAGAGAGAGAGAGAGAGAGAGAGAATCCAAATCTAATTGTAATCCTTTTGGACTTTCTACTAGCAGATGGCAGTCATATATTACCACATTTATAAAACTAAGGATAGATTGGTGCCTGGTATCTATCAGCATCTAATAAGTTATTTTTTGAATTGAATTGAAAGAAAGGACAGTAAGATCTGCTTGAGCTTTATCTCCTCAGGACAACACACCACATACACAACCATCTATAAAAATAATGAACACCTACTTGGTTCAGAACCCTGGACTAAACAGTGTAGTGGAAGGCATTGAAAGGATGTAGACCTTGCAACCTAAGGAAGGGAGCAGGAAAGGGAAAAAGACAAAACAGGAAGCCTTGAAAATTTTAGGGCAAGTTATGAGAAGGAAAGGACATAGCTTAGAAGCAGCAGGCATACAATACAATAGGAACAACTTATGAGAATGTTCAAAAACAGATAACAATAAAGACTATTGCTAGGCCATAAGGCTGGGGCATTGTACCCTCTCTCTAGGCAAAGATCCTACTCACAGTGATTCAGTTCAGACCTGGGAGGGAGACTAATCTCTAATGATAGGAATTAGGTTCCCTGCCCCCCAACTTTTTGGCTCCTTATACTCAATCCCAGAACTTCAAGGAAAATTATTTAATGCTTAAGTTTTGACTCATGACTGGGATTTACCCAAAATAGAAAATAGAAAGGTACTCAATATATAATATGAATCACATATTTCCTCCATTCAAAAGAAATACTAAAAACAAAAATCTTTTTGTACACACTCATTAACAAAGACTTACAACCAGATAGTAACTTATAATTACTTTTATATTCCCTAGGCAGCTGAAACTTAACACCATTAAAACATAAAACATTCTGAGGGACTACTACATTGGCATTTCCTATTTCACTTTGGCTCTGCACTGTCCAAACAACTCCCTCCAGGTCCCAGGCTTCTGGGAAACCAGGCCAAGTGTCAGTGTTCTGCCGGGCAGAAACTCCCCCTGACATCAGTCAACTCCTACTAACAGAGCCAGTATCTCTGGAACTCTCAGACTCAGAAAACTGACTACAGAGGTGGATTCATCTTTCTCAGGATTGCTGTTTGCTGGCTTATGATCAAGTGGAGAAACACCAAGTGGAAGAGACATTCCAGGGCCAAAGGCTCAGGCTCAACTTGCCTAAGCCCACACAAGCTTTAGCTACCATGTGATTGAAGTTTGTTGGGGTTTTTTTTCAACATTGGGAGAAAGAACATTATCTCCACCCCCTCACAAGAAGTCTAAAGAAAGGGAGCTATCTGCCACATGGGAGAATAGAAGGTAGAGAGTGAATCAGAAGCTGGCTCTCTTTAAACTAATGAATCCTCTACCACAACACCACCATAAGAGGATTACCTCATTTTTCCAAAGTGCCTGACTTCTTCAGTGCTGAAGTAGCAACATATAGTCAGCTGGAAACAAGCAGGGTACCTCTACCCATGCTCTGATGGGCACATTCCCCATTATGCAAAGATCAGTTGAAGAAATGATACTTGACAAGGGCATAGAATTACAGATTTAGAATTGAAAGAGACTTTTGAAACATTATCATTTGGAGAAGATATTTTACTAATTCTGCTCAGCTCCATTAGGCAAAATTTGCAGTAATGGATGGAAGTTACAGATAGAGAGCTTTCATTTCAAAGTAAAACCAAAAACAAAGCTTTCTAACAAATTAGAGCTGCCCCCAAAAAGTAATGGGCTGTTTTTAAGAGGCACTGGGTTCTCTAGTATTTGATATCTTCAAGTAGATATTGGATATTTGTCAGTTATGCTGGAAAGGTGATTCCTGTTCAGGTAAGACTTTAACCAGATGACTTTTTTAGGTTCCTTCCAACTGAGATTCAGTGAAATTATTCTAAGTCCTTTTTCTATTGGTGATGGGTTAGTCTGAATTACCTGACAGGAGAATGCAAGCACTTCAAGGGCAAGGACTATTTTCCCTTTCCTTTTCTTCTCTTTTTTAAATCTTTGTTCTTCCAGTGCCCAACATAGTGCCCTGAACATAATAGGCACTTAACAAATATTTACTGATTGAATGATTGATTGGCCCTGCCTCCCCTCCTTTCCCTGGGGAAGTTAATTTACTCAGTTGCAGAATTCCAGCCCTGTAGCTGATTGGTCCCAGTGGCTGAGCCAGTGAAAATTCACCTTTATCTGATGTGTTTTGCTGTCACCAGATAATGCTTCACATCCATCCATCTATCCATCCATCCACTCTGAACTTGAAAACTCCCTTGCCTGCCACAACTCTTCTATATGTTTTGTATCCCCCTATTCAAATGTAAGCTCCTTGAGGACAAGAACTGCGTCTCTGGGATTTGTATCTCTAGCACTTAGCACAGTGCTTGTCACAAAGTGGATTCATTCTCCACTGACTACCTGCTTGGTTTCAACTCCATCATCATCTGATCTCCCCACTCCCTCTGCCCTAAACATAAGTTCATCACCATAAAACTCATCATCACAGAGATAGTTTCAGCTTTGGTACTTTATCAGTACTCTCAGTTGCTTCTGTTCCTCTAATCTAAGGTCTGGAAGCTGGAGTATAAAACTCTTCCCAAAGCCTCCCTTTAAAGAGAATCCAGAAAACCTCTTTAAAGCCATCTCTTCATTTCCCACCAGATGCACTGCTTGATTTTGACTCTTTGCCCCCCCACCCTGATCCTCCACTTTTCAGTCTATTTTTTTTTTTTTAGCTTACTTATGTGTTTTGTCTTCCTCCATTAGACTGTAAGCTCTGTGAAGGCAAAGACTGCCTTTCTTTTTCTTATTTTGTGTCCCCAGCACTCAGCACAGCGGACCCACCACGTCTCGACACACAGGCACCTCCTAAATGTTTAATATGTTGTGTTGCACAACTTAACTGGTATAAGGCAAGCATCCAACAAATGTGTTTCCCCTGACTCGTTCATTATAAAAATCACGGTATTTAGAGGATAAAGGGGTCGTCTAATGCAAACTCATTCTTGTTTAAGGAGGAAATGGGTCACAGAGGGTGAAATCACTTGCCCATGATGATACACGTACCAAGGGGAAAAGACAGGGATCAGAGCTTAGTCTTCTGATTCCAAAGCCAGGATTCTTCCTCACCACGCCATGCTTCTTCAGCCACACTGGGCATCATACACCTTATCAGCTACAGACTGCCTCACTTCGAAGCTTGTTCTGTTGCCTGTTTTTACTCCCACAGAGCAGGAGAGTCCTTAATGAAAGGATTTGTTCTGTGAAGTTTGGATTCAGTCAAAGGGCCACGCTTGAGGATCTAGAGGGCTACGTGTGGCCTCAAGGCTCCCGTCAAAGCGTTAATCTCTGCTCCAGCTCTGTGACACCAGGCAAGACAGCAGCACAGTACAACGGAGAAAACACAGAAGACATGCACTTAACTCATCTCTGACATGTTAATACCTGTGTAACTGTGACCAAATCACTAAGAGACTCTGACAAAGGCAGTTAGGTAGTGTAATGAATTGAGTACCAGGCCTGGAATCAGGAAGCCCTGAGCTCAAATTCAACCTCAGACATTTATCAGCCATGTGACCCTGGGCAAGTCATTTAATTTCTGTCTGCTTCCGTTTCCCAGTCTGTAAGATGGGGATAATAATAGCACCTCCCTCCCAGGATTGTTGTGAGGATCAAATGAAATAATAATTGTAAAATGCTAAGCACTGTAACTGGTCCATAGTGTGTGCTATATAAATGTTAGCTGTTACGCTTATTAATTCACAACCGCCCTAAGTATAATTTTTCTCATTTGTAAAATAAAGGGGTTTGGCTAAACGGCCTCTAAGGTCCTTTCCAATTCTATATCTAAAAACTTATGAACCTGTGTGACCTTGGACAGGTCACTTAACCTTCTGGGGTCTGTTTCCTCTTGTAAAAATAAGGGAGTTGAACTAGATGGCGTCTAAGGCCCCTTCTAGGTCTAAATCTATGATCTTATTTAATCCCTTTGAGCCTGTTTCTTCATCTGCAAAATGAAGGGAATGAGCTAGATGCTCCTGGAGGTCCCTTAACATTGTATTATTTTTTTACATTGTATTATTTAGCCTGCCTAAGCCCCAGCTGCCTGATCTGTAAACCTGGGATAATAATATTATGCTCTCTTTGTCATAGAGTTGTCATAATCCAATGAAATAATATATTAAATTGTTTGTATGCTGTAAGATTTATATTTATAACTCATTTGTAAAATTTTACTTTACTAATTCAACTAATTACATTTTATTTACTAATTTCATTTTAATTAAGAAGTACCCTACATAGTTTTCACAATCTTGCTAAACAGAGTCTTAAATTCACGTATTCTAACTTGTTCTTTGACGCCTATGAGCATTTTGAGGTTTTTTATAATATTTTATTTTTCCAATTACATGTAAAAGCAATGTTTAACATTCACTTTTTTTATTTTTAGTTCCAAATTTTCTCCCCCCCTCCCCTTCTCTCTTTCCTTCCCTCTCCCTAAAATGGTAAGCAATTTGATATAGGTTATATACATGCAATCATGTAAAACATTATTTCCATATTAGTGATGTTGTAAAAGAAGAAACAGAACAAAAGAAAAAAAACAAAAAAATAGAGAAAGTGGAAATAGTATGCTTTGATCTGCATTCAGACTCTATTCTTTCTCTGGATGTGGGTGGCATTTTCCATCATGAGTCCTTTGGAATTGTCTTGGATCGCTGCTTTGCTGAGCAGAGCTGAGTCTTTTATAGTTGACCATCATACAATGTTGCTGTCACTATGTACAATGCTCTCTTGATTCTGCTCACTTCACTCGGCATCAGTTCATGTAAGTCTTTCCAGGTTTTTCTGAAATCCACCTACTTATCATTTCTTGTAGCACAATAGTATTCCTTTACATTCATATACCACAATTTGTTCAGTTATTCCCCAACTGATGAGCATCCCTTCAATTTCCAATTCTTTTCCACCACAAAAAGAACTACTATAAATATTTTTATAAATGTAGGTCCTTTTCTCTTTTTTATGATCTCTTTGGAATACAGACCTAGCAGTGGTATTACTGGATCTCAGAGTATGTGTGGTATGACTGCCCTTTGGGCATAGTTCCAAACTACTCTCCAGAATGCCTGGATCAGTTCACAACTCTGCCAACAACACATTAGCATCCCAATTTTCTCACGCCCTCTCCAACATTTCTCATTTTCATTTTCTGTCATATTAGCCCATCTGAGAGGCGTGAGGCAGTACCTCAGAGTTGTTTTCATTTGTATTTCTCTAATCAATAGATTTAGAGCATTTTTTCATATGACTATAGATGGCTTTGATTTCACCATCTGAAACCTTCATCATATTCTTTGACCATTTTTCAGTTGGTGAATGACTTGTATTCTTAGAAATTTAACTCAGTTCTTTATATATTTGAGAATGAGGCCTTTATCAGAGTCACTTGCTGTAAAGATTGATGCCCAACTTTCTGCTTTCTTTCTAATCTTTGTTGCATTGGTTTTGTTTTTGCAAAACCTTTTTAATTTAGTATAATTAAATTTATCCATTTTACATCTTGTAGTGCTTTCTATCTCTTATTTGATCAAGAATTCTTCCATTCTCCATAGATCTGACAGGTAAACTATTCCTTGCTCTCCTAATTTACTTATGCTATCATCCTTTATAAATCTAAATATTTCAAGTCTAAATATTGTCTAAAGTATAAAAATTAAAGTCTAAATCTAAATATTAAGTCTAAATCATGTATGCATATTGACCTTATCTTGGTATATGGCATAAGATATGAGTCTATACCCAGTTTCTGTGATACTATTTTCCAGTTTTCCCAGCAGTTTTTGTCAAATACTGCATTCTTGTCCCAGAAGCTGGGGTCTTTGGGTTTAACAAACAGTAGATCACTGTGACCACTTTCTACTGTGTCTTATGTACTTTTCAACTCACTCACCCCTCTATTTCTTAGGCAGTACCAGGTAGTTTTGATGATTGCCACTTTACAATGTGGTTTGAGATGTGGTAAGCTAGGCCACCTTACTTTTGATTTTTTTCCCCATTAATTCCCTTGATATTTTTTGACCTTTTGTTCTTCCAAGATGAATTTTGTTATTTTTTCTAGCTCTATAGAACAGGTTTTTGGTAGTTTGGTCAGTATGGCATTGAATACATAAAATAATTTAGATAGAATTGTCATTTTTATTATATTGGCTAAGTCTACCCATGAGCAATTGATATTTTCTAGTTGTTTAGATCTGATTTTATTTGTGTGAAAAGTGTTTTGTAATTAGGTTTGTCTTGGCAGATAGACTGCCACGTATTTTATATTATCTACAGTTATTTTAAATGGAAAATCTCTTTCTATCTTTTGCTGCTGGGCTTTGTTGGTAATTTATAGAAATGCTGATGATGTGTGTGGATTTATTTTGTATCCTGCGACTTTGCTAAAGTTCTTAATTATTTCAAGTTGTTTTTTTAATTGATTCTCTAGGATTCTCTAAGTCTACTATCATATCATCTGCATGTTTTCAGTTTTTATTACCCTTATAGAGACATATTCTCTACCATGTCTCATGCCTCTCTTCTTTAAACCTTGCTCATTCATGCCTTTGAGCCTTCATTCAATATTTAAGAAGCACCTACTGTGTACAATCTGAGCTGCCCCACTGGAGACCCAACTGGCCAGTTCCAGCTGGGCAAGTCAGCTTCTCCTTTCCTTTTCTCTCCTCTCTCCACATGGGGCATCATCAATTTACCTAAGGGTGTTCTGCCCAAAGGAAGGTAAACAATGCCTGAAACCTACCTTGATTTCTTGGGGTAGATTTCTTTCTTAAAGACTACTCCTTAAACCCAAAGCACTCTGGCTCTCATTGATTGCCCAACAATAGGTCCCTACCCAAGCACCACTTAATGGCTATTTTTTGGACACTAATGGCTCAGAGTGAATGTAAATAGTAATTGTTTCTCTTTTGGTCAGAAACAACCCTGAGAGTCCTCCCCTCCCAGTTTGATTTTTTTTTTTAAATTAAAGAGGCTGTCCCTTGAATGACTTCTGAAACAGCCTTTATCACTGAACTTGGTCAAAGTGAGACCTGGAAAAGACCTTAGCTTAAAAAGGCCCAGGTCTTCCACTGCATCCTGGCCCATCTCCAGTCATCCTGATCTGTATCTTGTCACTGGACCCAGATTGCTCTGGCGGCGAAAGTGAAGCTTGTGTTTTTGCACAGCCCTCCCTCACTTAAATCCAATTCATTTGCAAGCTATGGTATCATCTGCCTCAAGTCATGGTCCTCTTCAAGAATGAAGGACAAAACACACAACTGTGTTCAGTGGAGGATCTAACGTGCTGGGGACACAAAGATAAGTAAGTCATTGTTCTTATCTTCAAGATGTTAACAATACAATAGAAGTGATCAAATGGGACCATAAACACATACATGCAAATAAAATGTGTTCAGAATTCTATATCTTACCTTCCAACTAGAACAATCAAAGAAGAAGTCACAGAAAAGGGGACTTTTGAGGTAGAGCTTGAAGTATGGATAGGATGTTGATAGGCAGAGACAGGGAAGAGGGAAGGCATTGCTGGCACTGAAAATGACCTTGAGCTCTTTCTCCATTAAGCTTTCCATTATTATTTACAAAAGTCTCAGTGCCACTGTGTCCTACAGTATCTTTTCAGCATACATGTGCCCCATTGGTCTATGCAACTGGAGTTAGATTGTGCTGGTTATGTTTTGGGGATATGTGGTCTTATGTCTGTCTCATATACAGGAGCTGCACTCCACTACTAATTTAATCTTTTTGAGATCAGTCTCCCCTTTCTTTATTTGCTCTTTCTTACTCTCAGGAATACTTGATTTGGGGCTTTTGCTCACACTGAGCATTCAATCCATTTATTTGAGCAATTGAATAAATAAAAGCCCTCTCTTCAAGCACCTCTTGTCCTGGACATTCCAATTGAACCATAAATGGCTGACCACTGCTCTAGAATACCCATCTCAGAGGAACAGACTGCTGTATCTTCTTTCTCTGAGAAAGAATAAGCTGTGTCTTTCTTGACAATTAGTTTGCACGCACATCATGTAACACCTTCCAGTCCACACTCTTAAGACATGTCCTAAGTGTGAATTAAACTCCAAAATTCTCTGCTTTATTCTTTCTATCTCCTCAGCACCCCCACCATATCTCCAGATTCCTGTTTCAAAAGAGAGCTTCAGGTAACACTGTGTTTATCATCAGAGTTATGAGTGAATGTGGATGAGTGTAGGCAGGGGAGTTCAGCCAAAGTCAGACTTGCAATCATCCAGGAAAACCAGGAATCTTGGTTCCCTGGTGTTAACTGCCAGACAGAATTCCCATAACCTAAGAAGTTTCTCCTTGAAAAAAAGGATTCCAACTCTTGCAGAATGCATTGCCTACTTCCAAGGCTGCTTAGTGATTGGCTGTGGTGAGGCCTGGAGCTGCCCTTATGGACTATTCTTAGAGCAGTAGCTATTGTTTGACAAGGAGTTACTACTCTAATCATTTGTCAGAAAAGATTGACCATAACTTGTCTGTAGAGAAGATATTGCTCCAGTTCCAGGTAGTGAGTCTTGGATGCTAAATTACAATTCAACAAAAAATTTAACTGATTACTGTATACTAAATGCCGCTAAGTGTCTGCCCTTGATCAATACTCTAACACAAAAATATAGTTCATTGAACTTCTTTTAGGCACACTGCCTGATTAAAAAAAAACCAACAACAACAACACAGATCGCAGAATTCTACATCCAAAATTATGAAGAAGTATATGTGGGCTGAAATAAACTCCCTCCATCTGGAACAAGTTGGCTGTCATCCTGATCAGAGACAAGGTGATAGATCAAATGACCTCTAGAGATTCCTTCTAGCTGTATTGCAGAGGCTTTCATAACATCCAGTGGTTTTTACTACTAAAGGTATTCCCCTTGCTCAGACACTGATACAGTGAGGTGTGACAGAAAGAGTGCTGGATATGGAGTCAGAGAACCTGGATTAGAAGGCTCTGGTTCTGTCATTTACTTTCTGTGTAACCTAAAGCAAGTTATTTAACCTCTCTGGAACTCTTTATCTATAATACTAAAAAGGCTTTTTTATAAGGAAAGTACTTTGTAAGTTTATAAGTTTTGTATCTGCTATATATGTGAACATATGTATATGCATGTATATATATATATACATATGTGTATATATGTGTGAGTATGCGTGTTACACTGGGTTATACTTTGATTTATACCCTGCTTCAAACCAATCCATTCTTTTAAGCCCCTCTACCCCCAAAGCACATGAGCCAAATGAGCAAATACGCATGAGCACAATATGCCAAAATGAGATGATTTGGTCACATTGGGTTCAAATGCTAAAGTGAGATAATTTGCAGAAGTTTTATCCAGGGTGACACAGCACATGGGGATGTGAGGTGGCACCTATGGCTCTCTTAGAGGATGTGAGAGAGGTGGATCTATTAATAATATCCTGAATCTGCAAGCAAAGTGCTCAGCCACCAAGCCCTTATTCTTGGATTCCCCAAGGACGCCAGGTCAGGACCTTCAATTCATAGGAAAAATAGCTAATAATAGCTTCTCTTCACCCCAGTTCCTCATCATAGTTCTCAGGGTCCCTCATCAATGCCTATCAGCCCTTATCTGAATCCTCTTATCTACTATTACTCCTTGGCTCAAACTCTTTTCCAACCAAATAAATCTATTTACTGTCTTCTATATACAGTCTTCCAGGCTTATTCAACACAATTGATTTATTCCTTCACTGGTTCCTTCCTTTATCCATATAGAAAATTATTCCTATAACATACGTAGCCCTGTGTAAAGTGCTATGGAAGGATATAAAGGCATAAAAACTCAATGTAATAGAGTAGAGGGGACATGATACAGAAACAGGAAAACAATACTAGAAGATATAATAACAATAATGAATAATAATAGTTAACATTTAAGGCATCACAGGGCATGGTTAAGGAACAAATAAATCATAGGAACTATAGCATATGGTTTTGAATCTCAGCTCTGTTGCTTACTACCTTTAGATAAGTAAGTCACTTAATGTCTCTGAGCTTAGATGTTGAATAGGATAGCGTATAGAGCACTGGGAATGGAGGCAAGATGACTGGAGTTTAAATCCTGCCTCGGCCACTATCTTTGTGTAACTATGGGAAAATCGCAACCTCTCCATTTCTTCATCTGTAAAAGGGGGCTAATAATAACACCTATCTCACAGTATTTTCTGGCATCTATATGTAACCTGGATTTTGAGCATACTCAGTTTGTCAAGCTCACCTGATCCCTAATCTATCGGCACCTTTAAAAGTAGTGCCCCAGAGCTGTTTACTCCTTTTCCCACCATCTTTTCAGCTGTGCTCCTAGCTGCTGAACCCAACATGGACACCATAAACTGAATACATGAGAGGGAAGAGGGACTTGTCCTTCCCCTGTTCTCCCTCTCTTACTTTGAGAAGTGGACCTGGGGAGGGGAGGTGTTTGTTTCTGTTTTGTGTTGCCCTCTTTAGCGTCAGGTGCTAAAAGTGATCTTCATGGACCTCAAGACATGGTGATCTTGGAGCCAGAATTACAGGCAGGATGGTGCAGTTAGCCTGGCACAGAGACCTTGAGAAGCCAGGGGCCTGGGACTCGTGGTGTAGGGGTAGAAGGATTATGCCTCCTATGTGTTGGTATATAGGGAGAGTATGTTTATATATTTGTGATTATATCTTCTAAAGTAAATATATTCTTCTTTGTAAAAGCTCCACTGTGTTACATATATAAATGCTAGCCATTATTTCCTCATCTGTAAAATGACAGTATTAAACTAAGTAATTTCTAAGTTTCCTTCTAGTTCTAAATCTCATATGTTTCTAAGTGCTAAAAATCCAGAGAAGAGAAAGATCTCTGAGGGGTGAAATGATCAGCAGTCACTTGGAGAAGAGGGGCCTGAAGTGGACCTTGAAGAAAAAAAAGATGGCAGATAATGGAGAGGGGGCATTATAGGAAGTGGAAAAGGGAACAAAAAAAAAAGAAAAATTTACAGGACAACTTTATTATATATTCATAAGGAATAACAAGTTGTACATTATAGATTTGCAGTTTCATGTGCAAATCATCTTTTTATTATACTATGTTATAGAAATGTTTTATCCCATAAATTAAAAAAAATTTTAAAGGCATAAGGAAAACCATGAATATGGAAATATACTTAGCATATTCCAGAAACTGTTAGTAAATCAGCTTGGCTCAGATAAGGGATCTTTTGTGAAACAGAGTAGTGAAGTGACAAGATTAAAAAGATTGCTCATCAACATTTCCCAATCGATAGTCAGTCAAAGGATATGGAAGGCAGTTTTCAGAGGAAGAAAGTCAAGAAATCAATAGTCATTTTAAAATTATCCAAATCACTAATAATCAGAAAAGTGCAAATTGAAGTGACTCTGAGTTTCTACTTCATGTCTATCTGATTAACAAAGTTGACTGAAAAATGTAAAATGACAAATATCAGAGGTTCAGGGGAAAACAGACACATAAGGGGCGGCTAGGTGGCACAGTGAATAGAACACCAGTCCTGGAGTCAGGAGGACCTGAATTCAAATCCGGCCTCAGACACTTAACACAAAAACTAGCCGTGTGACCTTGGGCAAGTCACTTAACCCCAATTGCCCTACCTTCCCCCCTCCAAAAAGCAAAAAAAAACAAAAACAAAAAAACAAAAATAGACACATAAGTGCATATTACTCAGTTTTTTGTGGATGGTGCTGTGAATTGGTCCAGCCATTCTAGAAAGGCAATTCGGAACTGTGCCCCAAAAGTTACTAAACTATTCATACCCTTTAACTTGATAATATTATTGCTAGGCCTATTCCCTAAAGACATCAAAGAAAGGGGGAGGGAACCTTTATATACAAAAATTTTTAGCAATTCTTCTTGTGGTGGCAAAGAACTAGAAACTAAGGGAGTATCCATCAACTAGGGAAT
>CM053585.1:400769422-400824061 GCA_028646515.1 Pseudochirops corinnae
GAGATCCATCCTGCCCTACTGAAAAGTCAGAGGGGTAAGGGGGGAAGACATAGGAGAGACTAGAATGGGGGAGGAGGGATACACTGGGATGGCTGTTTTGGGGTGGTGGGTAGGGGAAAGATGGGGAGAAAATTTGTAACTCAAAATTTCGTGGAAATGAATGATATAAACAAAAATAAAATAAAAAATTTAATTAAAAAAAAAAAGAAATTATCCAAAAGAGATCAAGCACTTGGAATTGATTGGAAATTAAGTGTGAATGAATGCTAAATAAGCCAAACAACTCTGGATTACTCCTCAATTTGTAAAAGCCTATGGCCCAGGCAATCCCAAGTACCCTGGTCTCACATGGACTAGGTCCAGTCCTAGGGTCCAAACCACGAGGGTCATGTCAGCTAATGGTGGTCAATCAGGGGAGCCTCTGCTCAGTTAGATGTATTTTTCAATCTTGACAAAATTTCAGGGAATGATCCTTTGTTTAGAGACATCTAAAGGGCATTTCCCCATAGGATGTGAGTATGCTCCCTGATACTGATTTTGATTAGGCTTCAGAGACTAGATGCTAATGACTGATCGCACTGAGAATTATTTTCCCCTCCCATGTGGTCTATAAAAGCAAGTCATGTGCTCTTTTTTCAGACTTCCTTTCTACCTTCATTGTGTGTTCTGGGAAAAGAAGGAGGGAGTATGTGGAGCACCTCTGCCCACATAGTTTCCTCCCCATATAAAGGAAGAGCAGAATCATATGGCAAGCTGTTTGTGCTTGTCTGAGGTAGCACAAAAGGAGAGAGGTAGCTGATTTTCAACAAGCTACTCATCAGAAGGTAAATTCCAGTCCCTGAAACCCAGTCAGTACAGTGCATGATCATATTGCATGGAGAGGTGGCTTTTGGATGTCTCCAAACAGTCATATCTTGTCACTTCATCAGATTGATTGGGAAACTTCTCAAATGGGTCAGAACTTCCAAGATAACCCCATCCTTTTCACTTTCCCTACATTACGGTTATTTTTGTCTTATCTCCTCCACCAAGAAGCTGTTGTGCTGGAGGACAGGGGCCATGTCTTATTTTTCTTCTGTGCTCCTGCAGACAATGGATGCTCAGTGCAAAAAGTATGGAAGCTTTAATGAATGGACTTTGCAATTTATTTTCTTACTTAGAGAGGCCTTTTTGTCTGTTGAATAGAAGTGGACTGGCCTATGAGGAGCAAGTTTATGGAGAATGAGCTGATATTCCCTGACTGATTCGAATACAAGTGGCTATATGAAAGCTTGAAATGAGTCTACTTCTGGTCAGCAACTCAGTGGTTTGTATCATGTGATAATGAAGAGTCCTCTAATTGGATGCTAAATCTTGAAGAACTGATGATTCAGGAGTCACTGAGCCAGAACTCAGTGGGCATAAAAAAGGAGTGAACTGCCCCTTCATGACTTTCCTTTTGGCAACAAGGAGGTAGAACTACTTTGAGCTGCTTACCAGAGGAGAGAGCAGGGGATAGGCATGTCCCTATCTCCCACCTGGCCATGGTGACTATGAGCATATGGTTGCCTCTCCCTCTTTCTGTTTGTTCTTTTCTGATCTTTTTTTTTTACATATCTTAGGGTGGAATTGTTCAAGACACACCTCCTTCTTCTTTTCCTCCTCCTCCTTCTTTACCACCTTCTCCTTTTCTTCTTATTCTTTCTTCCACCTTCTTCATTATCATCCTCTTCCTCCTCCTCTTACTTTTCTTCCTCTTTCTCTTCCTTTTTATCTTCTTTCTCCTCTCATTAATGCTAATGTTATTAACTAAAATTTATGTAGCACTTCAAAGTTTATATATATATACATAGTCTCCTTTGAGTCTCACATCACCCTTGTGATAGGTACTATGGATATTATCTTCATTTTACAGCTTATTTGTAAGTGTTTGGCTATGTACTAGTTAGGAGCATATGCCTTATAACTGAATTCTAAATAAGTGAGTTATCTTTAGCATAATATAATTTTCATCAGGCCAACTTTCAGGCACCTGATTTAAATTTTATTGCTTTTAGAAATATGTATGACTATCTTCCTGCTCTATTTTCTTTACCTTCTCAGTTTACTTAGGACCAGATGCCCACTTTCAGGCAGAAGTCATAATTTGTTTTTATTTCCAAATATTCCTCCCATTCTCTATTTTAAACCATTCCTTCATCCTTGAAGCACAATGGGAAGAATCAGATTTGGAGTCAGACGACTTGGGTTCAAATACTAGCTTTACCACCTGTGTGACTGAGCAAAATCACCTCTCAATACTCAATTTCCTTCCCTATGAATTTATGAAACTGGACCCCATGACCTTTAAGATCCCTCTAGCTCCAGCTTCTAGGATACCTATACAACAATCTCTTAGTGATAAGTCTTTGGCTGTAATCATTTAACCAATTCCAAATCTACATAAACATACTATCATCTAAAATGTCATATAGAGCTTTGAATTACTACCATTATTTAGGGCACATCTCTCATCTTTGTCCACAAGGATAGCATGAAAGACTGTTCAATGCTTTGCTGAAATACAAGCATACAAGCATTTCTCCAAACATAAAAGGACAATAGCCATCTGGCATGACTTGTTCTTGATGAGCCACTTTTAGTGACCACCATTTCCCTTTACAAATTGCCACAAACCATCCCTTTAACAATAAATTTCTGAAATTTGCCACAATTTAAATTCAACCTTATTGGTTTAAATAGTTTGAAGATTACTTTGTTCTATCTTTTTGAAAATTGGAGTAACATTTGTCTATCTTCAGTCCCGTGGAACCTTTCCTAAGTCTACTATTCTTGCAACATCACTGACAGCAGCTTACCAATCATACTTACTATTTTTTTTCTGGGATACGGTCTATCTAGACCAAAGCTTCTTAAACTGTAGGTTGCAAGCCCATATGGGGTCACTAACTGAATTTGGGGTCACAAAAATTTTGGCAACAGGAAAAGATTTCTGAACACACAACAACCAAAAATTAATTCAAAATCAAACATGTAATGAATCCAAGGTGTTTCTGGCAGAGTTTGTCTATGTTGTATCATGCAACTTCAGTGTTCTGAACACACAACATGCACGCTTTGTACTGTGCATGCTGTCCCACCATGCAATACCAATGAATGTTGCAGAAACACATTGGCTCAGATGCAAGACTATTTTATGTTATGAATCACAGTGTTTTTACTGTACATACAAAGTTTTCTGTTCTTACAGAAACATAATAGTTTAATTATGGAAAATAAAGACTATTAATATTTTCCTACCATCATTCCTCAGTATGTAAGTATCAAAATAGTATTATCTTTGGATCATGTTAGAATGTTTGATTTTAAAAATTGCTGTTATCTCCTTCTTTTATAGAAACGTAAGTATTTAGTTTCAGCAAGTAAAGACAAAAGCCCTTTAATATTTCTCCACTATCACCTCTGTATATGTATGTAAGTGTGAACACTAATTTTTAATTAAGCACAAACAAATGTAATTTCATAAACTAAAGCTAGTATATATTTGAGAAACTGTTAGCAATATTTATTTATATTTTAGGACAAAAATAATTTTTGGTTATGGATAAGTGTCTAAATTTAGACAGAAGAGGTAAAACTACTGATGACAACGTGGTAGAGTCTTCACTACCAGGTTATAGTACACTGAAATTGACCAAAAAATATGTCAAATCATTTTTGCAATATTGATTTACTTTTGACAATGATAGATGGTGTGGAAAAATCTCTTTGCTTAATTTGTGATGAAGTTTTGACTTGGAGAGCATGAAACCAACCAAACTAAAACAACATCTTAATATCAAGCATGTAGTGTACTGCAATAAACCAAAGGCATATTTTGAATGATTTTTAAAATCTTTAAATAAAGAAAAACAACATTTTGAGAAATTTGTTACTGTCAATGAAAGGTATTTACTTGCATCTTATGAAACTTCTTATTTAACTGCAAAAACTAAAAAGCCCTGCAGATAGGAAAAGATCTTGTGTTGTCTGCTGCTATTAAAATGTCAGAAATAATTCATGGGAAAAAGTATGGGGATGAAATTCATAAAATTCTTTTACTGAATAATACTATTTCCAAAAGAATTCATGAAATTAGGATTGATCAATTCTAGCAGCTTATTACCAGGCTTAAGGGCAGTCCAAGTTTGCAATTCAGTTAGATGAAACAACTGATATTTGTAACATGGCACAGTTGTTCCTTTATGTAAGATATGTTTATAAAGGAAGCATACATGAGGAATTATTGTTTCGTCTCTTTTTGGAATGGCACACAAGAGGGGAAAATATATATCTTAAAGTCAATCAATTTTTTACAAATGAAGGTTTATAGTAGAAAAATCGTGCTGGAGTCTGTACAGACAGTGCTGAAGCAATGATGAGTGAGAATGTTGGGTGTAGCAAAAGTTAAAATTGGTAGCAACGAACATATCACTTTTACTCACTGCATTCATAGTCAAAAAATAAATATCAATAGAGTTAGATGTTGTACTTTGCAATACTGTCAAAGTCATTAATGTCATTAAAAGCCAAGCCTTTAACAGTCATTTGGTTTCAAGCCTTTGGAAAGGCATAGACACTGATTACAAAATCTTATTACTACATGAAGAGGTAAGGTGACTCTCAGGAGGGTGAAGTTTAAACAGATTACTGAAATTGAAAGGAAGCTGTTACATTTTTGATTGAGCAGAAATCCAATTTTGTTAATTTTTTTCATAATGATTTATGGCTTTCAAAATTGTGTTATTTGTCAGTTATTTTCCAAAAACCCAATGATTTAAACATGTCACTTTAAGGAAAAAACTGTAACATATTTATGCTAAAAGATAAAATTGAAAGTTTTACTAAAAATGTTAACATATGGAAGAATAGGGTAGGAAATGGTTCCTTAGAAATGTTTACAGCTATAGATGATTTTATAATTGAAAATAACCTTCCGAAAGACTCAATTGTAAGAGTTATAATTGATCATCGTAAGTGCCTGTGGACACAGTTTCAGCAATACTTCCCTTCAAATTTTGATTCTAAAAAACTAAGTTGGGTTCATAAACCATACTCAACTGAAATCAAAAACGTTGGTCATCGGCTATTAAAAGTTCAAAAAAAGGGGCAGCTAGGTGGCGCAGTGAACATCACCCTGATGACTCATTGAATTTGCAGTCCAATAAAACCTCCAGATTTTTTTTTCAGACAAACTGCTCTCTATGTCTATCCCATCTTGTACTTGTGAAGTTGATTTTTTTTAACCCAAGTGTAAAGCTTTAAAAAAAAAACCTGGAGGCCAGCCCTGGAGTCAGGGAAAACCTGAGTTCGAATGTGACCTCAGACACTTGACACACTTGCTAGCTGTGTGACCTTGGACAAGTCACTTAACCCCAATTGCCTTGCCTTCCCCCTTCGTAAAAAAAAAAAAAAGTTGAAGAAGAATTTGCCCAGTTATCTAGAGACACAGGTTTAAAACTTGAGTTTCCTAAAAAGTCATTAAATGAATTTTGGCTTGATGTTAGGACGGAATTTCCAACAATTTCTGAAATGGCCCTAAACATACTTCTGCCATTTTGTACTACATACTTATGTGAAGTGGCATTCTCAGTACTGATGATTATAAAATCAAAATATTGATCAACTCTGAAAAATGTTGAAGATGGTATATGTCCAACAGTATCAAATATTCTGCCAAGATTTAATTCTTTATGTAAAAATAAACATGCATGTCTATCTCATTAGTATAAACACTTGCTTTCATCTTTAATAAATGGTAAAATTATACATATACCAAAGAATTGTCTTAAAATAAATTTCTTTATGATTTATTATCAGCAAATGTTTTATTTGTGTACCTATTTTATATACCTATATACCTAGGATTGTGTAAAATTTTCAGGTGAAAAAAGGTTGTGAGTAGAGATTGTTTAAGAAGTCCTGATCTAGGCCACAAAAACTAGTCTAACTAGCTCTTACTTTTCTTCATTGCCTGTTATTATTATCTTCTCCCCTCCTAATGTTCTGGTATGATCTTTTTATTGTCCTTAGCATTTATCCCCAACCGATCTAAGTTGGTGGCTGAGTCTCCTATGTATCTGCATCAATATTACTAGAAAGCCACTCCCTTTTTCTTCCTTATCATAATCATTTATGTTTTTGTTTTCAGGATTTCATTCCAAGAACTTTGCTTTCTTTGGTGATCCATTCTATTTTATTCTTTCAATAACAATATCAGGATTGCACTGAATTATTCAAATTTTCTTGCCAAGTCTCCATTGTTATTCATGGCGCAAAATTTCAAGATGGCAAAATAGAGGTGGATTTAGTCTTTATAAACTGTGACCCTAGTAACCAATGCTTTGCACATATGTTTGTTGGCTCAAATAAAATGAGCATATCTGAGATCTAGTTTATACTGGAAATAGTCCTGTCCCAGCTAGATATGGCTACTCTTACAACTTATATGTTATTTGGGCTGGAGTCAGAACATGACAGGTATCGTAGGATCAGTTTTCATAGTTTAGATTTAGAAGGGATTGACAATAGTCAGAATGGAAAAGGAATCTCTACTACAACAAAAGGTCATCCAGCCTCTGCTCGAATTCATTCTTAATGACTGAAAACCCATGACTTCCTTAGGCAGCCCATTCTTGTAGTTACCTCTAATTGTTAAGCAGATTTTTTTTTTGCTTACATTAAAACTTAAATTATTCTCCTTGCAACTTCCACCTGTTGCTCCTGGATCTGCCTTTTGGGGTCAAAGAGAATGAGTTTAATCACTCTTCCCAGTGATAGCTCTTCAGATGCTTGAACCCAGGTATCATGTCCCCCCGTGAATCTTTTTTTTCTGTCCAGGTTATAGATCCCTAGTTCCTTCAACTCATCCTCATATGACCTAGATTCAAGTTTCTTCCCCTCCCTGGCATTCACAAATAAATAGAGTACGTCAGATATATAGATAGGTCAGATATATAGAGTATGTCAGATATAGTCTGACCAGGGAAGAAGATAGAGGAACTATCATCTCCTTATGTCTGGAAGCTGTGTCTCTCTTGATGCAGCCCCAGATTGCATTCGTTTTTTTGGCTACCACATCACCCTGATGACTCATTGAATTTGCAGTCCAATAAAACCTCCAGATTTTTTTTTCAGACAAACTGCTCTCTAACTATGTCTACCCCATCTTGTACTTGTGAAGTTGATTTTTTTTTAACCCAAGTGTAAAGCTTTAAAAAAAAACCATCACAAAATGTAAGGCTTTACACTTAACCTTACTGAATTTCATCTTAGAGTCAGTCCACATCCATTAGCCCAATGGTATATGAACTTTTATGGTCATGTTGTCGTTGGTTAGTTGTTTCAGTCACGTCCAACTCTTCGTGACCCCATTTGGGGTTTTCTTGGCAAAAATATTGGAGTGGTTTGTCATTTCCTTCTCTAGCTCATTGTATAGATGAGGAAACTGAGGCAGAATTAAGCAGCCTGCCCAGGGTCACACAGTTAGTAAGTATCTGAAGTCAAATTTGAACTCAGGTCTTCCTGACTCCGGGCCTGGCACTGCTGTAAAGGGCAGCACCCCTAGCTTCCCTTTACAGTCATGACTCCCTGTTTATAAAACATCTTAAGCATATGTCCAAATATGTACTTATGTACAAATGCGTATATGTACTTACTTATAAATCATATAAGTATACTACTGTACTAATAATTATGTATAACATTTTCATTAAAAATAGAAAAGAATGAGATAAAAAAGAAATAACATTTGATCCCAGAGTCAATACAAATCCACTGGAGTTTATTGAGTAGGGAAGCGACGTGGGCAGGTTTACACTTCAGGAATATAAATTTAGCAGCTGTGATGGGTTGGGGTGGAGAGAAACCTGAGAACGGGAGAATAATTAGGAGGCTGTTGGAATAGTTTAGGCAAGATGTGCACGAAAGTGGTTGCTGTGTGAGTGGAGAGAAGGATATGGACGCAAGAGATGTTGTGGAAATAGAACGGAAAAAGCATGTTAACCGACTGAATACGTGGGAGAGAATGTCTTCGGGAAGAAGCTGAAGTGGTGAATTTTGGTGATGGGAAGGAAGGTAGCATTCTCTACAGAAATAGGAAGGTTTGGAAATAATGATAAAGTAATGAGATCTTCAATGCAGATCAAAACTTGTAAATACCTATTTACCCTGAATGACTCACTATATTCACAGACTAATACAAGAGGAAGATGGTGTTCTTCCCCACCAACCATCATCAAGCAGGGCAGACCATACCTAAGGGCACCTGCTGCAGCCATGAGGTGATCTAGGCATTGCAGGATTTGGATAGCTGGGGACAGGGGAAATCCTGTCTCTGCAGTTTCTGGATGTGAGTGTGACACCTTCAAACAGTATTTGTATTCAGACAGCCACCAAGACTCTCAGCAGATGAGGTATGGTGAGTTGTGTGATACAGAAACATCCACCAAATCTGCAGGGCCCAGACTCCATGTGAATGGGCCTTTTTGTGCCCTTAGGTGACTAGGATCAACACATTAATACACCTAGAGGATACCAGGCCTTAAAGAAGCTACATCAATGTAGGTACAGCTTGAGCTTTGGCCTCTGGGCCAATTAAGACCTGGGAATAGATGTGTTGCCTTTCAT
The DNA here is from genome assembly GCA_028646515.1 of Pseudochirops corinnae. Classification (NCBI taxonomy): domain Eukaryota; kingdom Metazoa; phylum Chordata; class Mammalia; order Diprotodontia; family Pseudocheiridae; genus Pseudochirops; species Pseudochirops corinnae. Next base: position 400,778,069 of record CM053585.1, read on the forward strand.
GGAAAAACTAGCCCAACCTAAGTTGCAAAGGAAGAGAGAAACCTGTACTTATCATACAAAGTGTTTTGGTTTTTGTTGGGTTTTTTTTGGAGGGAAGAAGGCAAAGCAACTGGGGTTAAGTGACTTGCCCAAGGTCACACAGCTAGTAAGCGTGTCAAGTGTCTGAGGTGGGATTTGAAATCAGGTCCTCCTGACTCCAGGGCTGGTACGCTATTCCCTGTACCACCTAGCTTCCTCCTTATTGTTTTTTATTTTGGGAGGATTTTTTTGGTTTTTGGATACAAAGTGTTAAAAGGGAATTTTAAGAGCTAAAAGTGATCTGGTAAAAGTTGATATATGATTTTGTTCTATATGTGCCATTTTTTCCCTATGTGATCTCAACAAAATGTCTCTCCCTTCCTTCCCCCAACTGCTTTATGATTACAAAAGAAAATGCAGAGAACCATAACAGCTCAAGTAAGTTGACACCATCTCTTTATCCTATGTAATAAAGCACATAGTGGGCCCTTCACACGTACTTATTGACTGATAAAGAAGTTGTTATTTTCTTTGATCTAGTGTAAATGGACATACTAACAAGGATACCACTTCTTTCCTTTGAAACAATTTAAGTATCCTTTGTTTTAATAAACATCTTTTCCTGCTTACTACGCTTACCTCTTACCAAAACTGCTTTGTATCTTCTTTTTTGTTACTTTCTCTGGGTCACTAGCTCAGGAGCAGAGATGTAGATGTGGCTAAGTGAGAAGTCAGAAGTACTTCCGAGAGCCCTAAGTGAGAAGGCTTCTGTCTTCTCAGATAATGTGAATGGTTAGGTTGTTGAAAGGGGTACTGGTTGTATAAATAAATCAGATTAAATCAAATTATGAAAGATCAAAGTACTACCCTACTTCATATGTGAACGGTTTGGGGACTGAAAGAAATAGGGGGGAAAACCTTTTGCGCATGAAAAATTAATAAGAATACATGGGTAAAGTAATAACTTTCCTAAACACAGTTTGTGAGGAGGACCATAAAGAGAACTGAGAGGACTTATTTGAGGGAAGAGGAATGACTGGGAGTGCAGAACATTTTGATCCCTTGACTGATTTGCATGACATTGTTTTTAGAGCTTGACAGGCTAAAATTCACAAAGTGATAAGTTAAATAATATTTTGGAGACTATGGAAGATTAAATAAGGACTGTCAGATACAGGTAAGCTGACAGATCAGCTTTAGCAGCTGTACTTGGCAGCCTATGATTGGAACAGAAGCATTTCTTTGTGTATTAGCTGAAGAAATGAATGGGAGCTTGATAATTGGAAGAGAGCTGAATTCTGCTAGTCTCAGCTATTGCCCTTTAGCACCATCTGCAGTATGAGAAAGATGAAACTTCTCAGAAGTGCTTCAGTGCTCTTTTCTGCTCCCTCTGGTTTGAAAGGGAAAAGCAGATGGGGAAGAGAGGTACTATAGGCTCTATGTTGCTGTGAGCTAAATTCTGCTGTAACAAATTGTTGAGAGCTGATTGGATGATGCAGAATCCTGTTGAGTAAAGAGCTGGCTAGGCTTGTCTGCAATGAGTTTTGCATTTCTCTGCCATCAGAGAACAGCTTGTCACTATCTCAGCCCCCTTTTAAGGGAGATTATGAATTAAAAGAGCTTGTTATTGTTTCATCATTTTGAAAGTAGAAGAAAAGTAGGTTTAACTAGGAAGAGAGTGGTGAGGAACAGAAGGGAAGCAATTAGAAAAGTACCGGCTTTATGTGATGCAGATTATTCCTGAGTTCTGATTAGTCCAGAGTTCTGAGTTGTGTCAAGGGCAAAGATTTTACTCATTCATGTGCTTCTTTGCTATTTTTTCTGTGTATGTCCATTTTTCCAGTGGATACTCCTAATGGTGGGAAAGTGTGTACTATAAAGTATCCATTATTACTTTATTTACCACATAATTGGTAACTATAATAATATGATTATTATATTATAATAGTATGCTTTTGTCTTATTAAGTAAGTGTTTTATGTTTAAGACCTAATAGTGTTATAGTGACTGACTTTTGTAGAAGCACAGCTGTAGGGGCTCATGATTCACAGCAGTGAGAGTAGTGAGAAAATATATCACCAAAATAGGGTTACCCTAGAACCTTAAGAGCTTGAACTTTAGCCACATGGTGGTGATCCATCCCTGAGACCCACACACACACTCTGTTAGTGACTAGGAAGGTTTGATTGTACCATGTACCTAGGCTATACTATAAACTTGATACAGGCTCAGCAGAATGAGCATTTAGTGAATTGACAGCTTTAAGTGCAGCCTCTAGTCAGCATAATATCTTCAGTAGTCTACCTGGGATCTTTCAACATCTTTCCCAATACCATGAGTATGCAACCTTTATAGGCAATCTACCTGATATAGGTAATACATGACAATGAAAGAACTCTGATAATCCCATTGATTGGCAGATCTTGGAAGTCACCTGAGGTCCTTCTCTAAAGAGTTAACTTTTTGAACAACTCTAAGAATGTTGTGGGAGTAGATTGTGTCTATATTCTATGTCCCACTCATGCAGTGAAAGCACTTCAATCTTGATGATGAGTTTCTTCCACCACAAGACATCCAAAGTAGAACTCCTCCTGCTCCACCCTGACCCCACCCCTGTGGGGATAGAGATTCAGGCATCATTATGAGCTCCGTGAAGCTGTGACCCCTTGTCCTCCTTTCTAATGCTCTCTCTTTTCTTCCTCTAAGCATCTGCCTAAAGACATACAGACAGTCAAGATGTTTAGTTATTGCTCACTGATTGCCACACTCCACTAATTCTCTGAATAGGCTGAATTTGATCACAAATGCAAAAATTTAAAAAGACTGGCTGGAATTAGAAATTTCAGGGCCTGGGGCCAAAGTGTCTGCTTTCATGCCGGAGCCCATGACTTTCCCAAGAAAATCTAAGAATGCTATTATATATGATATATATGTGGGTATATATAGTTCTCATCATTCACTGTAGTTATGCTCTATAAAGTTACTGTGCACACTGAATTAACTAATACTGAACCATTGCTCCTGTATGATTAGGTTACTTCAAGCCTCTGGTCACAAAATTTACTTTAGCACTTTTCAGAGTGGCCTCACATACAGATCACTGAATTTCCTTTTCCTTTTTCTGCTATATTGATGATTCATTAACATTGAAATCACAGCCAGCAGCACTATAACTCATGTCTGAACCAAGCTTATCTAACACATGCATATTCTCCATAAGGTACATCACAACCTTCTTGTGCTTCAGAACATTAGACTACATGGTGGCACCACATTAGGGTCCATTTTAAACAGTGAAATCATCAACAAAAAGTACAAAAATGTGAACAAAAGGGACACTTGCTTACAGTATGAGAGCTAAGACAAAAAGATACCTTGTTTGACCTCAACTAAGACTGTGCATGTTGAATGAATCAAATTTTTTGCTGCTTTGCATATATAGTCTGGGAACTTGAGTATTGATTTGGCGTTTTAGTGAGTAGGAGAATTCGCAAATATGGAATCTGCAAATGATAAGGACCAACCATATATGTATATACAGATATGTTTATATATGCCACATGTGTATATAACACATATGCATACATACATATACACACATACACATAAGCATGCTTGGTTTACCTAACATGGAATTGCCTGCATCCTCTGTCGTGTGAGTACAGGTAGCAGCCTCCTTGATTGACTGTCTGCATCTTTAAAACTGGTGAGAACAAACTCGTCATGGTCTTTCTGCCATCTTTTCAGCCGCACTTCTCTCAGTTCTCCCTCTTTTACACTAGCTTTAAGAAATGGGTATGGGAGTGTTTCTTTCTACTCTGTATTGTTTGTCCTCAGTTTTTGGTGCTAGGGGTAATCCCCACTGACTGTGAGTTAAAGCCATGGAGACATTTGTGCCAAGATTACTGGTGGGGGTGATCTAGCAAGACATAAAGAAAGTTAGGAAGGTTTTTCCCTATCCCCTTAGGAAAGATTGCTAGCTGAGGCAAAGGTGGCCACTTTTCTTTAAAAAGCTATTTTAAAAGTCTCTGGCTTCTGAACTACAAGAACAAAGCAGAGAGCTCATGCTTCTCATAAAGGAGAGATAGCCAGACTTTAAATGAAGGTAAAAGGTAGAATCGGAAAGAAGTTCATAGACATTTGCCCAGTGGAGCTCTGCCTAGTTGTGTCTAGCAACAACTACATGACCAGCATAGCAGTATCCAATTAGGAAGCATCTGGAGTCTGTGTTTCCAGAGAAGCATCCAGTGTTGACTACATTATGGTGTGATCTATCAGTGGGATCACTGAGATGGCATTTCTAGAAGTTCTCAGTAGGCTTGCAACATCAGAAGTCTAAGCTGTCCCTCTAGACATACTCCTGGCCATATATGTTCCCTATGAGTGTGTTATTCCCTGTGTGTTTCCTCTATCTGTTCATTCTTTTCACCAATGGTATATGTATTTTTGGAATAATGTTTAATAATTTATAGGGGAAATGCTTTACTATTTTTATTATGCCATTTTATTGAATGCCTTTGCTTTAAAATAATTATAACCACTTCATATTAAAGGTAAATTTATCAGTAGCAGTCATGAGCTATTAGTGGATTTGAGACCCACAGAGTACCTTAAACCTGTTGAATCTTTGTGAGTTGAGGTCCTCCTAAATGGCACATCTCCTAGAACATCGAGAGGCTCTAAAATTTTATATTTTGTCATTTAATGAAAATGTTTGTGATTCAATAAACACATTGTTTAATGAGACTTTGCTTGGCACTGGGAACTTAAAAAAATTAAATAGCACCTGACCTCAATAAACTTGCATTCCATTGGAAGAAAAGGGATATAACATACAGAGATGAAGAATAATAGCTTGCATGGCTTCAAAGTTTGCAAAATGCTTTGCAAACTTTATTTCATTAAACTTCACAACGACCTTATGAAGTAAGAACTACAGTATAGTTTTACCTCCATTGTCCAGCTCAGGAAATGGAGTCTTAGAGAAGTTGAGATTGGCCCAGGATCATACAAGCTAGTAAATGTTGGAAGGAAAACTTGAACCCAGGTCTCCAAGTCAAGCACACTACCATCCCATAATGCCTCTCAGAAAAAAGAAGAGAATATTAACCAATGAGAAATTAAGGAAAGTTTCATGGAGAAGGTGATACCTGAGCTGAACTTTGAAAGGAGATAATGATTTTGAGAGGTGGGGGTGAAGAGAGAGTATATTACAGATATAGCGTATAAGCCATATAAAAATACAGAAGAAGACAGAATATCAACGTCAAATGAAAGGAGGTTGATCCCCTTCCACAGCTCAGCTGATGTAATCAAGGAACGTAGTCACACATAATGAGGTTTTAATTGTAAACAAGATGAGTCTCTTCCCTATGATCTTTTTATGAAGTTTTGAGATCCTTTTTTGGGTCAAAGAAGAAAGTGAGATCTGCTAAATAAGCTAGCCAAACCTGGGGGGGCAGGGGGGAGGAGACTTTAAATAGCTCCATGAATTTTAATAGCTCTAGTTCAGGAGTTGAGAGAAGTCCAGACTTCAGAAGCCTGTTAGGGAGCCCTACATAAAGGGGATTTTCTCTCGTCCCCACTACCTGCCCTCTCCCTCCATCTTCCAGGTCATCATTGGAGTCAATGCATCTATGAGGGAATAGAAACACACTTTAAGGCAGACACAAACACAAGGAAGGAGGAAACAATGTCAAGGAGAGTGACCCATTGCAGTAGAAAAGAATATTGAAATTTTGAAAGACATTGACTCAAAAAAGGAGCAAACTCTGGGAGATTAGCTGAGCATCCTTCCTAGTTGAGGTACTACACATAAGTGGAGTGGCATGAGGACTCTACAAAGAGAAAGAACTAAGTTGGGAGTGATGAATTACTCTTTGCTACATGTGAGTCCTACATACATGCTTTTCTAATGATGTATTCCAAGCCCATTTTTCCAATGAGAGAAAATGGGAACACTAATTTTATGAGGGGAAGTTTTTGTACTCTCTGTCCTTCCTATAAAATAACTCTAAAGTAAATGCTTTTGCTAAAAGCTAATTAAATTACTGAATATTAATATGGAGCAAATTAGTGGGGGCTTCTGTGCTATAATAGAAGGAGCAATTACCTATAGGGTAAAGTTACTTTAGGGTAGTTAATCACCTCTCTGAAGATCCAGAGTGAGAGCAGAATGGTGGAGTACTTCAAAAGTAGTGTTATGTCAAGGTCCATGAATAGCTAGTAACTGGTTAAAATGTAGAGGTTAAAAAAACAGTAAATGTGAGATATGGTTGGAAAGGTAGGTTGAAACCAGATTGTGGAGATAATTAAACCCTAAGCTCAATAGTTTGTATTTTATCACAGAGTCAGCAGGAAGCCACTGAAGGCTTTTGAGCAGGGTAGTTGACATAGAGCTATGCTTTAGAAAGATTGTTTTGGCAACAACATGGAGTATGAATTGGAGAGGTAAGAAACCAGAAGTATGAAAACCAATTAAGAGGATATTACAATAGTCCAGGTGAGAAGGATGAGGTCCTCCTGGTGACCAAATGAGTGGAGAGAAAATGCTGGATGCAAGATATATTATGGAGGTAGAACCCACAATATTTGGCAATTGGTTAAATGTGTGGGTAAAGGAGAGGGAAGAGTCAGGGATCACTTCAAGGTTAAAAAACAGGATGGCTAAGAAACTTTCTTAACAGAAGTAAAAGAAGTTTGGAAGAGGGAAAGATTTAGGGAGAAAGAAGATAAATTCTGTTTTGGGCATAAGTTTAAAATGCCAATGGGACATCTAATTAGAGATGTTAGCAATGAGGGACCAGAGTTTGAAACAATAAGGATGAATATGTAAATATGAGAATCATCTGCATAGTCATGTGTATAAAGACAGTAATTAAACCCATGAGAGTCAAAATTGAAGAAGACAGCACAGAATGAAAAGAATGTCTAGGACAGAGATATGAGGAATATACACAAGGTTAAGGATGGACTTTAGGTGTTAAATCTAGCTTTTTTTTAGAGAATTAAGAAAAAATAAAGCCTATTTCACTATGCAGAAGACCAGTTTTTAAGACTTCTATGACTTTATAATATGCCCTTGTTTGTGTCCCCTCTTCTGATTAGAAACAAATATCTAATGAAAAAATCTAAAGAAGGTATTATGTCCTGATTTCAGCATCAACAAGGCACAGAAATGGAAAATTTCTACCTTCATAAGATAACGTATTGGGAGTAGAACTGTATTTGGGGCCACAATTAGTAAATTCTTGGCTTCAAATTTGCTAGCTGAGTGACATTGTCACATTCTCTCTGAGCATGTTCCTTCATCTGTAAAATAAGAATAAAAACGTTTGCATTACCTTTCTTACTGGGTTGTTGTGAAGAAAGCAGGCTATAAACTGTAAACTACTGCACACATTTGAACTATTACTCTTCTGTGTCCCCTTCTGTTAATAAGCCCTACCCCCTATAATCCCCAAGTTCTCCATGTCCTCACCCCACCTTTTCTGTACTTTATGCTCCAGTCTTTTTCCCGTTTTCAGCAACTCATCTGTCCTTGTCTACCACCCTGATGCTATCTGTCTGTTCCTATAGCTTTCCTTCTTCCCAGGGCATTGTTGCTTAGGAGTAAAGAGAGCCTGAGTTAATCCATTCTAGAGATTAATCCCACTGCCCTGCTTTCCTGGCTTCCATACAAATGGGATTTAGTATTCTAGATGCCATTCTGGCAAAAGAGAGTACTGAAGGCAAAAGTAGGGGAAAGGGTACTGCAGGTCAATGCAATTAATTTACCACATATATAATAATAGTCCATAATTTCATACCACCACTATCACCAATAACAATAACTGGCATTTATTAGAGAATTGCAAAACAAAATATGTGAAGTTCTAGGAAGAAGGTTTTTACCTACTTGTAGATTAATGCTTTGAAAAATGGGTTTTGATAATCATGATATAGGCCTTGGTAGCTAGGAAAGGCACAGCCCCAAGAATGTAGTATATTGTATGGTGTATCCCAGTGCTATAGAAGATCAGTCCAAAACTTGGGCCTGAGAGAAGTTCTTGAAGTGCTTTGTGCTTAGAAATCTAATGCTTTCTTTATAGGATAGGATTTTTAGAGCTGGGGGGGAGGGGAGAGAGAGGGGTCCCTGGAGAGGGCCTTCAAGATCTAGTCCAATCATCTTATGTTATAATGGTGTTTCATAAAATTTTTTGAGGAAAATGAAACCTACAGAGATTAAGTGATTGGCCCAAGGTCATAGAGGTAGTAATAGAAGCAACCTTCAAACTTACATCCTCTTACTTCAAGTCCCCTCTAGGATCAAATATGAAATCTTGTTTGGTTTTTAAAGCCTATGTTAACAGAATTTTACTGTACCAGTCTCTAACCTCAGAATGGCAGGAAGCGAAACAGAGCAGGTAAAAGACAGGCATGCCAGCAATCACGTATCCCTCAAACAGATGGTAGGAGGAGAGCTCCTTATATTGGAATACAGCCAAAGTTTTTATATATATAAATCACAAGTAGGGAGGAGAGAGGAAGGAGGATTACCACACAATCAAGACCACTAGGTCTTGAGCAGATTCCCATAGCAAACCCACAAATGCAGGACAATACAGGTGTACTCCAGTCCTGTGGGAACAGTTCTTGTTTCAAATGCTGGGGGTCCTGATTTCTTGGTAGGGTTCAGAACCAGAGTTCTGTGACAAGAACGGGTTTTACATTCTGTGATTCTATATACCAATGTGAGAACTGTCAGGGTCGATTGATAGCTTTAAGTTGCATTGTGAGTCTCTAACTCTCAAGACAGAATCTGCTAGGAAAATAGGAGCTCTGAGAAATATAAACTATTAGAATATTCACTATACATATCATATGGATTAACATGAGAATCATAAATCCCTTTACACATCTTTTAACCTGGTCTCTTCCTACCTTTCCCCTCTCCTTATACCTTGCTCCCCCACTACCATGCCCCCACCAGGTACTCTGCAACCCAGTAACACTAGCCTCAAACATTTGCCAACTCCATGAATTTTCACTGGCTGTCTCCCACATCTGTACCTCTTTCCCTCATCTCTGCCTCCTGGGTTCCCCTTTCCCAGCCCTACTTAATTTTAGTGTCTTCCCCATTAGATTATCTCCCGTTTATCCAGTAGAAAGCATTGCATTTAGTTGTTTGCATCTGTCTCTCCCATTAGACTCGGAGCTCCTTAGGAATAGGGACTACTTTTTGCCTTTTTTAATCCCTAGTGCTCAGCATGCCCGACACAGAGCAGGAGTTTAAACAATGTTGATTTTTTGTTGTTAGCTCATACATAACACTCCCATCTTCAACCACATTCAGCCTGGAATGCAGCCCTCTCGAACCTTAGAAACCCTACTACTCTAGGCCTTCCCGGATCCTCCTTTTGGCAGCCAGCACCTCAGGATCTTTGATTTTTGCTTCTTCACGTCTAGCGCCTGGCACAGAGTAGAGGAGGGGTTCTTAATCTAGGATTGTATACTTTCTATATAATCAGTTTCCTTTGTAAACCTAATTTATTTAATGCATTCAGAAAGACCGCATGGTGGATGGAGCACTGGGCCTGGAGTGAGGAAGACCCTGTTCAAATCCGAACTCTGATTCAAATCTGAGACTGACCGGCTGTGTGCCGCTGGACACTCAACCTTGTCTACCCGTGTCCACGGCTGCAAAATGAGAATAATAATAGTACCTGCCTTATAGGACTGTTAGGATCAAATGAGATTTTGTAAAGCTCCTGGTAATTATAATGTGAATACTATTACCACTTTAAAACATTCGGAGGAGTCTATCGGCTTCTCCAAACTGCCAGAAGGGTCTATAACTCACAAAAAGGTTAAGAACTCGTGTAGTAGACACTGAATAAATGTCCACTGATTGATCTCTAGCGGCTGGTCCCGGAACTTAGCAAATTGATCTGGGATTCCCCTAACCAACCATTCTCACTTAAAAACAAAACCCTAAGATTCAAGTCAGAGCAGGTTTCCCTTCCTCGGGGGTCTCCAAACAGACTGGATGACCACTTGACCAGCCTATTATATCGGGGGGCTTCCTTGCGCGCAAAAGTTGGACCAAATGGGGATAAAGACCCCCAGGCTTCCAATTCTCAAATTCTGATTTAAGGAGGCCTGGGAGTCGCAATGGTTTCTTCAGTAGTGCTTGCTCTGGTGGGCTCCCCAGGAAGGGATGCCTTGGGCCTGTGCCTCTGGGGGTTGGGCAGGGGGGAGGCGGGCAAGGGGAAGTCACCGCAGGCAGGACGTATGGCAAGGATAGGAAGATGGTTGGACCCTGGAGCGATCAGGGAAAAGAGAGAGAAGACCCGAAGCGAAGGAGGGGGCAGAGGGCGACCGAGACCCGTGAGGCCCCAGATTGCATCTCCGCAGAAAGGGGGGCCTCGGAGGCTGCTCGGGAGTCCGGCTGGCGGGGAGGCTACCCGAGAGTGAGTGCAGGGCACTAGGACCCGGCAGCTGGGGGAGAGAGAGGGAGGCGGAAACGGCGGACGTCAGACTCCCGCCCCGCTGCTGGGCCGGCCCGGGGCATCCAGGTCCGGAGGAGAGGCCGCGCGCCTGGGCCAAGCTGGGGGGGGGTAAGTAGGTCAGAGATCCGGGGGAGGGAAAGGGGTTCCTTTGTGGGGAGAGGGGCACGCGAGAGGCCAGAGGACGCAGTGACTCTTCCCGTACCTCCGAAACTTGGCCTGGTCGGATCGGCCAGAGACTGGGGCCTGAGAAGGAGGGGAATGACCGCCGCGTCAAGGATCCCCCACCGCCCCCGCAAGCCCGCCCCGCGCCGTCCCGCCTTTCACGTGACTCTTCAGACTCCACCCACCCCCCCCACCCCATCAGGGCACGTTTACAGTGGTCCCACTAGACCGGCAACTACGGTGTCCTCAGACGGCCAACCCCACCCCTACCTTGGAAGGCTCTGGGTGGGAGTGTCCCTACTGGTTCGTCTCTAGTGATGTAATGTGCTGTGGTGCCTCCCACCCCTTTCATCTCCCCTCTAGCGGCTGGAGCTTTGAGCCCCCAGAGGGCAGGCCGGGAGGCAGGATGAGGCTGGGGGGGCTGGGGGAGAAGCGTGCGCCCCTGTCCCAGAGTGGCCGCGGGTGGGAGGGCAGCCGAGGCTTCTTCGTCCGCAGGCCCTGCTCGGTGGAGGAGCGGGGGCTTCGAGGGGGCCCAGACCGGAGCCCAGAAAGCCTCTTCCACCTTGACTATGGGGGCTGTCGTGAAAGGAAGAAAGAACCACCCCAATCCCCCCCCACACACACTCTGTCGGCCTCATTCATTCTGCAGTGTGGGAAAATGGGCAGTGGTGGAGGCTCAGAGAGGGCGAATTGCTGTTCTTGGTCACCCAGCATGGTCCTTTCCAGGCAGGACCTTGCCTCGTTAAGGCCACCATTAGTTGTGATCTCCCATCCCACCTCCCCCTGCATCCCAGAGTAGGGGCTGAGAAGCCCCCTCGGAGCCCTGGTGCCAGGGCTGATTAATGCCCTCCTCCCCACCTTTCATTGCAAGGATCGTGATTAATCCTATTTGTAGGGGCTCTCGCCTTAATATTCTGCTTGGCACTTCTCTTGCCAATCAAATCAGTACTGTCTGCAGTGTGATTGTGCTTTAGTGGCACCAGGGAGCCGAGTTAATTAAACCAAGTATAAATAGACTCTGCCCTTGCCTTGCAATTTGCTGAAGTGCTTCTCCCCTTCCGCCTCTTCTCTCCCCCCTGCTCCCCCTCTCATCCAGACATACCTTCAGCCTACTTTCCTGTCTCCCAGCCTGAGTCACCCGAGTACACCTGAGCTGCACCCAGTCAGTCTGCCAGGCACTAGGCTTTGATTCCTCAGCCAGACCAGAAAGGGAACGCAAAAGTTAAAGTGTGGTGAATTCCCGTGACCTTGGGGGTGCTCTCAGCGCAGTTGGGGATCTCTCTCTGTGTGTCCATCAGTTTTCTTACCTGGACATCCTTTCACCACAGTCTTCTCCCACTCTTTCATTCTCTTTTGTACTCTAACCCCAGCCCCAGTCTCTTCTTCTCCCCCCATCCCTTCCCCTCCAGTTTTTCCTTCCTCTATCAGCCTCTCCCTCTCAGCAGCATCTCTGAGGTCCGAGGTATCCTCCTGCCCACTGTACACCTGGACTCCCACTTGTATGTATATTGCCAGGATCAAGGGGAAGAACTTCAGAGGGGCAGAGCACAGCTGACTTTCCCCCTCTCCCAAAGGCACCATGACGACCCTGATGCAGTCATATTACCTGGAGGGCCAGGCCTACTCTGTGCCCTTGATCCAGCCAGACCTTCGAAGAGAAGAGGCCATCCAGCAGGTGGCAGATGCCTTACAGTACCTCCAGAAAGTCTCTGGTGACATCTTCAGCAGGTGGGCACGGCTCAGGCTACAATGAATACAGGCAAATACACAAATTATATGCAAAGTAAATTAATTTCCCCAAGGAGGAGAGGACACTAGAACTTGGGGGTTGGGGTGCAAAGTAAATGCTTTGCCCACCATCTGATTAAAAAAAAAAGAACCAGGGGGATCATAACAAGCCTCAGGTAGAAGGCAGCACTTGAACCAAACCTTGAAGGAAAGGAGGGATTCTATAAAACAAAGGTGAGGAGAGAGTATATTCCAGGCATGAGAGAGAGCCTCTCTAAAGGCATAGAGACAGGAGATGGAATAGTCCATATGGAGAACGATAAATAGGCAAGTTCTGCAAGACCATAGAGCATATGAATAAAAGTAATGTGTCATAAGTCTGAGAAAGTAGCCTGGAGTCACTGTATAAAAGGCTTTAAATGCCAAATGGGAATCTGTATTTAGTCCTAGAGGCAAGAGGGAGCCACTGAGCTTCTTGAGCAGGGGATGATAAGGTCATAGCTGTACCTAAAGAGTTTCACTTTGGCATCTGTTGGAGGATGGATTGGAAAGGGGATAGTCAGGAAGACCGATAGGAGGCTGTTGCTATAATCCAGGTAAGAGGTGATGGGGACCTAAACTAGACTGGTAGCTGTGTGTTTGGAGAGAAGGGGATGAATATAAGATATGGGTTTTTTTTTAGTTTTATTTAGTTTTAGTTTTCAGCATTCACTTCCATAAGTTTTAAATTTTCTCTCCCTCCTCCCTCCCCATGACAGTATGCAATCCAATATAGGCTCTACACATACATTCCTATTAAAGATACCTTCACATTAGTCATGTTGTATAGAAGAACCATAATGAATAGGAGAAACCATGAGAAAGAAAAAAAAACAGAAAAGAAAATAGTCTCTGCTTTGCTCTGCATTCAGACTCCATAGTTCTTTGGATGTGGATGGCATTTTCTATCATGAGTGCTTTGGAATTGTTTTAGGTATTTACACTACTGAGAAGGGCTAAGTCTGTTGAAGTCAGTCATTGCATGCAGCTATTATTATGTACAGTGTTCTTCTGGTTCTGCTCATTTCACTCAGCATCAGTTCATATAAGTCTTTCCAGCTTTTTCTAAAATCCAGTTGTTCATCATTTCTTATAGCCATATTTCATTACATTGATATACTACAACTTGTTCAGCCATTACCCGATTGATGGACATCCCCTCAATTTTCTAGTTCCTGGCCACCACAAAAAGAGCTGCCATAAATATTTTTGTACATGTGGGTCCTTCTCCTATTTTTATGATCTCTTTGGGATACAGCCCCAGAAGTGGTATTGCTGGGTCAGAGGGTATGCACTTTTTTATAGCCCTTTGGGCGTAGTTCCAAATTTCTCTCCAGCATGGTTGGATCACCCCACAACTCCACCAACAATGAATTAGTGTTACAACATTCCCACATCTTCTCTAACATTTAACATTCTCCTATTTTTTCATGTTAGCCAATCTGATAGGTGTGATGTGGTACCTGAGTTGTTTTGATTTTCATCTCTCTAATTAGTAGTGATTTAGAGCATTTTTTCATATGATTATGTATAGCTTTAATTTCTTTCTCTGAAAACTGCCTGTTCATATCCTTTGACCATTTACCAGTTGGGGAATGATTTGTATTCCTGTAAATTTGATTCTGTTCTCTGTACATTCTAGAAATGAGGCCCTTACAGAGAGACTAGTTGTAAAAATTCTTATAAGATATGTTTTGAAGTAGAACAGACAAGACTTGACAGCTGATTGGATAATGAGCTTGAAGTCCACTAAACCTCACAAATCTTTTTCTGAAAAACTATTGTCTGACCATGGTTCCTTTATCTTATACTTATGAAGTTGGGGTGTTGTTTTTTTAACCCAAGTGTAAGGCTTTCTATTTAGCCTTGTTAAATTTTATATTATTAGATTAAACTTAATATTCTAACCTGTCAAGATCCTTTTGAATCCAAACTTTGGCATTCAACATGTTAGCTATCTCCCCCAGCCATGTGTCATATGAAAATTTGATAAGCATGCCATCTGTGCCTTTCTTTGTCATTGATAAAAATGTCCAACAGAACAGGGACAAGCATAGATCCCTGGGGCACATCATTAGAGATAAGCTACCAAGGTGACATTGAATTATTGCCATTCAACCAGTTCTGAGTCTATGTAATTGTACTGTCATCTAGCCCATGTTGCTCATCTTTTCCATAAGAATAGCATGAGATACCTTATCCAATGCTTGGCTTAAAATCTGGTTTAATTATATCTACAATGTTTCCTGTACCATTAGCTTACTTATTCTATCAGGAAGGGAAATAAGGTCAGTCTGTTCACTGTCCATCTCTTTAAAAAATCAATTTTAGAATTTTTCCAGGAATTGGAGTCAAGTTCACAGCCCTGCAGTTTGCAGACTTTATTCTCTTTCTCAAAAATTAGGACTTTTGTTCTTCTCTAGTCAGTCAACCAACAAGCATTTATTGGGCACCTTCTCTCTGCTAGGCACCGGGGATACAGAGACTAAAGTCAAATTCACATTGTCAGAGGAGATACTGTGATCATGGATGGAGAACTATAAGGGATCTTAGAGTCTTATCTAGTCCAAACCCTCTTAATTTACAAGTGAGGGAACTGAGGCCCCAGGAGGTGGTGAATTGTCCAAGGTAACCCATGTAATAAGCACAAGAAATAAAATTTGAACCTTGGTTTGAAAGGTAGGTTGTAGCCAGGTTGTGAAGGACTTTACATTTCAAAGGAATTTGTATTTGACCCTGAGAGTAATAGGGAACCACAAGAGTTTATTGAGGAAGAAAGTAACGTGGTCAGACATGTATTTTTGGTACCTTTCCTTTCTCCATGATCTTTCATATGACTGCTGGAGACTCATGAATCAATCCACCCAAGCCTTCATTCAGCTAGGTAATCTCATTCTTTAATAATATCATCTCCCTCTTACCCTTTTTTGTTCTATCCTTTCCCCTCCAAAGGCCACTCCTTGGCAGAAAAACACAGAGTGGAGCAGTTTTACATTATCTCTCGTTACTGATCAGCAGCCCAGTCACCCTGAGCAACAGCCCTATCCCTTCTTGGATTTTCGTCTTTCCCGATAGAGCTTTTTTAAAAAAATCATCCTTTCTGTTATTCTTTCCTTTCCTGGACAGCTTCAGCTCATTGTGAGCTGTTGTCCTGATGATACCATTCTTGCAGCACCATGCATCTTTTTAATATTCACCTTCTACTCCCTGTCCTGTTCCCAGGCTGAAGTGCAGCATTTAGGAAGAGGACTAATGTACAATGAGCCTGAAAAGATAGGTCAGGGCTAGGTCATGAAAAGCTTTCAAAGTTAAATATAGGAGTTTATGTTTTATCCTAGAGGCAATAGCCCTTCTGTTTTCTATATACATTTTTTGGTTGGCAAGCTCTCTGTACATCTATAATAGGTTCCCAAAGTGGGCAATCCCTCCCACTGGGGGGGTTAGAAAAATCCAAGGGGGCATAGTAGTTTGAAATGACACAAAATTAAAAAAACAAAACAAAACAAAGGATTAAAGAAAGTAGATTTGGGGTGGGGGGAGGGCGCTGAGTAATTTTTTTTTTAAAGGGCAATAGGACAAATAAGTTTGGGAATCTCTGATTCTCTCCTTCCCTTCACAACAGAATCCATCTCTTCAGACAACTCCCATTTTCCCTTCTTGGAATTATTTCCATTTGTGTCTTAAGAATTTCATTCTTGAAAGTTATCCCTTCCTCTGTAGAAATTTAGTTCATGGGACTCTGTCTCTTATTTCCTCTGAAACTTGGAAATTTTCTCTCTCAGAATCAAGAGTCCATGTCAGACTATACCTACGTTTCCTCTTCTTTGTGACAGACTGTAAGAGGTCACAAGGTTCCCATCATCTTCACCCAGCAACCAGTTTCCCCTCCTTAGGTTCTCACTCACAGCATCACACCACGTTTTTATATTCGTCTTTTACTCCCTGCCCTTCAGCTAATCAACAAGTGCCCTACTTTTTGCCAGGCATTGCAGCACTGATGGCAAAGCCGTGTTAGGGGGAATCAGATTCAGATAGGAATTCCCCCTTATTGGTTCTTTTACTTCTGAAGTATGAAATTGTCATCCCTGCCTTGATTAAGGCAAATTAAGAACTTATTAGCTGCTCTGCTTTTGGCAAAGAGGACAGGTGTCTGGATGATTGAAGTTCCCTCCGTTGTTGTTGTTGTTTGGTCCTTTACTCATGTGCAGCACTTGGCAAGACTGCTGGGTTGGTTTGCCATTTTTGTCTCCAGTGTGGCCCCATTTTACAGATGGAGAACTGAGGCAAATAGGGGTTAAGTGATTTGCCTGGGGTCACACAGCTAATAAGTGTCTGAGGCTGCATTTGAACCCAGATCTTCCAGATTCTAAGCCCTTTGCTCTATCCACTGCACCACCTACTTGCCCCACATATTATTTCTCTGTGTTGGGTTTGTGATTTGTTTCCTTGTTGTATCACTCATTTCTACATGCTGTACAGGTGGTCTCTGATATCCTTAGGTATTCTCTTATGAAAAAACTGCTTCCAATTCTCCCTCCACTGTTTTTTCACCCAATAATTTCTGCCATTCTTCTTTCCTTCCATTCATCCCACAAAAGGCATACTCATCCAGAATCATGCTCTATTTTTATCCCATCAAGACTCAGTGATAAAGTCAAATTTGCCACTTTGCTTTAAGAACAGTCCGTTCTTGGATTTTGGTTTCCTGGAACTTCCTGGAGCTTCTTTTCTTCTTCCTTTATTGCAGCTATTCTTTACATCTAGCTTGGTGTATATGAAAATTCAGTTAGATGTTCAAGTCACCAGGCAAAAAGATTTTTTAACCATCCTTTATTAGGCATACTCTGTCTCTGGCCAGGAGTCTATCATAGTATAAGCTGTGGTCCTGCAGACTGCCCTCACTATCATCCTCCCATTGTCTTTAATCTTCAATCTCTTCATATCATCTGGTCCTCTTCTGCTGCCTGCCAACATGTTGGTCACCCTTATCCTTAAAAATCTTGATGAGATCCTACCATCCCTGCTAGCTTCCCTTCACTACCGAATTTCTTGAAAAAGACATCTATGCTCAGTACCTCCAATTTCTCTAAATCCTATGAAGTGAGGAGAGGAACATGAGCCTTGCTGTCACGGAGCTTTCAATTCCAGGAATGGAGATGGACATTAAATGAATGTTAGGGAAAAAAACCTGTGAAATATGCCTAAATGTCCTGATGTTTGTCATCTCGTAAAGGAGACTTTTGAGTCCTGATAGAGTCTCTAGGTTGTTGTTGTTTTAATCCAGGTGTTTGGGTTCCTTTTTTTGCTCTGTACCTAGTCCAGTCAATGAGCAATCCTTTGTCAAGCACCAGCCTTGTACTAGGCATTGTGCTGGGCACTGAATGAAAACAAAAATGAAAAACTTCTTGTCCTCAGAGAGCAGGCGCAAACACCAGAACCTCGTTGGTGCAGAACTGACCCGTTCTGCCGAGTCAGGTCCACTCAACAAGTATTTATTTGGTACTTGCTTTGTGTCCAGTCCGGCACTTTGGGAGGTGTGGTCAGGTATACAAGAGAAGAGCATAAGATACTTTCTCTTCCAATCGAGTTAGAAAGACAAAACACACAAATACAGACCAAGAGTCAGAAGACCTTTCTTTTATTCCCAGCTCCTCAAATCACTTTAACCTTTCATTTTACTCATCTGTAAAATGAGGGGGTTGGCAACTGATGCTCTCCGAGGTTCCATTTAGCTTTAAATCAAGAATGCCATGATTGCCCAAGAGTAAGATATCACATCTGTTTTCAAAGAAGATAACATGGATCTGGGTGTTTGTAAATGTTTTTTTGAGATGTGGAGATTTTTTTCCCTGATCTGACAGTTCCCTCCCCACATGCCCTTATTATCTTAACAAACAAGCTGTTCCCAATCTCTAGGCCCCAAGCTCCCTAGGATTCGGTAGTTATGAGGACAAAGACAGAGAGAATTTTTGAGCCAAATTAATTTTCTCACCCATTCTTAACATCTCTTTGTTCTTCCTCTGACACTAGGTTTCCCCTTCTCTGGGTTAGATAGGAACTCTCTCTGCTCTGGCCCCATTCCAGCCAGGTGAATTGGAGCCAAGAAAATGTGACAGCAGAGATTTTCACAGAGACTGAAAGAAATATAAGTATCTCTCAACAGATTTCTGCTTTTCTCCAACCTTTTCTTCTCTGTCCTGACTATAGTATCTCCCTCTCTTCATCCAGCTCCCTATTTCCCAGCTCCCTTCCCCTGCCAGTTTCACTTAAGAGAAACTAGGACCAAACCTATGGTCCCTGGTTTTCCATCTGCCTTGTAGAACTTATATGATAAGGGATGTATGTGTTAGGGGTTAGGGAAGAGATAACTTCTCTGGTATACAACTTCAATATAGCTGATGCATATACTTATTCTTTCTCTCACCTCTACCTGATAGCTTTACTTGAGAGGGAGCATCCACTTTCTCTAGGGAAAGTGGGGGACATGCAAGAGTTAACATTACTAAACAGCTTTCCTTCCTTTCATTTTCTTCCTCTCCTCTTCCCCCCTTCTTCTACCGCCTACCTTTTTCTGCATCTCTCCAGTGATTGGCACCTGGGAGTACACCAGGTTACAGAACACTCAATCAGCTGCTTGCATAATTAGCAGATTGCTCTTAATTATCCCAAGAGCTGAGGAGGGGAAGGTGAAGAGAGCTTAGGTTCAAATTTTTCTTTACCTAGGGATAGGAAAGGACAGAATGGGAAGGGTGGAGAGAAGAAAAGCCAGTGATTAAAAGTCAAGGGCCTTTTTGGGAGCACCAGAACAGGAATTGGCTTTGGTAACTTACATGCTGAGGAGTTGGCACAGTTCATTCTAGGACATCTTTAATGTGGAAGGCAGTCTCAACAGAGATCAGGCCCAGAAGGATACAGTGCATGGGTCTAGGGATGGGGAATTTCTTTTGAGAGAGCGGGGCTAGCCACGGTTATTTCTGTTGTTGGAGTCAGAATATCTAGATTTTGACCCTGATTTCTGTCTTGACATATTAGGTTTGACTATAACGAGAAAGAGTTTTTAACAAACACTACAGCTTATAATAATAGGATATTGGAGTTAGAAGGGATCTTAGAAGTAATTTGGTACACCCTTTCCAGCTAATTCATGAAATCCTTTCTAAATGGGAATATGGTAGAAAGAAAGATAGTGAAGAGACTTGGGTCTCGTCCTTATTAGCTATGTAAACTACAGTTGAGATACTTTATCTGTTTGAGCCTCAGGTTCCTCATCTATAAAATTTATGCATAAGGAAAATTAAAGTAACAGCTGTATAAATAATAGGTTGAACATGATTGCACGCCACCATGGGGGGGCGGGGAAGGGAGGGGAGAAAATCTGAAACTCAAGTGATTGTGGAACTGAATCTTGTAAATTAAAAGTAAATGAGTAAATTTAAAAAAAAAAATAAATAAATAAATAAATAATAGGTTGGCTAGTTAATTAAAAGTTATTCAATTTAATTCTTTAAACATTTAATAAAAACCTAGTATGAGCAAGGCACTGGTGATATAAAGACAAAAAATAAACAGCCCCGACCCTTAACAAGCCTATGGTCTACTGAAGAATACACAAAAGTAAAAAAAATCTGCA
Source organism: Pseudochirops corinnae (assembly GCA_028646515.1). Lineage (NCBI taxonomy): Eukaryota > Metazoa > Chordata > Mammalia > Diprotodontia > Pseudocheiridae > Pseudochirops > Pseudochirops corinnae. The sequence goes on from CM053585.1 coordinate 400,798,136, forward strand.
TTTTAATAAAATTTCATTAAGGTAGTATTTCAAATTATACCATCACCAATCCTCTGAAAAGTCTTATCCTGGTGCCACATTGTGGTATTACAGAGAGCAAAGGTTCTCAAAGACAGCTTCCCCCATTTCCTCCTGGTACTGTTTAATGAGGTTAGAGAGAAAAACTTTACATGATAGTCCTTTAAATACTGATCTCTTGGTGACATAATTTTGAAGGTTTAGACAGGATTCTCAAGATAAGTATAAATCACACTCAGAAAAAACCCTGGACTTTGAAAACTTCTCTCCACCTCAAATGATAACCAAGAAAATATCGGTAACTAACCCATACCTACTTTACTTTTTCTACAAAATATTTCTGATAATAATGAACATACACATCAAGAGATCCTTGTTGAACCAGAGAAAGGACCTTCTACCTAGTAGGCACTTAACACTTCTGTTTAAACTTCTGTTGGATTGGTATAAAGAGGTGCTGAAAGCTGTTACAGTCACTTCAAGCTCTGTGGGTAGAAAAGGCTGCCTTTTGCTAAACAGTGTGAAAACCTTGTGAGAGCAGCAGTAGTTATGATTTTTACTACTTAAGTTTGTTAAAGTTAGACATCTTTTAGGTACAGGGAAGGTTCTGGTCTTTCTGTCCATTGGTATATGTCTGTTCTGCAGGACAAGAGTTATTTCTGTAAGTCTGTTCAAATCCTTTTGCACAACCCCTAGCAGATGGGAGCTCTCAAGTCTAGACAGACCCTTCACAAGTCATCTGCAGCACCATGCCAGCTCAGGGAAGCACTTTGCTCTCTCAAAGAATACACTCCTTTGTTCCCTGCACCATGTCTCACAGACCTATCATGTGGACATTGGGGCAGAAAAGGATTTGGGACAAAGAACTTTTGGAGTGGCATCTCACTCACAGGTGTTGGTCTTTGTGGCAGGATTTCCCAACGAGTAGAAATGAGCCGGAGCCAACTGCAGGTCATTGGAGAGAGAGTCTCTTTGGCTCAGGCCAAGATTGAGAAGATCAAGGGCAGCAAGAAAGCAATCAAGGTAATAGGCACCACAGTCTCTCTCCTACTCTTGCCCCAACTATCAATCTAGCCATCCTAACTCCTTTCAGGCAAGCCCTGAGCCCAGCCTATTTCGTGTTGATGCTTTTACCTCGGATACAGTACTTCATAACCACCATAGCTCTTCCTTCCAAGGCGTTCCTCAGCACTTTTGGGACATTTTAGTTTTTTTTCCACAAAGGAGAGATAACCTTCCATCCCTGAAAGTTCCTGTCCCCTCTGCTTCCCCATAGGTGTTCTCTAGTGCCAAGTATCCAGCCCCAGATAGACTACAGGAGTACAACTCCATCTTCGCAGGAGCCCAGGATCCTGGGTCTCAGAGGCGCATTCGACACAAGATCCAGAGCAAACACCGGCCCCTAGATGAAAGGGCCCTGCAGGTCTGGACTTCCAGGAGGGAAAAGAGGCCTACTGGGATGAAAGCAGGGAGACGATGGACTAGCCATCTTTGGTGGGAAGAGTGCTGGGTGACTAAACAGCTATGAAGGTGGCCCACTTAAGTCCACTGCCCCTTCATTTTCTTATCTCTAAAATAGAAAACATACTTATTTACATGGGATTACTGTGCCAGAAATACTTTGTAAAGTTTAAAATGCCGTATAAACATGCTGTTACTAAAAGAGTTCATGCCTAACCTCAGTGCTGTCTGTCACTGTGCACTGTCTCAACAGTAAGAAAGCAGGTTGACTTGTGGCTTATTTTCTTCTCTCACTGCCACCTTCATCCTCAGGAAAAACTGAAGTACTTCCCTGTGTGTGTGAGCACTAAACCCCAGCCTGAAGATGAAGCTGAAGAGGGACTTGGGGGCCTTCCGAGCAACATCAACTCCCTCAGCTCCTTGCTGCTCTTCAACACCACTGAGAACCTGTATGACTGGCAGGAGAGCAAAGTGGGGCAGAACTGATGTCTGGAGAGATGGGGGGATGAAAAGAAAGCTTTGGGGAGCCAACAGGGTTTCATTTCTCTGTACTTCCTTTTCCTACCTTTAAACCTGACCTTAGAGAAAGCAAAGTGGGGAGATAACCCTACCCTACATTCAAGTGACTGCCAACTATGCCTACTCTCCATCCTGTAGGTACAAGAAGTATGTCTTCCTGGACCCGCTGGCTGGGGCTGTGACAAAGACTCATGTGACACTAGGGACAGAGACTGAGAAGTTGTTTGATGCCCCCTTATCCATCAGCAAGAGGGAGCAACTGGAGCAGCAGGTAATGTGTGTCAGAGGTGGGGATAGTACTGGAGGTGAAGCTTCAGGCCTAGGAACTATCTGAGCACATTTATGAAACAAGTGCTTTGTTAACTGTTAAGCACTATGAATAAACTTAAACTATTACTACTATGCTTTCTTTTGGTGGGAGGAAGGGGTTACCACCTAGCCTATTCTGTTTATTTGATCCCCGCCTAGAATAACCTGGCCCAGGTATATCCCACCCCACCCCCCAAAGCCCTAATCCATTTCCCTGCCTCCTGCTTGCTCTTTTAGGTAGCAGAGAATTACTTTTATGTACCAGATCTGGGCCAGGTGCCTGAGATCAATGTGCCATCCTACCTTCCTGACCTTCCTGGAATTGCTGATGACCTCATGTACAGTGCTGACCTAGGCCCTGGCATAGCACCTTCTGCCCCTGGCACCATTCCTGAGCTACCCACCTTCAACACTGAGCTCGCTGAGCCATTTAAGCCAGGTATTCTGAGGAGAGGTTGTTATTCATACATTATTTCTCTGGCTCCAACTGATATATAAAATGATATTTTATTTTCAGAACTAGATGGTGACACACCAGTAGCACCACCACCACCACCACCTCCCCCTCCCCCTCCTCCACCAGCTCCTGCAGTATTGGTCAGTGCCCCTCCACCCCCACCTCTGCCGCAGCTCACCTCAGCCCAGCCAGCCAGGGAGGACAGCAGTAGCATGCCTCCTTCAGGTACCAATAAGTGTCTAACACCAGCAGTTGGGATGGGAAGGGGGAGCTGGAGGCCTGCCAAGGTCAAACTCACAGGTACCTTGGATACCTTATTTGAAGGGTATTCTCTGATCATCTAATCCAGTGGCCTCACACTATACATTTATTACTTTCTTTCACAAACATTAGCTCTTCTCAATGTAATTGGGGAAGGGGAGAATATAGATCCCAATCTCATTTCATGTATAATATAATTTTTCAGTAAAACCTTTTTTGATGAACTAGGAATCAATGTTTGTCAGTAGGGCTTTCAGCTTCATTTACCAGGCTGCAAAAGGGAGAGGGAAGTTTCTTCCCAGGTTAGGCTGTAAGCAAGTAGTTAGAAGCTGAAGTCCCTGCCCCGTTTGGCTGACCCATTCCCAATTTTTCTTCTCTCCCCCTCCTTCAGTTGCAGTTCATGTGCCCCCCAAGGAAGTTGTGGATCCTACCAGTGGACGGGCAACCCTGCTAGAGTCAATTCGCCAGGCAGGAGGTATTGGCAAGGCCAAGCTACGGAGTGTGAAGGAGCGAAAGCTGGAGAAAAAGAAGCAGAAGGAACAGGAACAAGGTAAGGCCCGCCCTTAGTCCTGCTACAAAAGGTAGAGCCCTGAAGGCCATTGCTCCTTTCTGGTTAACAGCACAGGGCCTAGTACAGAATGCTGCTGGGTCATCCCCTAGCCCAGAACTGTTGAAGGAGTGATGCCTTTGCCCATCCATGCTTTACGGAGTGTTGCTGTTGGCCAGGACTCACTGTATGGAAACACCCTCTAGCAGACTTCTCATCCTCCAGACTTGTTTCCTCCTAGTTCAGAAGGGTTGAGGCATAAGGAGACAGAATGAAAGGAAGGTAGGGCTGACAGAGAAATGGTGGGAATAGAACATTTCTGGACATGGTGAGATCCTGTGTGCTTGAAGGTCTCTCGGCATGAATGGTGATTTTGCCTCCTAAGGGCAAGAGTTCAGGAGGAAAAAGACAACAGTGAAATGAATATTGGAGTTGTTGAGGAAAGAGAGATGCCCTAGGGACCAGTATACAACAAAACATTGTTATTCAGAGTCAATAGAAAATGTGGACACTTTGAATACTAGAAGAGAGCTTGCTCTGTGATGGTGGTAAAGACTGAGTCTGGAAATAGCAGTAGGAGCAAGGAGACTTCCAATTCAAGCAATTTGTCAGGGACTAAAGATATAGCTGGAGAAGAGAGCCAAGGAAAAACAGTCATTAGTGGGGAGCCAGCTCTCATTGAGTGAAGATGGAGTATAAGTTAAGAGGTTGGGGATAAAGGGAAATTTGTTCAGTATGGAACAAAGATTCCAGGAAGCATGGTGGAAAGGGTCAGATCAGGACACAGATTAAGGATCCAGTTGAGGAGCCTGGGGATATCCTTCTTTTATGAAGCCAGTGATAAGGAGAGAAACAGGTAGTGGGAATTGTTAGAGGGTGAAAGATGAAAAACAAAACCCAGTATGTTGTGGTTGCCTCTCCCAAGCTGAGGGCAGTGCTCCTGGTTGCACCTTGGGGTGATCTGACCTCAGTTTGCTCTCCTCACTCATTTCAAAAGCTTGTAGAAATAAGCTAATTTCAAAAACACTACAAAAATCTATTTTCATTTCATCAAATTCAGTTAGAAGGGACCTCAGAGGCCATCAGGTTGAGGCTGCACAGGAAGCTCTTTCTACACTATAGCTCCTAATGGTCATCCAGCTTGAAGACATTCAGTGAAGGCTCCCTTCAGTCGGCTCTGAAATGTTAGAAAAATTTTCCTTATATGAAGCCCAAGTATTCTTCTTTGCTACTTTACTTGATTATTACAAAGCACTTAGGATAGAGTGCTGTATTTATGGCTTGTTGATGCTAGCTGTACACTGCCAGATTGAAGTTCTAATAATCCTTTGGAAGATTAAAAAAAAGTGATAATCATGAAAAGTATAACCCTGTGAAATTTCCTATCTTTCTCCCCACAATCCTAATCATGATTTTTTTTGTTACAGTGAGAGCCACAAGCCAAGGTGGTGACCTAATGTCAGATCTCTTCAACAAACTAGTCATGAGGCGCAAAGGTAAGGTAGTTGTACTGGGGCCCTGGTACCTCCTTCCAGGGCCCAATTCATGATTCATCCATCTATAATGTGCCTCTTGCTTCTAATTCTTTGGAAGTGAAGCAGCTCAACCTTCCCTCACTTTGGTAAATTTTTATTTTCAGGCATCTCAGGGAAAGGACCTGGGGCAAGCACTGGGGAAGGCCCCGGGGGAGCCTTTGCCCGAATGTCGGACTCAATTCCACCCCTACCAGTGCTGCAACAACCACCTGGAGAGGAAGATGAGGATGAATGGGAGTCATAAGAAAGCCCCTGCTTTCCTTGGAAACCATACCAGAGCTGTTGCCCCAAGTCAGAGGAAACATGGACACCCTTACAGTTTAACCTTGATTTAGTTCTTATATTAAAGGTTCCTCCACTCATCCTGGAGATGGGAGATGGAACACATATTGTTTATTTACATTTACCTCTGCTCTAAGGCTCTCTCCCCTTTATTGGCATGTTTCACTCTTCCACTGAGCTCAAATTAACATGACTCACAGCTTCATGAACCAAATGTGCATTTTAATTAAGGTACCAAATAGCTATGTTAATCCATGACAGTAAGAGTAAGCCCTTCTTTTCACCATTATTAGTGCAGATGGGGTCCTTTCCTTTGGGGAATGGGTTAGTAGTAGAGGGGAGATTCAGATACCACAGGGGAGATATCCACACAGCAAAGACACAGAAACAGACACGAGGTAGTTTAAAACAGTCATACTGGGAGCCCAATAGCTCCTAATATATAAATGCTAATATCAATGAAAGAAGGTACTGTGAATGCCGTTGGCTTTGGAAGGGGAACTCGAACCAAGCCAACTATGTGGAACTGTATTTCTTTAAACGCCAGCCACTTTTCAGGAGGCAGAGAGTAAGGAGATATCCAGGGAGCAAAAGCAGTGAAACCATGGACTAAGATTTTCTTTGTGAGAAAAAAGGGTCTAAATAAGCTCAAAAGGAGGGTGGTAGATAGATGGCAGAAGGCTGGAACTAAATCTCTTCATAAATCCTCAAAGATAGACATGCTTCAGGAAATTTTGTGGTGGTCCAACCTTATGGCTGTCTAGAGGCAGATTCATGTTGGGTCAGGACAGTGTTTTCACAGCAAAGTAGCAGGAAGGGAGGCAACAACTACCAGTAAAACCAAGTGTAAAATATCCATTCTCCCATGCTTCTTCCAAATAACATCAAATTTTTCTTTTACAAAAATGAAATTCAACCTACATCTTTCTCATAGCGTAACTTCTCTGTCCATCTCATCTGAGAACAGAACCGCAACACAAAACCTACAACACCATAACCTGTTAACTCATAATCTTCTGCTCCAAATCCCAGTTTCTCTTTTAACTTCTACCTTCAAGGTGCGTCCAGTAAATCTTGCTGTCCAAATATTTTTCACCAACATAAAACTGGTTGCTCCAGTCCTCACACCATGGAACAAGACAGAGAGCTGGGGCTAGATTCCACCCTTATCCTGTGTTTTGTCATCTTTGCAGCCACAGCTTCTGTAGACGTACTAACAAATGCAGCAGGCTTAGGCATATAGTAGGGAATGATGTTCATCTGTCAGGATCAGATTTCTCCCGGTGAAACTGGAAAAACATAGCAAAAGTCTTTGAGAATCACTTGTTCTAATGAGGTGTTGAGAGGTGGGAAGAAAAGGAGAGGATTTACCTTCCGCAAAGCAGCAAAGGCTGGTCCAAATGTGGTTTTGATTTCCACCTGGTCTCGGATCCAGCTAGGCAGTTTGGCCAGAATGGATGGACGGGAATAACGCTGGTCCAGGAGCAGGATGCTAGCAAAGTCCTGCTTATGCCGAATGGCCCGTCCTGAGTTGGGCAAGGACTAGGGCTCAGAGTGGGGAAGACTCAAAAGCTCTGTAGTCTCATTTGTCCTTCACAGAACCAAATGTGTTTCTAATGAATCACTGAACCACCACCCTAATGTAAGTGAGGGTAAACAGGCAAAGCTAAATTCTTCCTACCCTCATTTCCTCTATTACCTACCACCCATGCTAAATCCTAGTATCCAGGACTCATGCCAGACTCACCTATAGATTGGTTGACAGCTTTCATACACAGGTTTTCAATCAAGGATTTCCCTGGGCTATTGGGCTAGGGAAATGGAGAGGAGTTATCAGTACTGTTTTTAAACAAGGAACCCACCCTGCTTATACCATTGGCTTCAGTGTCCTTAAGAAAAATGATACTTCCATAACTAAAACTGCAAAATAGTTCAAGATCCACATATATGCTGTGCCCATACATGTGACCCTATGATACAGAAAAGAGGCCAAGAGAACTGTCTGTTATTCCTATTCCTAATTACAGCTTTAAAGTGGTACCAGGAAGATCATGGCATGGTGATAGACTCAAGATAATCTTGCAAAGGTTTAGAGAACTTCACTGAGTCTGTTCACAGTGAGGAACAACCCAACTCTTCACTGCCAACATAGCCTCATAGCCCCATCCAGCCCAAATCAAAGTGAATTTGAAAAGGACGTGAGCTTGGGAAAAGAATTAGTGACAATGACAAGAAGAGACACTCACCCGGGTCTGATCCAGGTACGCCATCTTCTCTTGCAGCTCCAAGGATCTGATGTTGGGGTAGGGCATGCCCACCATAACCACACACCTGCAGAGGGATTAGACCTAGTATTTTAAGGTTTGCTAAGCACTGCACGACATGTTTTATCCCCATTTACAGAGAAGGAAACAGGCTTGGTGAGGCTAAGCAACTTGCACATGACCACAAACAAGTTAAGTGTCAGAGGTAGAATCTGAATCCAGGTGCCTCCTGAATCAAAGTCTATCCATCCTACTTGTTATACTATGTAAAAGAAGGTCCAGCCTGGTTCTCCAAGCCTAAAATGAGGAAGGATCTGGCTGATACTTGTTAGATACACCCAATCCAGCTTTTACCCTTCCACACCACCTTATCCAATGTTACTGCCTCAGGCCCTTCTACCACCAATGGACGATTTTAGGCAAAAGGGTGTTGGTGGCACTGGGCTTAAAGATTTGCTGCCAGCCATGACAACCAGACCACAGGCCTGGAGAGCAGGGAGAGAAGGAAAGGAGGAAGGACCAGAGCTCAGACTCACCGCCCTAAGTCATCAGAGAAGTTGATCCCTTCGCTCATCTTCCCTCCAACCACGGAAAGGAGAAGGGCTCCAGTCATCACACCTTTCACTTGGCTGCATCGCTGAAAAAACATAAGGATGAATAAGCTGCTTACTTAGATATCAGTTCAATAAATCAAGTAAAAAGAATGTATTGTTTACTATGTGCCAGGCATTGTGGGATAAAGGCACAGAGTTCCTGCCCTGAAGGAGCACAGATGTTACCTATGATCAACTATTATGGGGCACTTATACATATCCACATAACCTTGCCCTATAGGTATACCTCTTACCTTAATGTACTTGGAGTATTCAGTCAGCACCTGTTCCACCTGGTTTGCTCTGTTAGGCTCCTGAAATATCTGAAACAAATATATATAAGCCACCAAGAAGGGGGGCTAAAGGATCACAGGATTTCAAGTCCTGTTCCCCAGCCCTGTGTTCTGAATAACACTTTAAAGGTGTTATTCACTCTTGTGAGTATGATCCTTTGGACCATGTAGATGCTTCCAAGGAAATTACAAACAGGAATGACAGGAGAATGAGTAGACTGTCTGAGGAGCTAAAGAAAAGTAGCCTTGGGGAAAAACAAACTCCTATCCAGGGGTGTGGACATGTAACCCTTTACGTCAAGTGTAGCCCTTTGACTGAATCCAAACTTCACAAAACAAATTCCCCTTAATAAAAGGATTTGTTCTATAAAACTTGGACTCAGTCAAAAGACCATAACCAAGGACACAGAAGGCCACAGGTTCCCCACCCCTGTGGACCTATACCAAGACCTGAAACAGAGGTCTGATATTTGCAAGCATCTCTGTGGAAGGCCGTATACTAGGCAGATGCTTTTGTTTTAACTGTGTGGCCAGACTAAAGATAGACTCACCTTCTTCTTTACTGCCAGACGTGTCAGCAGACCACTCTGCTCCCAGTGTGCCTGTACCTTGTACAAGTACTCGTAAGAGGGGAAAAAGCAGACCACACCCCCAGGGACCACATTGCATAAGTTGCAGAGAATGCGACCAATTTCATCCATCTGAAAATGGGGAAAGAAGTTCACCCTGACAGCCTATAGCTGGATGGGATGCAGTCCAAACAGGGATTTTCAACAAACAGACCAAAACCACTGTATTTAGAGAAATCTGGGATTCTGCAAGAGAAAGTGTGGGAGAAGATAACCATACTGGGGCAAAAAAGCACAGGTTACGATCCTAAGTGGTACATTTTAGTAAGTGGTAAAGTATTAACAACTTTAAAATGATGACAAAGATATAACATGTTTAAAATATGCTGGTGAGTCTTCTTCCATTCCACCTTTACTTGCTTTGGACCTTCCAGCAATAATTAAAACAGATATTACATACAGCATTAGATATTCTATCAATTTTACTGTGTCAAGAGCAGGGTTAGTTTTAAGTATGTTTAGGAGCCAGACAGGGTAGGGTTCAAAGATAGTTTTGTTACTTGCTTCACACAAAAAAAGATAATTGTATTTTAGAGTTTAGAGTTTTTTTAAAGAGGACAGAAAAAAGGTCCCCTCCTATTCCTTCCCCATCCATCTATTTGAGCAACAGAGGGGCTCAATGCCAGACCCTAAAAGACAGATAAAATTCTAAACTCATCTCTTTTCTTGAGGCAGCTATGTGGCACAGTGGATACAGGGCTGGGCCTGGAGTCAGAAATTCCTGAGTTCAAATGTGGTCTCAGACACTAGTGCAGTGACCTTGGGCAAGTCATTAAACCTTGCTTCAGCTTCCTCAACTGTAAAATGGGGATAATAACAGCACCTACCTTGTAGGGGTGTTTTGAAAACCAAATGAAATAATAAGCACTGAGCACAGTGTCCGGCATTTAGTATGCACTACATCAATGTTTGTTCCCTTCACCCTCTCCCTTTCTTGGGTCAAAATGGTTTCTACTCCTTCCACTCTACAATAATCTTTCTCCTACAACAAGTGGAATGGCACTGACCATTTGAGGCAGCTCTCTCTTCTGATAGATGAATTCCAGCTGCTGATTGGAGGGCCCACTGCAAAGGACAATGGGCAGTATATGATCTGGTGGGATTACATGGCCTGAAGAAAACCAGAAATAAAGACTGAGATGAAGACCAAAGAGGCAGAATTTAAGCAAAATTATCCTCGTCCTTCCAGAGGGGATCTAAGATGACAACATGGAAGATTAAAGCTTTCTCTTCTGGGGGAATATTCAAATCTATGAACTACAAAAACATGGGTAGAGAAGAGGAATACAGAAGCATGGACCTTAGAATGCATAATTTGGAGAAAGTCAGCCAAGGATGAACCAACCACCTGTGTCCAGCACAGTTAGGGTGAGGTCAGAGTTTTTAATCCCTATCAGAGCCAAGCCTGGGAAGCAGGGCACAAGGTCAAAGAGGAAGCAATTAAGGACCCTGAGTCATAGAGCCCTCAAACTGCACAGTCCCAAAATGTAAAGTCATGGCCAGTGGGTAAATGTCCCTCATCTTGGGCATGAATACTCACCACAGGAAAACTCAACCACACGCTCTGTTCCAACCCCAGCACATTCTAGCAACTGTTCCCGAAAATCAGCCACCTAAATAAAAATCAAGATACAAAATGCCAATGGAAGACAATGAGGACAGGAGAAAGAACTATGAGACTGAGTTGTGTTGAATGGCAATGGAAGAGGAACAGAAATGTTTGTGTAGAGGTAGGAAGGGGGAACCTGGAGAGAGTTGGGAGATCGTCTAATTCAACCCTGGCATTTTACAGATGAGGAAACAGATCTGAGGAGCAACTTCTCCAAAGTCACTGTGCTAAAAAAGAAAAAAAGGCCAAAATTTGAATATAACTCCTCGACTTTACTGAGAAAAATAGGTTGAATACTCTATGGTGGGTATGGAAGAGCAGTGTGGTGGGTCAAGAAGCAAGAGTGAGGTAGCACAAGCACAGGTGATTTCTCAGAAAGTCAGGGCCCACAGGTTGCTGAGGCATACACAAAAGGCAGCGGCACTAACAAGCTAAGAGGTGTGATGAAGGACAGGGGAGTACTGCCACCTTGTGGACAAAGCCCTGTCCTGGCTCTGGCCACCCCTTGCCAGGAATGGGGTTACCACCCACCGGTGCTAGAAGAAGCAACTACGTAGACATAAGATGTCCCCACAATTCTCACCGGCTGCATGGTGCCCCCAGCAATGATCACTGCCCGACATTCCTTTACCACCTGGGCAAAGTGCACTGAAGGATTTAGGAGAAGAAATCGGAGGCTACTCTGACTGAGATTGCCTAAAGAAAGGAGATGGGAACACAGTTTCACGAGAATAGGGAGTGTTCAGTGCTGCAGACACCTCTTCCTTGACTAGAGCAATAAAGCTGGACACAGCACAACAGACATTTTCCCCACTATAGGTTCTGAGGATATTCCACATGGGAAACAATGCTAACTCTAGGTTCTAATTCTACCTCTCCCATTTACTACCTTTGTGACCTTGGGCAAGTCACTTAACTTCCCTAACTTTGCTCAGCTGTAAAATAAAGGGGTTGAACTATATGTACCTTCAGGTCCTTCCCACTTTGAGAGCTATGATCCTGCGAATCACCACTCTTTTCCGAGATCCCATTGTTTTTAACAACTTTCCTTCCAGGGCTCATTTATATTTTCCAAGGTGAAAAAACTAACAGTGGCTTGAAAATGTCCATTCTATACACCTTTCTAACACCATTCCCTCTCTTCTTGTAGATGTAATTTCCATTCCCTGAAGAGCACATGAGACTCGCCTCACCTCTTTACTACCTCAAGGGACGAAGTCCTTATTCAAGTATTCCACTGGGTCCTCAGAGAGCGAACCTAGCTATAAGGGGCCTAGGCTTAGAGGCAGGATTACCTTGTCTGTTCACAATTATCCTGCCATCTTGGTTGGCAGTGGTGAGGGCTGCAAGGAAGCTTTCAATCTGCATCAATGGAGAGCCAAGCCATGGTGGTCTGCTCTCATCCTCTCCAGAAGGAGAAGACTGAGCTACTGCAAAACAGAAAGAAGGTGTCTAAGGAGGAGGAAAAAATCCTCCCTGGAGCTGTTAACCATTTCTTCTGCCCCAGAATTTGGAACCTGGCTTCTTCCCAACCTTCCCTGACTCACCTCCAGTTCCAGGCTTAAGGCTCTGCAAGAAGTGTTGGAAACCAGCCATCTTGGATTGCTCTTTAGAAGGTGGAAAGACAGAGACACCACCATACTCTTTGGAGAACCCAAACAGCTGTATTGGGGCAAATTGCAAATATCGTACCCATTTTACAGATCAAGAAACTGGCTCAGAGAAGGTTAAAAACATTGCATAAGCCATACAGCTAGGAAGTGGCAGAACTAGAGTCTTATGACCCCAAGTACAACACTAGAGGTGGCTGCCTAAAAAGAAGGAAGGAGGGGTGAGAGAGGAAGGTGGAGACCTACCTAGTAAAGTCTTCTGAATGGAAAGGAATAGTTTCAAAATGCATTTCCAAAGGACCAACAAAATACTAACTAGTCAGGGAAGTGAATACCATTTCCTTGTGCCCCAAACATGGCCAATAAAGCCCATCTAAATTGGAAGATGTCCATAAATAGAGAAGGTATTTACCTTTCTGCTGACCATGCTCTTCTCAAAATACCGCTGTACCTGTAGAAAAAAAGAACTAGTACCAAGGCCCACATGATAATACTAGTGAAGGATAACAGCAGCACAGACTACAGACATCCCCAAGAATATAAAAGTCTTATTTTAGCCAGGAAGTTCAATCTTTCATGTTAAATTGTTGTCAGTGTTACTGACAAATGACAGATAGATTCCCTTCTCTTCACTCTAGTGAAGGTTCAACCCAGTAATGAAACAGCTAAATAAATGGCTGAAGAAATAAAAAGAAAACACCTGGGTAATTAATCATCAAATTGATTACAATCAATTTTATCTTCTCACACCAAAACACCCAAATCAAAAAACACACTTTTCTCTTCAGGGTAGGTACCAAAGGTCCCACACATACCAAGCTTAAATGGCTTGTTATTTGGATTTATACATGTAGAACACTCCTGTCTCTTTGCTATTTAGGAACTAACCCCCATCTTCCTCACCCTCGATTTTCTTCCTACTGGCTGACCTAATTTAATTCAATAAATATTATGTACCTGCCACTTCAAGGCATGTTAGGTACAAAGTACACCAATAACACACAAGGCAGGACATTGTTAAGTGCCACAAATGGTACGAATCGCTTAAAAAGGGCTGAGGAATTAAGAGATCACTTTCACTTGAGGGTTCAGGAAAGGGCACTTAGGAGAAAAAGGTTCTGAACTGGGTCTTGAAGGATGTGTTGGAAAATTATGGTAACTACTAATGAAGGTCAGAACACTGCAAGTGGAAGGAACAGCTTCTGGAAAGGTGCAGATATGATAAAAACACAGGGTAAGTAGCTAAGCTTAATCAGGATATAAGACATACGGAATGAAGTTAGCACAGGATAAGGCTGGGAAGCGACTTAGAGCCAAATCATGATAGATCCTGCACATCAAGATATGGAGTTTGAACTTTATTAGGAGGTAATGGGAGCCTATTCGAGGCTTTTGATCAAAGGAAGTATATTTTAGGAAGATAAGTTTTACAGAAATATGTAAGAAGAATTGGAACATAGGCTAAAAATTTCTGGTCAAAACAAAATTGTAGACAAAGCAGAAAAACTCAAACACTCAGACTATGATCTCATGGAATTGGGCAGTTCTCATATCCAATCCCTTGGCCTACCCCCATCTGGTATGACTCTCGTCCATACCCTCTCAAATTCATCACAGAGTTTACCCAATCAGTAGATTATAAAGACCTTGCTCACTTTCTCTCAATACATTAAGGATATCAATGGAGAACTCAGGCTGTCTAGGTAATACCTTTCAGTCTTGTTCTTCATTAAAATTTTTCAATGTTGCAGCCCAATCATACCCAATCCTTCAAAGGCAATTGCTTTTAAAAAAATCAGAGGGGCATCTTTTTCCAGGTCTAATTTACACAGACAGCCAGAAGTCTATAAGCACCAGGGAAGAGGTTGACCCCAAAAACCACGTGGACCCAAGCGCATAGCACATGGAAGCCTTCTGGTACATGAGCAAAAGTAAGCCAGGGACACCTAGCACCTGCAGCTATGTCACTCTGACCCCAAAACAAGGCCAGGAGCCTACAAAGTTCAGGTCAGAAGAACATCAGTCAGACCATGTGCTACACAGAGAATGCAATCATATTTTCTGAAGTCAAAGGAAATAGAATTAAAGGGGTTTCAAGGCCTCATTCAGAAACTGACAACAGTACAGATGTGTATTTTTGTCTTTACTTTTTTTCTCCACATATAATTTAAGACGTAAATGGTTCAAATAGGAAGAGTTAGAAAAATTATCCTTAGAAATTACTGCTTAGAAAATTACCCTTTATTTGGGTCAATTTTTAATTAAATGTAGTTTATTTTAAATATTAAGTTTATGGTCAAATAAGTTTGGTGTTTGTAACTAACAAAAGCCTGAACTTGGATGTTAAAGGTTGCTATAGGATTTCTTTTCCAAGGAAAAAAAGACACCGCACAGGAAGAGGTACAGAACCATGAAATCTCAGCATTAGAAGAAACCTCAAAAATCATCTAGTCCAATCCAACCCTCTATAATGGACAGGTCTCAACCGCTGATTGGATATCAGGAAAGAAAGAAGACAGAGATGACTCTAAGGTTTCCAGCCAGGGTAAATAGGAAAAATTAGCAGAAAAATTAGCAGAAACAGGGGTAAGGGGGAAGAAGTGATTTGGGAGGGATTATAAATCTGGTTTAGACATACTGCATTTGAGGGAACAAAAAGTTATCTAGGTGGAAATATCCAATAGAAAAATACAAATAAGTGACCTGAATAGGAAAAAAATCTAAGGCAATATGAAAATCAGAAGGGAAATGGGTTCACTAGGGTTAACACAGGAAAGGAATAGTAGACAAGATCTCCACATGATCCTTTATCAGCATTCTGATCCATTTTAGTGATGGGCTAGGTCTTGGCTCTTATTAACCTCTTGGTTCCAAATGAGATCTTTAAATATAGAAGATGCCTTCATAGCTACCTACGATCACACTTTTATATACCTTCGGCATTCCCGTTTCATATATTTTGCATTTTCTGATATGCTGCGTGTAAAGTGTTCTTAATCCATTTTTAAAATATTTATTATGTCTTTTCAACTAGACCTCAAACTACTTCAGCATAGAATCTCTTCCACAGAATTCAGGACACTGATCTATTTGTGCATAAGTGAGGACTGATCAAAGTTTTTTGAATGACTCAGTAGAACTTCACAGATGACAGAGATTCTACAGACAGACACACTTGGCACACATAAACTCTACCTTGAATAGGTTGATATTGTCAATCTGGCTCTGAAACAGGAAGTCATTGATAGTCTTCAACTCAGTCCCTGAGTAAAAAAAAGTGAAGATTCCTACTATTTCTGCGTTCTGCAGATCTCAGTTTCAAAATCCTCTTCAGGCCTAGTTCAGCTAAACATGTTCTTACCTGTTTGAAAGAGGTTTTGAGTGTTGGGATTCTGTTTCACATTTCCTGGAAAAAAATTTCAAGTCATGAAATGAGGAGATTGCTACTCTAGACTGCTCCAACTCACCCAAATGCTCAGTGACAGTAAAGGTAACCAATATACACATGCATTCATGTAAGCATGTGTGTGTGTGTGTGTGTGTGTGTGTGTGTGTGTGTGTGTGTGTGTGTGGACACACATTAAAAATAAGACATGTTCCCTAAAGGGACTCATAGACTATTAGATTTCATCTTCTTTTTACAACATTTCTTTGAGGCAGGGAGAAAAGTGGGGTAATCTTATTTTACAGAGAGACAAGGAGAACTAAAAAGCAAACGCTGGGGCCACAAAATGAGTCAATTATAAAGTTACTGGAACCCAGGAGTCTGGAATGCCTGTCTCAAGCATTACATGGCCTATATGATCAGGGCCATGCCATGGCAAATAAACAAGAAAAAAAAAGGGATCAGCTGGTTTAGAAGTTTAGTGAATTAGATAATAGAACTTCTCTTACCACCCAAAAGAGTCACAAATTTCTCCAGCAAATACAAAATTTGTTTGATGTACATCAGGTTCTTGGCCTTCAAAAGTTTCCTATAAAAAGTCAATGAACATCAAGTACCCTTAAAGTAATACACCCACACCCCCGCCCCGGTTCTCTGGCTCCTCAAAAAATTCCTTCTGTCTGAAATCTTTACAAGTGGGCAACTCACTAGAGAGTACCCCGAAAGAAAAAGCTGATCCCCATTGTCTAAGGACTTAATTGATCAGTAGCTTAGGAATGGGGTAAACCATAGGCTCAAATTAACCACAGGCCTGTGATGGGACACATGCCACTATCAACTCAGTAAAGGTTCTGCTTCAGGGCTGCACAATAGAAAATATACTTAAGAGTTTTTCAACTTGTGATAGCTAAGACTTAGGAGAAGCCTGAATCTTTTTATCATCTCCATTATACCTCCAGAGGAAGCTCACCTGTATCGCTCCATGTATTGGGACAGCTGGGAGTAAGCCTGGCAGAACTAGGAGTAAACAGAGAAAATGGCTGTGAAAGAAGAACCTGGTTCTAGAGTGAGTTACCCAGGGTGGAGGCAGCATTCAGAGAAAAGCGAAATTTCCAACCAGCCCTTAAGTGTGGCAGTCAAGGACTCACATGAGTAAAGGAAAGTGAAGTAATGCACCAGGCACAGATGCAGTATGGGCTAAATCAATCAACAATCATTTATTAAGCACTTACTATCTGCCAGGCACTGTGCTAAGTGGTAATGAAAAAAACAGAATAGTCCCTGCCTTCAAGGAGCTTACATGCTATAGGAGAAGACAACATGTACATAAAAAGTACACAAAAAATATGAAGAGTAGATAAAAGGCAGCTTTAGCGGGGAAGGCAATAAGAGCTGGGAACCAGGAAAGGCCTCCTGGAAGAGGTGGCAGATGGCTGAGTCTTGAAGGGCACAGAGGATTCTAAGAGGCAGAAATGAAGAGGGAGAACATGCCAGCACAAGGGAAGCCAAGTGCAAAGGCATGAAGAAGGGGGCTGGGCTGTTATTTGTGAACAGCTGCAGTGTAGCTGGACCATGGAATGTATATAATAGACCAAAAAAACATGAAGGGGTCAGGTTGTGAAGAGCTTTAAATGCTAAACAAATGACTTTGTAATTGATTCTAGAAGTAACAGGAAGTTTACTGAGTGACATGGTCAGACCTACACTTTATGAAAATGACTGATAATTGAATGGAGAATAGATTGGAATACAGAACGACCTATGGTATAGAATCCATTTAAAAGGCTATTTCAATGATCCAGGCAAGAGGTGATAAGAATATGAACTAAGGCAGTGTCTAAGTTGAGATAAGGGAAAATATAGGAAAGATGTCATAGAGAAAGAAGTTATAATATTTAGCAAGTGATTAGTTAAATGGAATGAGAGTGAGGAACTGAAGATTCCACCAAGGTTGTGAACCTGAGTGACTAGAGCAGTGGTTCTCAACCTTCCTAACGCTGTGACCCTTTAATACAGTTCCTCATGTTGTGGTGACCCCCAACCATAAAATTATTTTTGTTGCTACTTCATAACTGTAATTTTGCTACTGTTATGAATTGTAATGTAAATATCTGATATGCAGGTTGTATTTTCATTGTTACAAATTGAACATAACCCACAGGTTGAGAACCACTGGACTAGAGGGAGAGTGCTGTCCTAAAGAGTAAGAAGGAAGTTTGGAAGAGGTATAGGTTTTTGGAGAAAGATAACAAGTAATGTTTTGTACATGCTGAGTTAGAGATGTCTACAAGACATCAAATTCAAAATGTCTCACAGACAGTTGGTGATATAGGAATGCAGCTCAGAAAAGAGAAAGAGGGAGTGGATGTAGGAGGACTCATTTGTATGGAGATGATAATTAAACACTGGGAGCTCGTGAGATCACCAAGTGACTATAGAAATGGCTACAAAGATAGCCCCCTGTGGAACTAGGGGGCACAATGGATAGAATGCAGAGCCTGGAATCAGGAAAACCAGAGTTCAAATCTGGCCTTAAACATTTACTATCTGTGTGACTAAACTTGCCTGCATTTTTCAACTATAAAATGGGGATAAAAGGGGGCAGCTAGGTGGCAGAATGAATAGAGCACCGGCCCTGGAGTCAGGAGGACCTGAGTTCAAATCCAGCCTCAGATATCTGACACATTTACTAGATGTGTGACCTGGGGCAAGTCACTTAACCCTAACGGCCCTGCCTTCCCCATCCAAAAAAGCAACCAAAAAAAAAACCAACCATAAAATGAGGATAATAATAGCACCTACTCCCAGGGTCAAAAGGATCAAATGAAAGAATGTTTTTAAAGTGCTTGATATATAATTGATGCTCAATAAAAGCATGTTCCCTTGTTCCCTCCCTCTCTCAGTAAGTCTTAAATTAAAGGTTTTCTACTGAAAGGAATGTCCACCTGAGATCCAACAAAGACCCTTAGTTTTTAGTATTCTCTTTTTTATTAAACTATCATGAAACTACTTATCTATTTACATGTTATATCTTCCCAACAAAATGTAAGCTTCTTGAGGCCAGGATTTTTTTGATTTGTTTAGTCTTCATATCCCAGCACCTAGGACAAGACTTTGTATGTAGTAGGAATGTAAATAAATAATGTTTTATTGACTTGAATTAGCTTCAAAACCAAGAATCTGGGGACCAAGAGGGCAGTAGCACTCCCTGATAACTTGTGCTTGCTCAGGAAAACGTGTGGTGGAAAGTCCACACTCTTGCCTGAAGACATCCTGCTCTTATGTCAGTATTACATGAGATACAGAAAGCAGTTCTCCGTCAAGATGACCTCGAAACTCTTCCCACAACACAGGTCAAACAAGACATTTTCTGCTTGCAATCATGTAACATTTCCTATGTGGTAAGGATGAATTTAAGAGCTCCCTAAAGTTAGACTGGGTCAAATTAATAACGGGCAGCATAGAAGAAGCAAGGTAAAAAGGCATTTCATCTGCTCTATGACCACAGACCAAACAACTCCGATATTTCTCTGAGTCATACCTTGGCTTTGAATAGGTCAAGGAACCTAAACCTGGTGTGAAAATAATGATACTTTTTTATTCAAATTACAAACAACACTATGTGGACAGATAGAACACCTCTCCCTTTGCCAAATGACTGCCCCAGTCCTTTCCTCACACTTCTGAGAAAGGCACACATCTTTATGGTACTGTCATTTAATAACTCACCTGGGAACCGCTAACCTCAGCACTATGAATGCTTGTGATAGAATCAATCAGGTTGTGGGCTTCATCAATGATCACCACTTGTCCCTTTAGTTTAATGCCAGCAGCATGACGGGTCGCTGCATGCAGCAGCATTTGGTAAGGAAGAACCACCAGCTATAGGTTAGAGAGGTAAAGACTATGTTAGCAGTCAGTGGAATTCACTCAAATGCATCAAACTCTAAATCCCTAGGCTCCTAGGCCAGCAGGTGAATGAACCACTTTTCTCTTCTCTGTTTGGAATGTGTCCATGTGTATTATCTCTTGAGCTTTGTAGTGGTAAAAGCTCTAAGTGGGCTAACAACAGATAGTGAGTGAGCAAAGAACCAAAAGGGCTATTTAATCCTGGTTGTACTACTAATGTGCTATAAGGCATCAGAGAAACCACTCAAATCTGTGCTTCAAATTCTCTATATGCAGTGTGGGAAAATAATAATCTTTCCTACTTACTGGAGTATTATTAGACACAATGAGACAGGCAATATTGGTGCTTCAAAAAATACATATAGGTATGCAAGACAGGATTTTTAAAAATAATCATTATTTAATAAGTATTTTTTAAAGAAACACTGGCTTCTACATAAGAAGACTTGAGACTCCTCTGACAACAAAGATGGTCAAAGGGCTGGAGATTGTTGTATGGGCTGTTTCCTGTTTCGGAGGAAACAGACTCAGAGCGGTACACTGGTAAGTGCGACTCCAATCCATGCTGACATAATCTATATCTAGACTATATAATATAGTCTATTTTTCTCAATTTTTCTCAATCATGAAAACTCCTAACCCAAAAGGCATGTGACAAAAAGGTTGCTGAAAACCAGCAAGTTAGTGAAAACTAAGTGGGAAAGGCAAGCCCATAGCTGCAGGGATCCCTTGTAGCCTGGGCTAAAGTCAAAGGCAGGAAAAGGAGAAGAGGAACAGTCTGAGCCTCATCCTCAAGGAGTCCTCACCTGGGCTGAAGGAATGGCAAAACGGCCTCCGTAGTAGGGGCAGGCTTGGGTCTCCTTCCCCAGGGCCACCAGCTGCTCAATGTCTTTCACCTCCATAAGAACCTCATCACGAAGAAACTGCATCTGCTCATAGCTGTAGAAGGGGCAGCAAGTATGAGCTTCTGTTTTCCTCTTCTTTGCCTTGTCTTCCTCTTTATTTTTCTTCTCTGAACAGGGAAAAGACAAGAAGGGCAACAAAGGCAGAAAAAGAAGTGGACAACCAAGCTTGACAAAAGAGCAAGGCAGGCTCTGCTGTGGAAGATTCACAAGTACTTCTCAAGTTCCTGCTAGATATGGCTTCACAGCTCTGCTACATCCCTGGACCCAGAGAAAAGCCAATGCAAAGAACAGCAGAGATTTCAGAGTCATTCAAACAGTGTAACAACAACACAATCTGAAGTTGGACTTGGCGCATTTTTGTTTGTTTTAAATCTGGTGTTAATTCTAAACTTAACAAGTACCAAAAAAAATAACCATTTTCATACATGAAGTAAAACAGGAAAAGAGGTTTGTTAAAGAAAATGCAAATCTCCACTCTCTACAGCTTGCTTTTTAAGTACATGATAAATTCAACTTGTAGCTTCCAAAGCTGTTGGCTTGTCTGTGTTTCTTTCGGGCAGTGCTTCTGTTTCTTTCTCTGCATTTTTTTTTTAAAAGATGCCTCAATGACCCTCTCTTCCTTTTTTGTCTGCAACTCTACCCCTTCCCAATCCTGTCTTTCCACCCCCATTGAAAAAAAAAAAAGAAAGCTCTTATAACAAATGTGTATCCAGACAGCTCTCACTCTACATAAGTGGACCACTCCACAGATGTCTACATAAAGTGGTAAGTAGATTGTTTCGCAGAAATCTACGTAAAGTAACTTTTATATAATTCTAATTTGCCCACAGAAATGGGGAGGGGAGAAAGGGAGGAAGGGAAACAGAAAAGGGGCTGTGCATCTGCCTGTGGAAGGACGGGGCCAGCACAAATTTCAAGGACAGGTGAGGACCAGGGACAGAGAAACAAAAAAGAAGGATTATGGGGGGAAGGGAGCAGCCACTTGGGGGGCTGGACACGGAAACAGACAGGAAGGATAAGTGACATGGGTGTCCAGGGACAATCACATGGTACCAGAGTGCAGAGACAGGAAGACAAGATACAGTGGCCGGACACATGGGCAGGTGGGCAGAGCAGGGCAAAGGTCTTCGCTCTTGGGACCTGCCAGATGTCTCAAGCCAAGCTCCAGATCTGGCTGGTGGTATTAGTGGTGGTCTTCCCTTATGCTTGTTCTTTTGTATTCACTTAGAGGGTGGGGGGGTTTTTAGGGTTTTTTTAGGGGGTGAGGAGTGTTTGAGAAACTGCAAAGCACTGAGCCGAGGGGCAGAAATGGAAAGCACACAGTAATGTATAGTAAAGTTAACTTAGGGGTTTTTTTTAATGTGAATTTCTTTCAGAATTATTTACATAAAGTTGAATTTGCAATACAAATTTATGTAAAGCAAGAACTGCCTGTAGTTAAGCCAAACAAATTCCCCTTTGCCGCTCCCAAAAATCTGTCTTATTTTTCTCAATCTTCATCCCTCCTTGACCCAACTGCAGCATGTGACACTGCCGGTCACTCTCTTCTCCTGGATACTCTCTCCTCTCTTAGGTTTTTAGGATTTCGCTCTCTCTTGGTACTGCTATCTCTTCTTCATCTTCTTGATTGATTCCTCATCTCATGCCTACATATCACTACTGTCCCCCATGGCTCTGTCCTGTGCCTCATTTTCTTTTTATTCTATGCTATCTCAATTGGTAATCTTATCAGCATCTATGGGTCCAATTATCATTTCTAAACAGATGATTCCCAGATCTGCATCCCCCAGCTTTAGTCGCTCTGCTGAACTAGTCATACATTTCCAATGGTCTCTTAGACATCTCAAACTCAACATGGCCAAAACAGAACTCAACATCTTTCTCCCCAGATGTCTCCCATTTATATCTACTTCTCTCCCTTCAAATGGCCACAACTCTCCTTCAGGCCCTCATCACCTCTCACCTGGGTTACTACAATAGCCTTTTAAACTAGTCTTCCTATGTCAAATCTCTCCTCACTCTAATCCATCATCCACTCAGCTGCCATGATGACTCTTTCCTAAGGCACATGTCTGACCACTTCAGCCCCCTGCTCAAAGAGCTCCAGTGGCTCCCTATTATCTACAGGATCAAATATAAAGTCCTGTTGGACATTTAAAGCTATTTATAACCTGGCCCCTTCCTACCTTATTCCCCTTCACACAGCCTACAATTCAGCAACACTGGCCTACATACAGTTCCTGAATGAGCCTCTCAAACAAACTCTACCTCTCGTCTTCTACCTTTGCTTTGCTTTCCTCCCACGTCTGGAATTCCTCGTCCCCTCACCTTTACCTCTTAATTTCCCTGGCTTCCTTCAAAACTCAGTTCAAACCTCACTTTCGGCAGGGGGCCCTTCCCAATCCCTCCAGCTGCTAGATTAATTCAAAGCTATTCTGTATTTATACTGTATGTGCCTAGTTATTTGTATGCCATCTCCCACCATTAGAATGTGCATTCCCTGAGACAAGGATCATTTGGTTTTTTTTTTAATTTCTTTCAATCTCTAACACTTAGCATGGTGCTTGGCATGCAGTAAGCATTTAATAAATTTTTGTTGACTTGGACCCACCCAGACACATTTTCCTAGAGAGGATGTTTGATGGTACCCAGGAATGACCACTACAGGAGAAGGGATGTTATCTGGCCAATTCCCTTTTTTTGGGGGGAAGCGTGGAGGAGACGGGGAGGCAATGGGGATAAGTGACTTGCCTAGGGTCACACAGCTCGTAAATGTCGAGTATCTGAGGCTGAATTTGAACTTAGGTTGTCCTTACTCCTGGGCTGGTGTTCTAACCACTGTACCACCTACGTGCCCCATCATATTTCTATTAGAGCTCTTTTGTTGTTGTTCCTAGCATTCCCAGTCCAACCTTGCCACAAACCCTTTTTCTTCATTCCTTCAATTATCTGCTCATCTCTATCTCTTTTTCTAGTTTCAATCATAATACTGTTTGCAAAGTATCTTATCTATATCATGTCTTATCCCATCGGTCACAGGAGGCACTACCATGCTTGTTTTTCTGCATCTCCAGACAGCGGTCATTGATGAGGTGGATTGACCCCAGGCGTTTTACTTCTTCATTTACACAAAGGTTCTACAAGACAGAAGGAAAGGTAAACATCACCGTTGAGGACTTATATATTCTTTGGCAGAAAGGACTGCATGGAAGATTCTCAAACCTGAGAGCACCACTGGGTTTCTGAGAAAGGTTCAGAAAATACCAAAAGCCAATTTTTTAATTTCATGTAACTTTCCCCTAAAGCTCAGGCCCTAATGTTCTACATTCCCACAGTGAATTGAGTGGCAGATAAGATTCTAGGAGAGATTCCTTGTCAAAGGTCAAGCAACATTGTATTGTAAAACAATGAACCCCAATGTCTCGGCTCTCACCCACCTGCCGGGAACCGAGGGAGACAAGTCGAGTCTCTTTACCAAAGGGACTCTTCTGTACCTCATGCACAAACTGCATCAGCTGAGAGTGTGTTCGGCTGCAGTAATAAATCTAATTGGAGAGAAGGATGAATTTCAAAGAATTGGCTATGACACCTCAAGCAAATTTTTCAATAATTAAAACATAAAGCAGGGAGCCTGGATATATAAAGGAATAAAAAAAGGAAAGGACCTGTCCACAAAGAAGGAGCAGGATGCCATAGGAAGAGCAATAGCTGGAGAGTTAGAGGACCTGAGCTTGCAACTGATCTGCTACTTTCTACTGAGCAATCCGGGGCAGTCATCTGACTTTTCAGTACCTCAATTTCTACACCTGTAAAGTGAGGGGGTTCAATTAGAGAACTTTCAAAAGTCCTTCCAGGCAGTTAAATGATGCAGTGGATAGAGTACTGGGCCTGAAGGCAGGAAAACTCATCTTCCTGAATCCAAATCTGGCTTCAGACACTTACTAGTTATGTGACCCTGGGCAAGTCACTTGTTTGCCTCAGTTTCCTCATCTGTAAAATGAACTGGAGAAGGAAATGGCAAACCATTACTATATCTCTTCCAAGAAAACCCCAAATGTGGTCATGAAGAATCATACATAATAGAAAACAACTGAACAACAAAAGTCCTTCTAATACTAAATCTTTGATCCTACAATTCCAGAAAAACCTTTAGCAAAAAAGTGATTCTCTGCCATTTTTAATGAAAAGAATCCAAATTTCCCTAAACTCAACCATCAGTCCCAGCAGAAATTTAAAATGAACTTTAAAAAGAAAAAGTACTAAACACATCCTTTAAAGACATAATTTAAAATAGTAACTGATACTAGGAAACATAAGCAAAAGATACAGACCTAAATAAATATTGACATGAATGGATCAAAGAAAAAATCACAGCAACAATAACTATGTGAAAAATAATAGAAGACAAAATCTCTGAGATTTTAGAAAGTCTCAGTAAAAGAAGTTAAACAAGTCCTCAGAGGAAATATTACATCTGGAAACATACATTATCAAATCAGAAAAGAAAGGATTAATAAACTAAATATTCAATTTAAAAAGTTAGAAAAATCAACCTATGGAGAAACCCAAAATAGGCACAAAAGAGGAAATCTTAAAAACTGTAGAAAAGGGGTGGCTAGGTGGCACAGTGAATAGAGCACCAGACCTGGAGCCAGGAGGACCTGAGTTCAAATCCAGCCTCAGACACTTAACACTTACTAGCCATGTGACCTTGGGCAAGTCACAATTGCCCTGCCTTCCCCCTCCAAAAAGCAAAAAACAAACAAACAAAAAAACTGCAGGAAAAAAGACAAACTGGAAACCAAAATGACTATGGTATTAATAAACAAAACTTAAAACTTAGTGTTTTCTAAAAGACTAACAAAAAACTCACCAAAAAAATAAACTTTTGGCTACCCTAATTAAAAGAAGATGAAGGAAGAAAATCAAATTAACAACATTTTAAAAATTAACGAGAGAAGAAATAAAAATCATGTTCAGATAAAGAACCTATGATACATAACCATATGCTAACAAAACTGAGAATTCAAAATAAATACACATGCCCAATTTAGCAGAATATGAAATAAAAATCTCAAATAATCCAATTTCAGAAAAAGTCAAGCATTTATTAAGTGCTTATCATGTTCCACATAATAATACTAAGCTACTGAAGGAAATACCAAATGCAGGAAAAATCCTGATCTAGATGAATTTACAGGTGAATTCTATGAAACTTTCAAAGAACAATTAATACCCGTATTCCACAATTTATTCTAAGAAATTGAGCAAGAAAACACTACAAAACTTCCTTTATGAGACAAATATTCAATTCCTAAATCAGGAAAGGATAAAAAATAT
>CM053585.1:400824561-400895710 GCA_028646515.1 Pseudochirops corinnae
GTAGCTAATCATAATAAAAACATCCCAAGTCACATAATACTATCTAAATGAACAGATTTTGTACTATTATAATCAAATTACCAAAAAGACATTTCCTAGAGAGAGACAAAATAATAACAAAATTCATTTGGAAGAACAAAAGATTCAAGGGAAAAATGAAAAAAAAAGTAAGCATGAAGGAGAATAGACCTCAAATTCTATTATAAAGCAGTAATCACCAAAGCTATTTGGTACTATTTATAGAAAAACAGATCAATGGCCAGGATAAAGAAAAATCAGAAACAATTCTAAGTAATTCAGTATTAATAAAGCTAAAACAAAAACTCCTGGGGAAGAACAGCCAATATGACAAGAACATCTGAGAAAACTGAAAAACAATCTGGAATACAGAAATTGAGTTTAGATTAGAACAACACCTTACACAACGTACCACAAAAAGCTCAAAATGATTATGTGACCTGACTGTAAATATCATGCCACAAAAAAAAAATCTTATGTGAGAACCAAATATATGGGAAAATGTCTACAGTAGTATTTTTTGTATTAGAAAATTAGAAACAAACTAGATAACCATTGACTATAGAATGGCTAAACTGTGATACATGTGATTAAATATTACTATGCAAAAAAGAATTCTGGATATTACAGAGACAAATAGGGAGAGTTATAAATTCTGCAAACTGAAGTAAACAGATCAAAGAAAATAATAAACACAGTGATTACAATAATGTAAACAGAAAGAACAATGATTAAAAATATAAAAAGTGAATGACTTATACCCCCTAATCTTGTCCTTCATCCTCGACATGACCTCCAATTCCCCTTCATCTTTCAAGTCTGCCCCAGACCATCATCCCTGCATTGGTTTCCTTCCCTTAGTAAATCAATTCAACTCTACACTACCTTCTACATTCAAATCTCTTGACCTGTCATTTATACTTTGCCAAATCACAACCTCGTATTACTCTCAACACGTCCCCTTTGTTCTTATCCATTAACAGAGTGTGTCCCTCAAGGTTCTATCTTGGATCTTTTCCACTATCTCACTTGGTAATGTCAGCAGCTCCAATGGATACAATTATCATTCCTATGGAAATAATTCCCACATTGTTTTTATCCAGCAGTAGTCTCTTTCCTGAGCTATAGTCACTACATCACTGACTGCCTCTTGGACATCTCTAATTCAACATGACCAAAACAAAACTATTATCTTCTCCTCCCCATACCCCATTTTTCTGTCTTCTTAACTTAGCCATCAGTGTTGAAAGTATCACTATTCTCCCAGTCCCTGAAGCTCACACCCTTAGTGTCATCCTTGCCTCCGTACTCAAGGATGTGAAATCTGTTGTCAAGTCTTATCATTATCTTCACAAAAATCTATCTAATCTATGTCCCATTATGTCTACTCACATAGCTGCCATAATGATATAAGCTCTCATCACTTCACACCAGGACTATTGCAATAAGCCTCCAATTGGTCTCCTTGTCTTCTATCTTTCTCCACTTCTAGCTGCACTTGCTTAATAAACTTCATGTATATTAACTGACACACCCTGCAGAGGATTTGAGTCTCATTATTCAAACATGCATCCCATGAACAGGAGGAGGATCAAGTCAAGGAGCAATGTGTAATGGGAATATAAAGGAGATTGTAACCTGGAAGAGTATGAACCAATCCCAACCTGGAAGGGAGGGACATTTGATAAGTTAACCCTCTAAAGACTTGCTCTGCTTCTGTATCAACAGGCCCATGCACTTCGTTATGGGGCATCTGCTTCTTGTGAGAACTGTAATAAAGATTTTCCTTCATCCATTCCGTTGTATAAGATTTTGGGCGTTTCTAACACTATCTGAATATTAAGGGTCACGCCATAAAAAGTAAGAAGGAACAATTACCATCCACAACTATAGCTAGGGGGGAAGAATGCTAATCAAAGCAATCACAAAAAAATAAAACAGTTAATTTCAATTACATGAAATTGAAGTTCTTTTGCATGAACAAACTATGATAAAAACTGTGGCATGCAACTCTGTTAAGAAGGGAAATTATCTAATGGGAAAAAATATTCAGATCAAATATCAAGGTTAAGCAGTGAACAGAGTGTCAGACGTGAAGTCAGAAAGCCCTGAATTTGAATCTTGCCTCAGACAGAGCAAGTCATTTCACCTATTTCAGACTCATTATATTTATATATAAAGTGGGGGTAAGAATGTGTAATAGTGCATTAACACGAAAATAAAAACCCAAAAGTCCTGCCTTAAAGAGATAAGTAGTTCAAAGGATAAGAACAAAGGATAAGGACAGGAACAAAAAGTTCTCAAAGAAACTATAATTAATAACAACCATATGAAAATAAGGGAAATGCAAATCAAAATAACTCAGAGGTTTGAACTCAACTGGTGAAGATGACAAAATCAATGTTGGAGGGGTTGTGGAAAGACAGGCACCCTAATACAATCCTAGTGGAACTCTGAACTGCTCCAACCATGGAATTATGAAAAAAAAGAGACTAAACTGACAATACCCTTTTATCCAGAGAACCTACTGTTTGGTAAGCCAAGGGGTACCAAACAGAAAGAATGTCCCCATTTAACAAAAATATTTTTAGCAGCACTTTTTGCAGTAGTAAAGAACTAGGAAGAAAGTAGATATCCATTGATTGGGGAATAATGAAACAAACTGTGGTACATAAAGGTAATGGGATATACAAACGAAAAGAAATGACTAAACATTATTCTAGAGGACCAACGTAGAATGCTACTGAATTCCTGACAGAGATGTGTGAGGGACTCAAAATTCAAAATGATACATACATTTTGGGACAGAGCCAAAGTGAAAATCTGTTTTGCTTGACCATGCATATTTGTTTTATTTTTCTTTCTTACAATGGGTTGGGGGGAAGGGCAGGAAGGACTGGGAAAAAGAGAAAATAAATGCCTGTCAATTGAAATAAAAATATACCTCCCTCTCTTTTTTGCAGGAATGGGGAGGACTAAGTACAGAACCTTGAAGAGACTGTCTCAGTTGATATGTGGTCCATTCTGTTTAACAGATTGTTTACCCGCTCATATTTTTTTTGTTATAAGGGTTGGCTCTCTGAGTAGGGGATGGATATAATGGGAAATGAAAGTAATGTAAAAACAAAAGAGAGCAGTAAAATCTTCCCAGTTGGGTGCTGGGAATCAATACTACTTACAAAAAATCCCCAAGATGTAACTGGGTCTCACCTTGGTTACATGTTCCTCTTCCAGGTCTTCATCATCCTCTTCATAAGCTCTGAATAACCAAGGGAAAAAATATACACAAAAAGAGTGAAATGTTCTTTCCTCAATAAAACCCAGGTTTGCCTAGATGGATATCAGAGAGGCCTAACAAGGGAAAATGTAGGTGCAACTCTGCAAGACAATCAAAGTCAGCAGGCTAAATACTAGGTGCAAGGAGGTAAAAATACACTTTATAATACAGAGGACCCATCAGGGAACAACTCAGTTCTGATGAAGAAGCACACCCAGGTAGACAAACTTCAATTTTTTTCACTACTTAGCTTGACTTCCATACCTGGGCACTGGAAAAAAACGAAAATGAGAAAATACTGTGACATTTTGAATAAAGTTGTAGGGCATAATCATGGTCCACCTCCTAAACTGGAAGCTAAATAGACTTGGGTTCAATTCTTTGGACTTTAAGAATAAACAACATTCCTACTCACTTTGGTTTTCCCCAATCAATGAAGAAGTAAAAACTCTCTCATTGTTTACTCAGAGCACATACTGTATTCTTGGTCATTAAAGAAACTTCCCTGACACAAGAAGTGGCTACACTGCACAGCATCAACACTGGGCTTAGGTGTCATAAACCCTGGCTCTGACCGTTACTAGTCATGTGACTATAGGCAAGTCACTTAATTTATCTTAGCTTCAGTTTCTTTATCTCTAAAATGGGAATAATACTTCCAGTACTAACGTCATAAAGCTATTGTAAGGAAAGTACTCTGTATAAACTACAAAATACTGTATAAGTATAAGCTATTAAGTAAAAATTCCTTTTATAATCACTTTAGATAGCAGTTAAACAAAGAACAGAATTAAAGAAATTAGCTTTATTAACCTTGGAGTGATGATAAAATTGTGCAGGGCTAGTGAAAAAGCACCCATTTGTAAAACTGATGTCATGGACAACAATGAGCTGTTATTCTGGCTTTACCCAACAGTCTGGGATTCAAACCACACAGAAGGCTCTATGAGCATTTATTAAGCACCAGCCACTGTGCAAAACCAGTCCCTGCTCTCCAAGATGTCACATGGCAGAGGGACGGAGTGGAGGGGGAAGGGCAAGGGGAGCCTGGAGGCAGGGAGTCTCCTGTAAGGCTGCTATAGCAGTGTAAGTTGGTGGCGATAAAGGCCCGAACACAGTTGGTGGCCGCGTGAATAAAAAAGGAGAGGATGCATAGGAGAGATGTTTTAGAGAAACTACAAAATGTGGCAACTGATTGTATATGGAAGGAGGGGAGATGATGGGAGTCTCATTGACAGTGATAATGAACTCTGTTTTGGACATGTTAAGTTTGCTGTCTACAGTACATTAAATTCAACACGTTTAACAGGTAGTTAGTGATGGCAGGACAAGAGTGCAGTAAAAAGACTACAGCTAGACAGATAGATCTGGGAATCATCTATGGAGAGATGGGAACCGAACCAATGGAAGCTGATGAGATCACGAAGTGAGAAAGTACAGAAAGAATAAAGAAAAGGCATATCATATTACAAAAGGTCAATAATAAACTTGACCTGTGACTTAATATAATCCTACAGAGAAAATATGACCCTTTAAGAGATGAGAGGCCTTTCAAACATTCCTGATAAGATCAGAACTAAGCAAACAACGAAGTGCACACACAGAAGCCAAGAGAAACATAGAAAAGTAAATACATGACTAATTAGAAGAGACTAAATGTTGATCTAACTGCCTGAATCCTAAGGTGAGTCATTTGAAATAAGGGACTGTCTTGCTTTATTATGCATATCCCCAGTACTCCGTGCAATGCTCTGCATATGACAAGCAATTAATAGTGCTTTTTTATTCATAATTGGGGGAGAATTTTGATAACTCCAGTTTTCAAGGGT
Source organism: Pseudochirops corinnae (assembly GCA_028646515.1). Classification (NCBI taxonomy): domain Eukaryota; kingdom Metazoa; phylum Chordata; class Mammalia; order Diprotodontia; family Pseudocheiridae; genus Pseudochirops; species Pseudochirops corinnae. Next base: position 400,829,686 of record CM053585.1, read on the forward strand.
CAGAGAGAGAGCTAAAGACTATCACAGAGCCTAAGGGTTTTTTTTTTTTCCTCTTGGTTTTGTTGGTTTTAGAGAAGAAATGGGAAGGGGGGGAAAGAACACACTAGGGGAGAAAGGAGGAAGAAGGGGTAGAACCTACTCTCTCACAGAATGGGAGCAAACCAAAAAAAGACTATACAAGGAATAAAGGGGAGAGGCAAGAGTCATATGAAACTCTCTTTAATCTGAACTGGACAAAGGACGGTTGAACATCCGGTGTTTGGTGTAGAAATATAGAAAACTCAACAGGGAAACATGAAGAGACAATGGTGGGGGGGGGTCAGGGTGGGCAGAGAAGGGTATATAAGAAGAATGTTTGAGCTAGAGCTAGATATAATGCAAATTTCTACCTTAGAGGTAGTGGAGAAGGAATAAAGGCATGAGAACAGACAGCTTCAATCACAGATTACTCATGTTAATCACATTCCTTCTCCTTCACCACTTTCCTTCTTCTTTTAAAGTATGTGGCAGGAAGCAAAGAAAAGATGGATAAAAGAACAAACTGGAAGGAAATATAATTTATTGTTTTCCTTTGAGACAGCATTGGAAGCCACTTGTCCCAATATCCATAAGAGTTGAAGAAGGAGCAAAAAGACAAAGGTCAGATGAGAATTAAAAGAGCTGGGGCCCTGTGAGTGCCTAGTTCCCTATGAGTAACAGGTAAACTCAAGGTGAGGGAACAGTATCTTACCCATTGACTGTTTTTTTCTCCTCATCACTCTCATACTCAGCAAGAACCAACTCTTCTTCCCTGCCAAGTTCTTCCTCTGGCTGTCCACTCCCTGCTGTTGCTAGCATCTCCTTGCTGAGGTGTAACAGGCGCTCCATCTCTTCTTCTTCTTGTCTCTGCATCATAAGTATTGGAGGAAGGAACCATCAGCAATAAGTAAGAAGTTCATTCTCCCAGTAACTCAATCAGTCTTGGCATCTGGAGTTTGGTTTTAGCATTTTGGCTCTGGTTTTATTTTTTTTAGCTCTTTAAATTCTATTCTGCCTCTGGTATGGCTGGATACCAAAGTCAAAATCTATGTGTCCCTTGAAACAGGTCGTGTTATCTGACTGTGATGACTCTATACGGTCTCTACATCATATATATATATATATATATATATATATATATATATATATATATATATGAATACATCAACACACCTGTGTGACACATAGACGGAAGGACAACCTTCTAGCAGGAATCTATTGTTCTGAGGGCAAGTTTTAGCCACTGGTTGTTAAATACTGATAGATCTCTACTGAATGACCACAAACAATTCATCTGCCAGGAGAAGGCAGTCTCTTTGATTGTAAACCATCCAGCAATTTAGATATGGGAAAGCAGCTAAGTCTTGACCACTCCCACTTAACAAAATATATAGTTCCCACAAGTCACAAGGTCAAAATCCTTGAGTTAAGCCGTTTTAAGATACTAAACTCACCATTCTTTTGGCTGCATATTTTAACTGTGCATTGTGGCGCATCTGTTGGAGACGCTCCTCTCGCTTCTTCCTCTTGATTTGTTCATCCTAAAGGATAAGAAAAGTCTAATAGAAACTCAGGTAGTCTTACATTTCTCTGTGAACTCGTCATTGTCATCTTCACAAGAAGCTCCCTCCTCTATCTCTTCTGATATATACTTGGAATTGCTAGACTGCTATAGCTCTTTCTTGAACCTCTCAAAGCTCTAGCTCTACTACCCATGACAAGAACAACCAGCATTTTCTCTACTTAATGACAACCACCCTACAAATCACAGCAATGGAGAATTATAGTTAATTAATGACAGAGGATGGGAGAGCTTTAAGAAGTATTATGAATTCAAAAATGGATCAACTAAAACCTAGGTTTTGGAGCCAATAGACAAAACTGACGCGGAGTTAAAAAATAAAGACTAAGATGAAATCCTTTTCAGCCTAGAGTAATTCCATGCTAATGATACCTTTGTTAATGTTCACCTTTCTTACTATCCCCAAATTTTTTACCCTCAATCTGTCTATCATATCCTTTTCTTCTTTCTTTTGCACAAACTGGGCAATCCAATCAGGCTCCCCACTAGGCTTTGAGGTATCTGGAGCCCCCTGCCTAGTAGACATGTGAGGGGGAGGTTCTTCCAAGTGATCCGGTGGGGCAAGTCCTGTATCCAGAAGACGTGCTTCTTCTTGCTGCTTCTTCTGCTCAAAGTCACGGAGCCAAGAAAGGGCCCCACAAATGAGACTTAGGGATTTACCCTAAAGAAAGAAGAATTAAATTTTAGGAAGAGACTACAAAACCCCCTTCCAACCTTTCTCCCTTTTAATGAAGTCCTGAAAGTTCTAGTTGAAAGTTTTGTTTGCTTTTAAATCTATCTGGTTACAAAATATTTTTAATAAACTATAAAGTCCAATCTTTCTTATATGCATCCCAGCATCATTAACAATGCTGAAAAAAGCACGAGAATTCTAGACAAAGATTCTCAGTGCTGTGATTCACAAATCTGAATTTCATCCAAGATCATGCTTGCCAAAAGAATAAATTTTTTACCTCATGGGCCCGTGCTCATGTTCATAGCTGTAAGAGTGAAAAAAACTGAGGCAAACAACTTTGCCTAAGCTCAGACTATGAAAACCACTGGAAAGTACAGTTACCAAAACAGAGTGGTATTCTGTCACAGAAGACACTAATTGACATTTCATGTTATAGCCCTTCGGTTTTTTATTTTTATTTTGATAATCAAAATGAAAGAGCAAATAGAAGAATCAAGCAATTCTGTCTCCAAGCTTCATTAGCCATATTCCCTCCCAGGTTCCTTCTTAGTCCTTTTAAGTTCATACTTACAGTGCCAGTTGGACTCTCAAATATTCCAATCTTTCCAGCCTCCAAAACACGGTATAGCTCTGCCATAAAGTCCTTCTGGATAGGGTAAGGAGTGTAGGGGAAAGGGAAATCTTTGTTTCCTTCCTGGATCTGATCTGCCATATTCCTTAAAAAGATAAGTCATCATTTGGAATTAATTCCCCAAGAAACAAGAAAAAGGCAGTGATCTATAGAGCACTCCCCAAGGGCAGCATCCTTATAGACTACCTAACTCTACTTACAATGTGAAATTTTTGAAATCAAAGGCAATGCTTGGTGGCATCTCACAGTGGCAAAAGTCTGAACTAGGATGATGACTAAGTGGAGACAAACAGGCAGATGGAAGGAGTCTTGTGGAAGAAGCTGCTGGCATTCTACATACATCTGCTGATAATGACTGTGATGACATGCAGCCAAAGGCAGACCCTAAAGAGAAGGCTCTTTGATGATTTCAATGCTACCTGAGTAATGCCTACCTGGGTTATTAGAAGCAACATTTTACATAATATAAAGGGTTTCTGGGTCACATGAGAAACAAGATGGTAAACTAGACATTTTCTCTGATCTTTGTTACATCTTTGAGCCAGCTTAGTATTGACAGACATCAGTTTTAAAGATTTTATTTTTGTTTTGGAAGTTAATATATAATAACTTAAGATACAGGATATAGGAATCTGGAGCCTTACAGTGGCCAGTGCTGTTCTAGGTTTTGAGTGAACTATAATAGATCACACTGATTGTCTAGAGCTCCAGAATATGATGATTCTTAACGTCTGTTAGATTTTTACACTAGGATGTGTTTAAATTAGAAAAGAAAGATGTTGAACGAAGGCTTTTGGAAAATCCTTGTAGGTACTTAGTAAGTATTGAGGATAAATGTTTTTATTTATTGTTAACTGATACTGAAACAAGAAAAAGAATTGTATCCTGCCCTAAACTGCGATTAGTAAAATATGCTGTGTGAAGCAAGATCCCTCAGTGCTGTAATTTGATTTGCTCTGAATGAAGTAAGGTATAACTATTATTGTTAATCCAGTATTCTACCATTCAGGGGAAATGCCAGGAGTCACACAAAGGAAGTGTTATCTGAGAAAGATTACTGGTGGATCTAAATAACTGAGAAGGTAAAGAAGAAGGCCTTATAAAACTAATGGTGGGATACTCATGACTCAGTTTCCACACTAAGCTATTTCTTTTCTGAACAGAAAGGTTTCCCATCTGGTTAATCCTTAGCCTGGCTATGATAACCTGTGAATAATGTGGCATTCTTTTGTACGATGGTTGTTCTAAAAGGTTTTTATGACTTTTACTTGAAAGTAGAGCTAAAGGAGTTTCCCCCTATTATATCTGATAAGTCAGTCTGTGCTTTTAAGCACAGGTCTGAAGAAACAGTCTTACTATTTTACAACTATGTCTTTCCTTCCTTTCATAGCAAATCTTGACAACTATTGAAGATGAACTATAAAGATTATTTTAAAATAATGAATCTTGTTATAATACTCACACATCTGTGAATTACTATAATGGGATGCAAATATAAAGGACATTACTGTTTTTTTTTTTACTCTGAATTTGTGGCCCCTATTTGTTTCAACTTCCTAACCTATGCAACTAAGAGAATCAGTTCTTAGGTTTGCCATTCCCTTACTAATAGTCATACACATACACACACACACACACACATATTCATGTAAAAGATTAGGTTCTTAAAGTATTTCATTCTTTCTGAATGATTTGAGAATAGTAAATATCATGGGGGGGAGGGAGAGAGAAATATGACAAAAGATATAATGTGATAAAGATATAATTTTTAAATAAAGTAGTAAACTTCACTTTGGGGAAGCAACAAGATTAGTCTGTTTCCCCTTGAGAAGGAGAACATATGCAACTGGCTTCCAAATGTTTGTTTTTTTAATTAAGAACAGTGACAAAAAGGGAAAGTAAAGATGATAGTTCTAAATTATATATTTTCAATTTTGTCCGGGAATTAAGAGGGAACTACTAAGTAGGAGACCAAAATTTCTTTCAGGTGCATTTAAATATGCCCAAATGCCTAGCTGTATAAATGCCTAAATACACAGACTTAGGATATATTTTAGTAACTGTCTTTGGGTGTTTAAATAATTGTTTATAAAGTCTCAAGGTAGACTGAAGTTTTCACATATAGAATTGTTTTAGTTAGTTGCCAACAAACTTGTAAATCATGATTTTTTGGAAAATAAAAAGATAAAGAGGAAATAAAAGCTACCCATTTCCTTCACAAAACAACTTAAACTACTGTACCTGGAGGTACATACAATATATGTATATACACTGGGAAAAGAGAAGAGAAATACTTGTGAACAGAAATACTTCTGGTCCAGGAAGACCAGAAATAGAGCTCCTTGTCAAACCACAAAATATTGGTCAATGAAAATTTTAAAGCATTAACACTCCAGAAAAACAAAAGATGATTCAGAGAAACACTATCATTCTTTATAAACCATATATTTTTATGGCTTTACAAACAAAAACTAAAAATCTAGCAACTTACTTGTCTAAGGAGATACATGGCCAGTAAATACAGAATAGCATTTTCTATTACTTAGTAGAAACTGCTGCTTGCCCTAAGCAAGGAACTAACAATCATTTGCCCTCCTTCCCTTAGCATGTGTGGCTATACTTGATAACTAAATCATTGGATACAGATTCATTAAAAACAACAGGTCTTTACACTCATACAATCCTAAAGCAATTAGCTTTAGAAAATAGGTATCTAATTTGAAACTCATACATTAAATGAATAGGAAGAGGAGCAGGAACAATCCCTATAAAGAGTAGTGCTGGAACTACCATATTAAATGTTAACATATGCTTTTATTAAAAGCTGCACATAATAGAAATTTACAATCATATACAATTTTTTGTTCTTTGTATGAGGAAATAATCATATTTATTGATATTTATCAAATTCAGAATAAAAATATTTTTAAGAAAAAAAATTTTAAAGACAGCTTAGGGGCAGCAGTGTGACTCAGGGGATAGAGTATCAGCCCTGGAGTCAGGAGACCCTGAATTCAAATCCACAGTCAAATACTTACTAGCTGTGCCCATTAACAGGGGAAAGGCTATGCTGCATAAACATGGTAGAATATTAATTTACCATAAGACATGACAAAGAAGCAGAACAATTTATAAGATGACCACAATAATGTAAATGAAAATAATTATAAATGTTCATAATGTAAAATCAACACACACCAATAAAACTTTTTTTAAAAAAAGAAATAGAATAGTTTAGTAGAGAGGATTTAAGTCAAATAAAGGATAACAGAGAGGGGGGAAGAAAAAAAAAAAGAGCAAAGAAAATTCCAAAATCACCTCATTTACTTTTCTGGCAGGGTGGTAAATCAGGTGAATGTTATGAGGCTAGAACGCTTAGGATTTAGCAAAGCACTTGACTCCTTTCATGTCAAGCTTGTGGTTAGAATAGAGATTTCTGGGCTAAACAGGAGTACCTTTTAGATGGAACTGGAGGAGCTTGTTCTTGCCCCTGTACTTTTTAATATTTTTAATCAATGCCTTAGATCAGTGGTTCTCAAATTGTGGGTTATGTTCAATTTAAATACATCCTGCATATCAGATATTTACATTACAATTCCTAACAGTAGCAAAATTACAGTTATGAAGTAGCAATGAAAATAATTTTATAGTTGGGAGTCACTACAACATGAAGAGCTGTATTAAAGGGTCGCAGCATTAGGAAGGTTGAGAATCACTGCCTTAGAAGGAGCCATAAATGATACACTTGTCAAATCTCAAGATGACACAAAGCTAGAAGGCATTGCTAAACAAGTTGAAGGGTGGGGTCAAGGTCTTTTTTTAGATTCTGGCAGAAGCCTAGACTTTTGTGTCAAATCTAGTAAGATGAAATTTAATAAGTGTAAAGTTCTACTCTTGAATTTCAAAAAACACCTCAAAAACAAATGATGGGGACGAATGAGTAGGAGATAGTTCCTATAAAATAAATAATAATCCAATACAACAAGCAATGATTAAGCACCTATCTGTCTGGCCCTTTGCAAAGACAAAATCCTTATTCTCAAGGAGCTTAGATCCTACCAGGAGGCTACATGTCCATAAATAAGCGATTTTTAAATGTGTCCCAAATAAAGTACAGTATTGGGAACAATCGAAGACTAACAACTGGGGTAACTAGGAAAGGCTTCCTGAAGTTTAAACCTTGATGGAAACTAAGGGTTTCAAAAGAGCAGAGTCTGCTATGGCAGAAGTAGCAGCTGGAATGTCCTATGTAGGAAGTAGCAAATACGCCAATGAGATCGTACAGACAGTGTGCGGGATTGTGATGTACGTTCAGCTTGGAAAGCGTCAGACCGTGAAGGGCTTCAAAATGCATGCCAAAGAAAAGAATCTGCATTTTAACTTGGAGTCCTTACGGAATCACAGGAGTTGGCTGAGCACGGTGCGAGGCACGGTGAATACCTAGTCTTTACGAATATCAAGCTGGCAGCATACGCACGGCATAAGGGGAGACACAGGGCGCAGGATTAACAACTGGCATCAATACACCGTTCTGAGGTTTGCAAAACGCTACCCACTGCAGACTCAGACTCAGGCCCATTTCAGGCCAGGGAAGGGACCTCCATTTGAAGCTAAGATAAGCTGAGTCATTGCTCTGGGTTTTACCATTGAGCATATGAGGCTAAATTAGAACGCATATTTCCGTTAACTCCAGGCTCACCTCAAAAAAGGGAGGGGTTCCCAAAACTTAGCACTTATTTAGGGTTTTTAAGGTCTCCTCACAACCGCCCACAATCAGTGCTATTCTACCCAATTTTCAGAGAAGTCAACTGAGGTACAATGAGTGACTGGCCCGAGGTCACGTAGCTGGTAAAGTTACCGGGGTCTCTCCTGACTCCAGATTCAGCACAATCCACTACGACACCTATGACTTTGGGCAAGTCAATTCCCGAGTCCTCTGGGCCTCAATTTTTCTATCTGCGAAAATTTAGAAGTCCCCATGGTTAGTCTGAGCGCACTGCGCTATTCCAAAACTCGGGACCTACGCTCCTCTACGCAGGGACCCCTTCATCCAGGTCTTCCGCCCGATCCTTCTTGTCCCCGCCCACTTCCGCCAATGACAGTGAAGGGCCTCGTTTTCTTCTCAGTTCCGCTCCACACCAAGCTCTTTTTCGAACCTGAACTTCAATTTTGTTCGGCGCTCGCTTAGCTTTCTCCCTTTCTGCTGAGGCCGGCGCTTGCATCAGCAAAGTTTACCTCGTTTTGAAACCGCCGCTTCCCGCGAATAGCACCGGCCTCAGGCAGGACGTAACTACGTCCTCACGCACGCACGAACGCCTCCACGGCGGAGCTAAATCCCCACCTCGAAAGGAGAGCCGGGTAAAGAGCGGGTACGTCGCCCCCATTTTCGTGTGTTTCCAGGCCAGATTTTCGCGCATGCGCGTACTGCTCATGCTGATGCGGACGCAGTACTTACGGACAAGTAAATGCTGCGTTACACCGAGGTTTCTGATGCCACATTTTTTTAAAATAGTATTTTATTTTTCCCAATTACATGTAAAGACAAGTTCTAACGTTCATTTTGTAAAAATTTTGAGTTCCAAATTTTCTCCCTCCTTCACCTCTTCCCCCCCAAGATGATAAACCATTAGATATGTTATATATGTACAGTCATGTAAAACATTTCCACATTAATCATGTCGTGAAAGAAACAGACTAAAAGGGGAATAAAATAAATTGATAGTAGTATGCTTCGATTTGCATTCAGACTCCATTGTTCTTTCTCTGGATGTGGATAGCATTTTCCATCACGAGCCTTTTGGAATCGCATTAGAACACTGTAATTGCTGAGAAGACTTTCTAAAGTTACTCATAGTTAATCATCACACAATATTGCTGTTATGGTGTACAATGTTCTCCTGGTTCTGCTCACTTCACTCAGCATCAACCTTATTATCTCTTAGTTTATATAAAAAAAGTATGACTGATAAGGCAGGAAATAGTAGTTTGATCTTCAGGATAAGATGCTCTGGGGGAGGGGAGGGGTTCTGTTTTTTAATTTTTTCATCCAGGCAATCATTCGTTCATTCATTCATTCATTCATTCATCTTTGTTTCTTTGCTTGAGTTGCAGAACTCCTACAGAATTAAGGAGAGAATGGGTAGTAAGAGCAAAGAGGTCATGAGTCCAGCTAGTCATTGGACAAAGGTAGCAGTGAAAGTAAGATAAAACAAAAATGTCCCTGAAGAAAAGTGAAAAAAGACAATTGAGTCTCCTTCTGCTTGAGATGTAGAACTCTGAACTGTCCCTGTTTGGGGAGTTGCATACAAATCTTCTTCCCTCCCCCCCATCCTCCCTCCCCACCAACAATAAAAACCATGAGAGGAAGGCCACCTTGTCTTAAAATCAGGAAAGAAGTTTTATTGACAAAAGTTATACAGGAAACCAGAAGCTCTGAAATGAAGGGGAGAACAGACAACAGGATTTCCTGGAAGGCAGAACCACAGCCTTTTGGGTTTCTTCCTAACCCTGGGGTGTGGGAGAATTAGGGAGAAGGAAAGGAAGAGGATGCTGGGTATGGGTAATCCATTCATTTGTACAAAACCAGGAAGAAATAGCTGTTGTAATGAACCACCAGCTGCAGAGCAAACAACCGGAAAAAAAAGCCAGTCCCAGACTCCAAAAAAAGCAAGGCTCAGGAGATTTTGAGCTTTTTCTGGACCTGGTACACAGACTTATCCAAATCTTTTGTGTTCAAGAGATATTTTTGGGGAAGTATTCTTCTGGGAAACTTTTGAAGACTTCTTGGAGAATCCCCTTGCCTCGTGCTATCTTCAGAACTCTGACAAATAGACAATAGTTGCCAGTGACAAAGCTTAGACCAGTTTGATATGCCCTTTTTGCTTTCATTCCTGGATTTTATTCTCTTAAAGAGCCGCTTCTTGGTTCCAAAACCAAGGACTCTAAAATTATGCCTCAAATGTAGTCCAGAACTGAGTGAACTCTTCACATAAGCTGTTTCTATTTTCTTGCTTGTGATGGAGACCAAACCCTGTATAGAATCCACAGGGTCATCCTTTAGATCTTGAAGGGCTGAAATCAGAAGAAAGTGGTGGTTGGGGGAAGAGGAAGGCTCAGACCTTTGTTGTCCTAAGGACTATCTTCCTAAACCCTACCATTCCTTCTTCTACTGTTCTTATATCATTATTGAATAACGTTTAAATGTAAAGTCTCTGAGGAAAGGTTGCAAGAAACAAGACAAGAACTTCATGAGCACTTAACAGTGATCTTCAATCACTGTCAAAGTCTACATAGCCATGTTCTTCATGTGAATGTGAACACAAAAGGAAAATAGCCTAAACAGAATCTGCCATCTCTTCCCACAAAATCCTCTCTCTTACAAATTTCCCTATGAAGTCTCCAGGTTACCACAACCCTCCCAGGTCCCCAGTCTCCCAGCTTATCATCTCCTCATTCATCCTACATACCCAGTCCGTTGCCAAATCCTGTCATTTCTACCTTCACAAAATCTCTCAATTATATCCACTTCTCTACTCACACAGCCACTAAGTTCAGGCCCTCTGCAGCTCTCATCTGGACCAATGCAATAGTCTTTTAACTTCTTGCCTTAAATCTTAACCCACTCCAATACACCTTCCACTTTACTAAAGTGATTTTTCTAAAGCCTATGTCTGAACACATTACAGTCTCCCAACTTAAATTCCAATGGCTCCAAATATAAATCCCCCTGTTTGCCATTTAAAGCTATTCATAACCTGACTCCTTCTTACCTTTCCAGGTTTCTTACATTTTATGGCTTTTCATACACCATAATCCAACACCACCAGCCTACTTGATGTTCCACACAAACAACACCAAACTCTCATCTTTGTGATATCCCCCATGTCTGCACTGCCTGGATCACAGCCTTGTCATGTAGTCGGGGCTTACATAAGGCAATGAAACTGAGCTATCTCATGCAGGGTTACCCAAGAAGGACAGGTCACAGTGGAGAGTTCTGACAAAAGGTGATCCAAAAAAAAAAAAAGGTGATCCACTAGAGAAGGAAATGGCAAACCACTCCAGTATCTTTTCCAAGAAAAACCCATGGACAATACTAAAATGATAAAAGAGATAAAATCAGAAGATAAGCCCTTCAGATCAGAAGATGGGGAAGAATGGAGGACAACTACAAGTAACTCCAGTACTAATGAAGCAGTTGGGCCAACGCCAAAAGGAAGCTCAGCTATGGATGTGTCTGGTGATGAAAGGAAAGTCTGACACTATAAAGACCAATATTGCATAGGAGCCTAGAATATAAGATCTATGAAACAAGGTAAGCTGTATGTGGTCAAACAGGAAATGGAAAAATTAAACATCAACATCTTGGGTGTCAGTGAACTTAAATGGACAGGAATGGGTGAATCCCTTAGAAGAAATGCAGTAGCCCTCATAGTCAATGGTTGGTTGTTGTTCTTCATACTCAAAGAGGACCAAAATGACATCACTATGCTAGAGTCAAGTTTCAGTTTGTCCAACTGTAGCTGATCATAGTCAATAAAGGGGTGAGAAAAACAGTACTGGAGTATAACCTCAAAAATGACTGAATAATATCTCTTCAAACCCAAGGCAAACCATTTAATATCACAATAATACAAGTCTATGCACCAGTCACTAATGCTGAAGAGGCCAAAGTGGATTGGTTCTATGAAGATCTATAACATCTTCTAGAAATAACACCCAAAAAAGATGTCACATTTATCATAGGAGATTGGAATGCTAAAGTAGGAAATCAAAAGATAATTGGAATAACAGACAAATTTGGCCTTGGAATACAAAATGAAACAGGTCAGAAACTAATAGAGTTTTGTCAAGATTACTTGCTGGTCATAGAAAACACTCTTTTTCAACAGCCCAAAAGGCAACTCTACATCTAGACATCACCAATATAGTCAATATAGAAATAAATAAATAAATAAAGTCAATATAGAAATCAGACTGATTATATACTTTGCTGCCAAAGGTGGAGAAGCTCTATATAGCCCATTAAAACAAGACCTGGAGCTGATTATGGCTCAGATCGTGAGCAGAAATTCAGACTTCAATTGAAGAAAGTATGGAAAACCATCAGATCATACAGAAATAAACTATATAGCATCCCTTATGAATATGAAGTGGAGTGATGAATAGTTTTAAGGAATTAAATCTTCTAGATAGAGTATCTGAAGAACCATGGACAGGAGTTCATAATATTACACAAGAGGCAGTAACAAAAAACATTCCAAAGGAAAAGAAGAGTAAAAAAGCAAAAAGCTTGTCTAATGAGGCTTTACAAATAGTTGAAGAAAGGAAATAAAAGGAAAGGAGAAAGGGAAAGATATGCAGAATTCCAGAGAACAGCAAGGAGAGATAAGAAAGTTTTCTTAAGTAATGCAAAGAAATAAAAGAAAACCATAGAATGGGAAAGACCAGAGATCTCTTAACTAGAGATATCACAGGAACATTTCACAAAAAAAAAAATGGGCATGATAAAAGACAAAACTGGTAAAGACTTAAAAAAAGTAGAAGAGAAGTGGCAAAAGAATACACGAAAGCACTATACAAGAAAAATCTTAATATCACCAAATAACCACAATGGTCTGGTTACTGATCAAGAGCCATACCTCCTGGAGAATGAAGTTAAATGGGCCTTACAAAGCACTGATATTAATAAGGCTAGTGGAGGTGATGGAATTCCAGTTGAGCTATTTAAAATCCTAAAAGATGATGCTCTTAAGTGCTGCATTCAATATGTCAACAAATCTGGAAAACTCAACAATGGCTACTAGATTGGAAAAGATCAGTTTGCATCCCATTCCTAAAGAAAGGCAATGCCAAGGAATACTCAAAATACTGAACAATCACACTCATTTCACATGCCAGCAATGTTAAGATTAGATTAAGATTCTGCAAACTAGACTTCAGCAATATGTGAACCAAGAATTACCAAAAGATCAGGCTGGTTTTTGAAGAGGCAGAAGAACTGGAGACGAAATTGCCAACATTTGCTGGATTATGGAGAAAGCAAGGGAATGCCAGAAAACCATCTCCTTCTGCTTCATTGACTATGCCAAAGCCTTTGATTGAGAATAATAACAAAATGTGGCAAATCCTCAGAGATGGAAGTATCAGATCATCTTATTTGTCTCCTGATGAACCTATATTGGTCAAGAAACAACAGTTAGAACTATGTAACAACTGATTGCTTTAAGATTGGAAAAGGAGTATGATGGGGCTATGAGTATGACAATATACTTGTCACCTTATTTATTTAAAATATACAGAGTACATCATGCAAAATGCTATGCTGGAGGAATCAAAAGCCATAATTAAAGTTGTCAGGAGAAAAATCAACAATCTCAGATGTTCAGAAAATGTTGATGGCAGAAAATAAAGAGGAAGGAATTAAGCCTCTTGATGAAGGTGAAAGAAGAGAGTGTAAAAGCTAACTTGAAGCTTAACATAAAAAAAAGCAACCAAGACCTTTGAAACTGGTCACATCATTTCCTAGCAAACAGAGGGAGAAGAAATGGAGGCAGTGTCAGATATTATATTCTTGATTCAAACATTACCATAGATGGTGACTACAGCCATAAAATCAAAAGACACTTGCCCCTTGGAAGGAAAGCTATTGCAAATCCGGATAGCATACTAAAAAGCAGAGAAACTGTCTTGCTGACAAAGGTCCATATAACCAAAGCTCTGGTTTTTTCCATAGTAATGTATGACTGTAAGAATTGGACTATGAGGAAAGTTAAGCACTGCTGAACTGACACTTTCGAATTGTAGTACTGGAGAAGATTTCTGAGAGTCCCTTGGATAACAAGCAAATCAAATCAGTCAATACTTAAGTAAATTAATTCAGGCTATTCACTAAAGAAGGTGAAATACTGAAACTGAAGCTTAAATACTTTGACTACCATAATTAGAAGATGGGACTCACTGGAAAAGCTTCTGTTGTTGGGAAAGATTGAAGGCAAAAGGAAAAGGGGATGGCAAAGGATGAGTTGGATAGATAGTGTCATGGAAACAAGAAACATAAACTTGGACAGACTTTGAAATATAGTGGAAGATAGAAGGGCCTGGTGTGCTATAGTCCATTGGGTCATGAAAAGTTGAACACAATGCAAACAATAACAACAACAACAAATTCCCCCATATCTGGAGTGCTTTTCATCCTCACCTCTGCCTCTTTGTTCCCCTGGCTTCCTTCAGGTCTCATCTAAAATCTACCTTTTGCAGCAGCTCCCCCCAGCAGCTGCTAGTGGTTTTCCCCTCTGCAATTACCTTTTATCAACTCTCTCTATATCTTGTATGTGCCTTTTTATTTATAAGTTATCTTGAGAGCAAGAACTGCTTTTGCCTTTCTTTGTATAGCCAACACTTAGTACAGTTCCTGGTATATATTAAGTGCTTAATAAATGCTTATTGATTGACTGACTAACTACATTGGGAAGAACCAGATCAGAAATGCAGAATTTCCTAACTCCAAGGTTTGTTAGGTATTGCTAGGAAGGGCAGAATCTCTTTCCCTGAGAAGGATCATAAGATTTGGGGGCTGGAAAAGACCTTAGAGAATATCTAATTCAACCCCTTTATTTTATAGATGAAGAAACTGAGGCCTAGAAAGGCTAAGTCACTTCTTAAGTCAACTAGCCAATAGATAGCAGCAATCACAATCCTCTAACTCCAAAGTTTCCTTAAGGTCCAATGGGGAAAGCAAGATGAATTCCCAAACACCTGATTACAGGAGAATCCAAAGGGCTTTCCACTGCTTTAGGTCATCCCTCTATTCCTAGATACCTTGGTTTATTATGACACTGCTCTCTCCTGTCTCTTTTTCCTGTCTGATAACTCCTCTATCTCCTTTACTGTTTCTTTTTTCTCTCACCTCCTAACACGCGAATGTCTCCAGGACTCTTTTCTATACTTTCTGCTCTTCTTTCTATACTTTCTTGCTTGGTGATTTCATCTGTTTCTATAAATTCAATCAACACAACTATACGAATGATACCCAAATCTGCATATACAGGCCTAATCTCTTCCCAGGATTCTAGGCCCACAAATGTCCCACTAGACATTTCCACCTGAACATCCTGATGAAACTTCCAATTCAACTTGTGAAAAGGTAGAAGCTTCCCTCTGAAGCTTGCTCATCGTCAACATCCCTATTTCTTTGATGGTACCAACTATCCTCCCAGCCATCCAAGTTGGAAACCTAAATAATTTTCCCATTTTCCCTCTCTGTTATCCTTTCTCCCTATCCTACCAGTCCTATAAATTCTTTATACCATAACATCTCTTGCATCTTTCCCTTTCTTTCCATTGGGATACCCACTAATCTAGTGCAGATCTTAATAATCTGTTACCTATTTTCCCACCTCCAGTCTCCATTAGTCAACCCCCACAGCTTCCCCAATCTACTATTCTTCAAATAGTTGCCTGCCAAAACAACATTCCAAAGGCACAAGTTTTAACTTGTTATTTCTCTCCTTAAACTTTCAATGGTCCTCTGTTACCTCTAAGATATAATAAAAAATAAATAACTTAGCCTGGCATTTCAGGCCCTTGACAATCAAGCTCATACCTATACCTTTACAGCAATCACTATGTGCTCATCACTATGTAGACACTTAAGGGCAAAAGTTTAAATAAAAGGAAAGTAACATTTTTATTGTAGTGTTTTAAAATTTTAAAAAGAAAAGCAATTTCTTTATCACAACTCTCTGAAGAAGACAGTATCCATATTATTATTTCCAGTTTACAGACAAGGAAAGGAGATAAAGTGATTTGTTCATGGTCACCCAGCCAGAAAATTTCAGAATGAGGTGATTCCAGGTCTCCTCACTCCAATTCCAACACTGTTTCCCACACCCCACTTTCATGGTTTGGTCCTTGCCCTTGAGTCATTTATGGTTTTCAGAGGAAGATGAGATAAATGCCAATGAAGCAGTTAAGAACTAATATAACACAATGTATTATGAAGTCTCAAAATGTATAGCTTATGCAGTAAATTCTACAGGATTTCCTAGAAGAGAGGTCAGTGTGATTTAAATAGTCCTTCCAGAGGAGGGAGAGAACACTTATGGTGAGGAAGATGTAGAAAAGGCTTCCCAGAGGCAGAGGCACCAGATGGGAGCCTTGGAGGAAGATAAGGATTCTGAAAGGCAGAGACAAAGAGGGAATGCGTTTCAGGCACAGGATACAGCCTGTACAGATAGATAGGATTAGAAAACATCATGATAAGTTCAAGAATAGTATGGCCAGACTACACAGAGTTCTGTCTATTTTAACTTTACAACACAGGTATGAGGTTTACCCCTAGAAGAACCAGAGAAAGCTGAAGAGCCAAAGAAAGCTAAAGCTCAAGACCTGCTTGTAAAGCTCCCTGTTACTCTGACAAGTCACAGAGAATATCTATTCTATCCAGCCCTCAGGATATAATTCTAGATCACTTTGGCATGTCTCACCATTCAGTAACAGCTGCACATCATCTTCATGTATTCTGTTCATGTTTAGCTTCATAACAGTTTGCCCTAAAAATAAAGCAAAAGCAAACCAAAATTGCTCCTGTACTTGCCCCACCCATCTGCCACTTCCCTTATACCTTATGAAGAATTCAAAACCATCAGCAAGGAAGGTACCTGAGAGATATTTGGAAGCCAAAATTTCAGTGGTCCAACTAAAAGACCTTTCCCCTCAACAACTCCCTAAAGAAAAAGCATGACCTAAGACATTTAGATTCATGGGGATTCATCCAAAGGAGGTTAGAGTGGGAGAGGCCTTTAAAGACCACTGAGCTCAATGTTTCTTGAAAAGTGAGGAAGATGACCTCTGAAAGGGTCTGAACAACCCTTTCAGCTTTGCATCTATAATCCTACAATCCTTATTTTGCAGACAAGAAAACTGAAGGTCAAGTTTTCCTGGAAGTAGGATGATTTTTGTAAATTGGAACAAACCCAGGAAAAGATGAGGTCAACCAAACCACAGCACTGTACTCTATTCACCTTGCAGAAGGAAACAGGGTAAAGAAAAGGGGGATGGAAGAGAAAAGTTCTGGAAAGTAGAGTCCAAGGAAGTAAGTTGGCTTTACCTATGAATGTGATTGCTGCAGCTCTAATGAAGGGCTGTGGGCTCTGCAGGAAGCTAAAACTCTGGAACAGTAACTTTCCCACCAAATAGTTTTGACTTGTGCCAACCTGTGGAAGCAGCAAGAATTGATGCTGGCCCTGATCTATGGGGGAAGCTGCCTTTCAGAATTTATCTGTGACAGTCCTGTCTACTTTTCTCCAATAAACATGTGAACCAACCAACGTTGGTTTTCCTGTTCCTCACCTACTACTCATACCTTTAAGCCCTTGCTCACTCATACCCTTGAAACTGGGGCTACCTTGGCATGAAGTACATTAGAGGCTCTTGGCTCTGTCATGCTTCCTCTAACTATTAAGTTCACATTCTCATGTTTTGATTACTGGTACTCCAATCTATTTACCTGTATTCATGACTCTGGATTCTAAATGCTTCCTTCAATCTTACCTGACCGTATGACTTCTAGTCTTTGTTTTCCCAGATTGCTAATACTTGCCTGTTCTTCCAAACATTATCTAATATCTGACTTGCTGCTCTCTTGTATGCTCTTGATGTCAGGTAAATATAAGTCCCTAATCCCCAGGTTAGTGACTTCTAGTTAGTGCCTGATTCTCTGGATGCCATTCCAGGTGACCTCTGCCATACTGCTACCTATATACTTAATACAACACTGTCTGGCCTCTATGATCAGGGTCTACAAGCTGAGGAAGCTCAGGAGCTAACAGTGAGGGACGAGCTGTATTACAGGCCATGAACTTCTATGAACCCGAAGTTTATTGATAATGGAGGATGGGAAATTAAGATGTGGAGGAATGGAATAATGGGACTTTGGAGAGCAGAGGACTAAACAAAATGGTGTTTTAGGGTTTTTTTTTTTATCCCCTATATGCCATCTCTTTCCCTACTTCTCCTACCCTAGTATATCTCAGAATCCAGTACAGTAGCTATGACTTCTAAGGGACATTTTTGCTCACCAGGCACTTGCATGTTTCTTCCAGTATCTTAACATGGTCAGTTATGACTGTATTTTGGAATGTATGTTTGAGTGATGTCCAGCCAGTCCCAATAGCCAATTCAGTCAAGGCCCTTCCACAGACCTGTGAGATAGAAAAAGGAGATAGAAAAAGACTTTCCAAAGGAAACCCTCCCCTCTCCCCTATATTCCTTCATAGCTAAGGCAGTAGGCTTAGATAGAGGATCAAAGAACTTGGAACAAAAGGGGATAATGGAGCAAAAGCTTCAGAGCAGTAAGTATAAAGAACTTTATAAAAGCCAAGGGCACCAAGGTAAAGCTGGATGTGATGGGGGTAGCCTCAAGTATAGTGTCATAGATAAAGGCATGAGATACACAGCCAAGCCAAACACCTTTGACTTTCCCACTGTCGGGGACAGGGAAAGGAGGGTAGAGTGGCCTGTAGTCTGAAAGAGGAAAGATCAAACTCACCTTGATCACCTCCAGGTTATTATCTTGAATACTGATCAGTAGTGGGACCAGGAAACTGTAGAGCTCCTTTTGGGTTTTAGTGCCTGGCCTGAACTTGTAGATTTCATGCATCATGTGGCTAAGGGCAGAGGTGGCTGAAATCCGTACCTGGTCCCTCTCCTGCCATTGAGTAGCAGAATGGAAATGTCCAGGTGATAGTTCCCTATGGCCCTGCCCTGCGTAGGTACAAAACTCCTGCAGCTATCCCTCAAAAATACTCTGGTTCCTGTCATGTATATATAATGCAAACAGTGAATATTACCCATATATTCAATATTTCTATGGCTAATTATTCAGTTAATTAGAGCATAGGGCAAATGGGCTCAATTTCCTTAGGAGCTATTAGCTACAAATTGTAATTTTAACCTTGCTCAGTCATCTAGCTGTAAGTGGCTACATACTCACAAAGGAGACAGAATAACTAGGAATGGATCAGTAAATAGGAAATAAATATACTATGACTATTTGAAGTGTGTCTTGTTTTGGTGGTTCAGTAGTATTGTCTTCATTTGATAACAAATGTCAGCACTCCATATTTTACTGTACATAATGCCATCAGTTTGTCTTAGATACTGTCTTAGACCAAGCAGAGGGCATTAAAAGATGGTCTCTAAGGGAGCTCTCTTAGCTCTTAATCTATGATCAAGTGCCTAAAACAATGCTGAGCATATTGAATATGTTTTACTATTATTATTAGCCCAAGCTTATATTAAATATAAGCTTTATGGTTTATAAATGCGTGTATTATTATCCCCACTTACAGAGGAGGGAATGAAAGGTGTCTTTCCAGAGTTCACAAGACTAGTAGGTGACTGAACCAGGAATTGTTTCCCTGAATGCCAGCAGCTGCTCCATTAACCCCTTATTGGTGAGCCCAGTGTTCTCAACCTCAAGTTGCATGTTTGATTTAAATTTATAACACTAATCTAATTGTACCACTGTTGTTTAAGTATTAAACCTCAAAAAGATTTAATTCTATTACATTTTCTTCAGAACAAAGGAATGAAGGGTTTCATAGTATGACTTGGGAGGTTGAAAGCTGCCCAAAAGGTTTAGTAGGGGAAGGTCATCTATGAGTTCCTAGGGAGAAAGATTTATAAATAATATAGTATTTTTCTATGTTACTAAATAAATAATATGGTACACACTTAATAATAATAGTAATATAATAGCCAGCATTTATATAGTACTTTAACGTCGGCAAAGCACTGTACATGTTAATTTCTCTGATTCACACAAGAACCCTGTGAGAGATTTTATTTTTATCCCCATTTTATAGATGAGGAAATTGTGGCTGGGAGAGGGTCAAAAAGCACCTGAAGCAGATTTTGAACTCAGGTCTTCCTAACTCTAACTCCAGCATTCTTATCCACTGTGCCACCTAGCTGCCTCTTTAACTTAAAAATAAATAAGTTTTTAAATTATCCTTTTAATTATAATTATATAATCATATGTATTCTATAGTCATATATGATATATAATTATATGTTATAATTATATAATTATATGAACACAACTGAGTTAATGAAGGGGAATGAACATGGGGTACATAACCATGGCCTAAAAAATTCTGAATTGGGGATTTGGGGACTTTTCCCCACTCTCCACCCTTTTTGCTGTTGTTCCGTCATTTTTGGTTTTGTCTGACTCTTCATGACCTCTTTTGGGGGTTTTCTTGGCTAAGATACTAGACTAGTTTACCATTTCCTTCTCTAGTTGGTTTTAGAGATGAGGAAACTGAGGCAAATAGGGTTAAGCAATTTGCCCACCAGATTCATACAGCTAATAAGTATCTGAAGCCAGATTTTAGCTCAGGTCTTCCTGACTCTAGGCCTAACACTCTTATCTACTGTGCCACCTAGCTGCCTCATCCTCAACTGAAACCCTTCAAATTCCCAGAGCTGGGAAAAACGTAGGAGATCATCTAGTTCTACCCTTGTGACTTATAAGTAAAAAAAAAACAAAAAAAAAACAAGGCCCACAGGGGTGACATGATCCATCCAAGGGTGTCTCTTGCAAGTGTTCTTTCCTCTCTACTGCTACTTGCCTCTTCCTTCCAGTGCCTTGACCATGCCTTTATCATAACCTCATGCTCTCCCTCCACAAGGGTAGAGCTATAAAAACTAAAAGGCAGAGCCAGGTCACTCCAAGTTGCCCTTGCAGGAGACATTTTCCTAGGATCAGGACTTCTATTCTCAAACTGGATTAGTCCCAGGGATGATAGGTCAGGAAGTAGCCTCCTCCTTAGTCACCTCCTCCCCTTTCTTCCCCTCACTCACACGCATGATGCATTGGGGGAAAAAACACATGCTCTGGAGTCAGAGGACCTGAATTTTTAATTGTTGTAGTTAATTGTGCATACTGTCTCCTGGGCTCTGCTTACTTCACTCTTCATCACAGCTTTCCATTCCTCTCTGTAGCCATCACATCTGTCATTTATTACATCACAAAAATATTCATTGAATTCATAGACCACATTTTCTTTACCCATTCCCTGTTCAATGGGCATCTACTTTACTTCTAATTGAATTTTTAACAATTACTACAACAAAGCCTGCCTCTGTTACTTACTAACCTTGGGTAAATCACTTAATTCCTCAAATCCTGAGTCTTCTCCTCTGTAAAATGAGGTGGGAGTTGAGCTAGAAGACCTCTAAGGTCACTTCCGGTTCTAAATCTATGAAATAAGAAGCTTCAAGTATGTGTGTACCTTGTATTTGTATACATGTATATCAGAAAAATTAGAGGCAAGGGGTCTGGGGCACACTCTACCCAGTTCTCCTAGACTAAATTTCTCTTTTACTCACCTGTCTCCATCCTAGCCTTTCCAGTCAAGCCCCCTGAGTTCTTTGCCTCCAACTTTAGCCCTTTATTTGTCACGGTCTGGAGCCTAACCTAGAAGCTCCATTCAGTTCTCAGGGCCAGTCTGCAGTCCCTAGTCCCCCAGTCCTCCTGACCCAACCTGGGGCCTCAGACTCATATATGTGTTGCCCTTCCCCCACCTATCTGCACTAAAAGAAGCCAGGGCATTCCCCAAAGGATAGCCTTGTGATTCTGTGGAGGCATAGGGAGATGTGACCCCTGATTGCTTGAGAGCTTTCTGAGAAAGAAGTATCAGAGAAAGATTTGGCAAAAAAGAAGCCAAGGCATAGATTTTGGTTGATAGATAGGAGATCCCTGGAGCCAAAGACATGTGGAAAGGAGATGGTACCTCAAAATGTCCTTTGATTCCTAGTGGCAATACGCCCAAAGATTAATAGTGGATTACTTGGATGAACTTTCAGGTTATGTGACCAACAGGATGAAAGACTAGACATTTGTTCTGTCCCTCATAATCTCTCAAACCTCTCCAAAACAGGGATTTTTCAGAAGCAATAAAGCAGTTTCAGCTTTCTCTACAGTCTAGGACACCAAGAACCTAACCAAGATAACTATTCAATGAACTGGCAGGTGAGCATGTCATGCATTATCAAGAAGTCCAGCATGCATCGGCAGGAATACGTGCATGTAATGATTTGTTTACAATATGATACTATACAGTTACATGACACAATATAGTGTCATCAAAATTCCAATGCAGAAAAAACTTTATTTACAGGGCTGCTAGGTGGTACAGCAAAGAGAGTGCCAGCCCGGGAGTCAGGAGGATCTGAGTTCAAATTCGGCCTCAGACACTTAACACACAAAAAACTAGCCGTGTGACCTTGGGCAAGTCAATTAACCCCTTCCCTGCTCCAAAAAGCAAAAAACAAAACAAAACAAAACAAAAAACCCTTTATTTACGATAAATTATTATAATTAAGATGTGTCATTTAAAAAAAAAAACACATTTTATAAAATTATGTAAACTTCAAAAAAATCATTAAAGAAAGTAGATTTCCAGAGTGTGCTGAGAATTTTTTTAAAGGGTGTGGCCCGTCAAATAAATTTAGGAACCTCTGGTCTAGAAGAAGAGAAGCAAAAGAAATAACATTAACAGAAAATATGACCTCCATACAAACCAAGTAGATTAATCTAGAGACAGAATGCTTAGAGACAATTCAAGGTCTCCCAAAAGAATACATTGCATAAAGAAACCTGAATATTATAATGCAATAAAAAATTTTAAAACTGCCCAGAACTTCTGAACATAGAAAACAAAGTGCCAATTGAAAAAAATCACAAATTGCCTCCAGAAAAAAAAACAAAACTGTAAGCCGAAAACTCCAAGATACATAGTAATTAGATTTAACAATTCCACTGACAAACAATAAATTCTGCAGATGATCAGGAAAAATACCTTCAAATATAAAGAAAAGGAAATTCAATTTACACAAAACTGTTATGCATGAACTAGAAACCAGAAGAGGAAATGGAATAATGTATTCCAAGGAACAAAGGAATTCAAGCTGCAAATCAAGATTTTCTATCCTTCAAATCTGAACTTTAGCATTAATGAAAAATGATGGACCTCATATCCAGGAAATTGTTAAAAAATGACCAGAAAAATGACAATAATCAACATTAGATGGATTTGAGGAAGATAGGCCCACTAATACATTGGTGAATCAGTACCACTATATTGGAGAGCAATTTGGAATTATACAAATAAAGTGACAAAAATGCCCACACTCTTCGACCCAGAGATTCCATTACTATGATTATGTTTCAAGGAAACCTGTGATAAGAAGAAAGTCCCCCCCATACACCAAAATATTTACAACATTTTTTGTGATAGCAAAGAATTAGAAATAAAGGGGATGCCCATTGGTCAGGGAATGGATAAAGAAAATATGGTATATGCATTTAATGAGTATTTCTGTGATATATAAATGAAAACTGTGATGAATACATACAGGAACAGAAAGATCTACATTAACTGATGCAGAGTGAAGTAAGCACAGGCAAGAAAACAATATACACACTTACTACAACAATGAATATGGGCAGAATAATTAGATACTACCAAAAAATCTAAAATAAATATTGCCAAATTATAAAGAATAGGCATAGCTCAAAAGAACAGCTGTGAGAAAACCCTCCCACCCTGCTGCTTTGTAGAGGAGGGAGGTTCACCAGCATTGTATGTTGCACATATTTTCAGACTTTTTTGATACATCGATCAATTATGTTGATTTTTTTCCTTCTTTTTTGTCTTTTAAAAATACTATTTGTTACATGAAAGGGCTCTGCGGGAGATAAAAAGTGAGAGACCCTGGGGGAAACTACAATGATGTTTAAAAAAGAGATATAAAAACATTTTAAAAAATAAGAATGTATTATTGGGTATTTTCACCCAATAAGTTGAGATTTCCTCTCTCTTCTAGTCTCCTGACTCTTGTGTATTCTCTTGTTCAAACTAATCTGTATGACTTCCCCAATGACTATCATACTGCTTCTTTTCATAAATACTTTTGTTCTCTTCTTGTGGTTATTATCTGTAATAAGCATATGTGGGAGGAGAAGCTAAACCAGGTGAGATAAAATCACCCTCTAAGTCTAGGGTGGAATTACTTCCCTTGCCCTTAGCGATCTCAGTGGCTTTTAGCCTGAACTCCCAATAAGGATCATACCTCTGGACTATAAACATCTTACATGTGAAAAAGGGATGTAACTTCAAGCCCTATATTTCTCTTGAAGGTAGGAGAGTGAGGGAGCGAATGCCCTGCCATAGCCATCCTCTTAATATCCACAAAGATAGAACTCTAGTGTCCCCTGGCTACGGAGTGGGGCGTTCTAGATCTAGCTATGATTTCTTGTTGTAGTATGTGGGCCTACTTGTCCTTTGTCACCCAGTCTACAACTGTTACACATACATCATTGATGAGGGGTCGGAGTTGTTTGGAGATGCTGCAAAAGGCCCTCTGGATTACAGTTCCTCGTGCATAACAAATGATGTTGCGCAGGCCCTTCACTGCCTGCACTGCCACCACCTCCTCCTCTTTCAGGAAGCTCTGAATGACTGGAAGTAGAGACGCGAGTGTCCCTTCCTGGAAGGAAGAGTACAG
Organism: Pseudochirops corinnae; assembly: GCA_028646515.1. Taxonomy (NCBI): domain Eukaryota; kingdom Metazoa; phylum Chordata; class Mammalia; order Diprotodontia; family Pseudocheiridae; genus Pseudochirops; species Pseudochirops corinnae. The sequence continues at coordinate 400,854,169 of CM053585.1, forward strand.
AGGTTATGAATTTGCTAAGAGAATGGGCTTCTCCAAGAGCAGCAGTAGGGATTGTAAAGAAGAAGATTCAAACTGAACTAGTAGAAGCTCGAGAGCAACTAGATGCTGAAGAAAGTGATAGACTACAAGAGTCCAACAGTTTAGCAATTCATTAATACAGCCAGTTTGCCAAATTCCTGGATTTAACTTTCACAATTTCAAGAATGTGTATGATTTTATTAGTAACCTCATTTTCACTTTCCTGTTGCCAACCATTAGCCCTATGTATAGGTGGAGAAAAAAAAAAAAGGAGTATGATGCATACAAATTTGTGGAATGGCTGGTATCCTACTAGGCACATTACTGGTCTTGCTTACCCCTACCCTTGTAACAAGTTCCCATGCCTTTGTTTCATATTTTCATTGCTTGCCTTTAAAACTCATTTTATGTTACAATTATGCCCCCAAAGCATAATGTGAGTTCTTTGGGCTCTAAGGTGATATCAAGATCTCACCAGTCTCAGCATCTTCCAACAATAGTGACTAAAGTCCCAGCAACTTCTCCCGTGGTTTTCAGAGGGCAGCCAAGGTAGAGAGGTTTACAGAAGTATAGTATATCTGATCCAGTGAAAGGCAAAATTCAGGCTAAAAAAATGTTTCAATTTTAAGAATTTTATTTGCTGTACAGTAGAGATGGTACTAAGGACAGCTAGGTGGTACAGTAGATAAAGCACCAGGGCATGGAATCAGAAGGACCTAAGTTTAAATCTGGCCTCAGACACTTATTAGCTGTGTAACCCTGGTGGACAAGTCACTTAAGCCTGTTTGCCTCAGTTCCTCATCTGTAAAATGAGCTGGAGAAGGAAATGAAAAATCACTCCAGTATCTTTGCCAAGAAAATCCCAAATGGGGTCAAGAGTAGGGCACAAGTGAAATGATACAACAATAACAACATTTAGAGTACTATAGATTTCATGTGTTATGAACAGTGAATTTTGTCTGAAATTCAACGGGTTTTTAAAAATTTTTTTCATTGAGATGTTAGCAAAAAAATGCCACAAAATTCCAGGGAATGACCAGGGAGAAAAAAACATTTTGCGTGTTACCAGTTTTATTTTGTGCATTGCATTTTATGGGTTATTTCATGGTTACTGTGTTAGAAAAAGTTTATATTATCAGAGTTATGTTTTATTATGTATGCATAAAAGTATATTTTCGGCAATCCATAACAAAAAATTGCAGTTTGTGTTGGTTGTGGGGACCAAATCTCCTCTTTCCCATAAGTTCAATGTTATCAACATTTGTGTTTTTTACTTTTGTGCCATTTTCTAGGAACCTTACCCATGAAAAAGTTGAGGACTGAATGTATAAGATAAAGAATGGAAAATGTAGTACAATTAACTCAGGAATTTGGAGCCTGAGAGGTTAAGAGTCATGGAAGCAGAGAGATGAGCCTTTCAAGGACTAGGAATTAATTTATAGTCATAGAATCAAATCATGTTAGGCCTGGAAGGGATCTTAGAGTTTCTCAACTCCAGTTCCCTTATTTTATGGATGATGCAACTGAGATGATTTTAAGATCATAAGAAATAACTTTAGAGTTCATCTAGGTTTATTCTCTCATTTACAGATGGAGAAACGGAGGACCAAAGAGTAGAAATGACTTACCCAAGATCATCTGGATCGTGTCAGAGTCAGGATTTGGACCCAAGTCTCCTGACTCCAAGTCTAGTGTTTTTACTACAATATCCTAGTGTCTACAATTCATACAACTAGTTAATAGAAGAGCTGTAGTCAGAACTCAGGCCTATTAACTGACTTTTCCACTAGATTCCACCTTCTGGAGACTGACCTTGGTTAAGTAGCAGAGTTACCCAAACCCTAATCCAGACTCTTTTACTCAGTCATTGGGAGTCATACCCACATATGCCACCGACTCTTCCCAGCTGTAGCTCTGTTCCCAATCCACACCTAGAAGCTTCTACAGCTGGGAAGTCTCCTTAAAATGAATTCCCTCTTCTGCCACCCCCACCCCCATCCCAGCCTCTCTTCTCACCTGGCCTGGGTGCAGTGCCAGGTTACTTATTCCCCGGAGTCCAATTTCTTTCATGATGGGATTGGGTTCACGCACCCACTTGACTAAATGACTCAGAAAGTTTTCCCCCAAGGTTTGGGCCACTGACCGGTGCCAGAGGAGCTGTGAAAGAAAAACAGGTGGGGATGGGAGTGGGAGGGAGAAGATAGTAATAATTAAAAACAACCGTGTCTCTGGCTCTGTATTCAGATTGGGGTTGTATGTCCCTTTTCCCTGACTCCTCAAGCAATACTCCTGAAGTTCAGGAGAAGAGAAGAACCCCCATGTAGATATCCCAATTCCCTTTTCCTTCCCTCCCCCTGCAACCAAGAAATAGGAAATCTAGGTCTACTAGGACCTAGGACTAAGGATCTGTGTAGAGAAATGGAAAAAGGGCACAAGAAATAAATGGACAAGGAACACCTTGAGAGAATGGAACCCAAGTGTTTAGATGAGAACATATGGAGCCCCAGCTTAGGAACAGGTCAGAGAGCAAGGTAAGGGTAGAGCCCATGTATACGTCAGAACGTGGTACTAAGGAGCCAGGTGGTCATGAAGACCTTCCCAGATTCTGGGACCAAAGTTTCCCCTACAAAAGACCAGTGTCTCTCCCTCTTCTCCCCCACCCCAGCCCATCCTCTCTGCCTTTTACCTGAACAAACAAAGCCCGAGCCATGACCTTCTGCCTGTCGTCCACACTGTACAGGAGTGGCTTGACTTCCCTCATGACTCGATGCAGGATGTTAGAGTCACAGTTCCTCACTAAGCCACTGAGATGGGACATAGGAGTCCAAGGGTTGCTGGGGGTGGGGAGGGAAGGGAGGCAGGGCATTCTGGAAAGTGGCTGGGAAATAGAACAAGGACTGGGAAATGGGAGGGGTAGTAAGTTTCGAGATCAGGACCCTGGGAATCCGGGGAGAGGAGAATCAAGAATGGCTGGGGTTCAGATAGTAGAGAGAAATGGGAGGGGGAGGAGGGGATAGAATTAGCCAGGATGGTGTTAAAGGTACTGAGGACCAATTTTCACCTTGTTAACTCAATGACTCCCATGTAGTAATACTTGGGGCTGGATAGCAGATCCCAGCCACGGTATTGGTCAGCATAGGATACAACCCCATAATATTCAGCTGCTCTCAACATGGTCTTGACAGCCTCCAGTGCACAACTGTAAGCCCAGGATGAATTGGTGAAAAAGAAAGGAAGAAGGGAAGTGGAGTGACTGTCTGTTCCCCATCCTGTGAACCTCAAGAGACAACTTCAGAATCTCTAGGTGTCTGTAGTGAGTTCCTTCTTTCCCTCTACCCCACATCAGCCCCCATTCTCTCCTTTGTTCCTGCCACTCACCACAGAAGTACCCCTTCTTGTTGAGGCCAATCTCTCTATTCGTGACTTTGATACCATTTTTTTCTAGGTGGTAACTCCTTTGATCATTCTATCTCTCTTATTCAATCTCCCTTTATATACCCTTATTGTCCATTTTACTGCTATGAACTTTTTTATTACACATATAAGAATATGTTTACTCCTTTGGAATTTTGATAACTAAAAATGGCATTCTTCCTCTGGAATGTAAATGAATTAGTTTCTTGATAGAAAATATATACATGCCTTCACACATTTGTATGTAGCTATGTTAATACCTGAGGCCTTTCTTCTATATTGGTATTGCTTTGGTTGTAAATTGAACTTTTATTCTCCCTAATCCCTACAGAATCTGAATTGGCATTCATATGTAGGGTCAAAAGGAAAAACTCATTTGGGAAAACAATGCGAGGCCATTATGCCCCTAATAATGGCTAAAATAGATCTCTTTGGGAATGTTCTGGCCCATATGGATCAGTTTATTATTCTGTTTATGTGGTTTTAAATAATGTAAGTAATAGCTAGTATTAATGCAGCATGTACTTGATAGGCACTACCCTATGAACTTTACAAACATTATCTCATTTTATCCTCACAACAACCCTAGGCAGTAGGTACTGTTATTATCCCCATTTTACACTTGGGGAAACTGAGGCAGAGGTTAAGTGACTTCCCCAAGGTCACAGAACTAGTGTCAGAGGCTGGATTTGAACTCATCTTCCTGACTTTCTGCTTCTCCTTTTTGTTTTCATCCCTAAAAACCTCAGAAAGCTCTTCTAAATCTCCTTAACTATAACTTCAAGATAGTTGCCCCCTTGGGCCCAAATGATCTTGCAGTGCCTGGGGTCACAGGGATAGGAACAAGGATTAGACTTGTGATTTCATTGGTTTAGAGAGCTTCTAGTGAGGTACCTCCTCTGTCAGTGTAGGTTGGCCCTTTCTCTGAAACTTACCATCTTAGAGAATTGGCTGGCATATAAAAAGGTTAAGTAATTTTCGCAGGGTCAGCACAGGCAGCTTGTGTCAGGATCGAACTCAGATCTTCGCAGTTCTGAGACCAGCTCTCTATCTAATACATATCCCCCTTGATTGTGCAATTTCCACCCTTCATGCCCCTCAACCAGTTATAATGCTCAAAGATCTCAAAGCATAGATCTGTGAGCAGAGTCAATAGATTTCACCTTGGTCCCCCACCAACTGCCACCCTGGAATGCCCCCCAAAACAAGGGAGCATCCTTAGCATGTGCTATGGATAGGACTTCTCCTATACAAAAAGGGAAAGCTAAGAAGCTCTTCTAGAAGCTGCCACATCATCCCTGAAGGCAGACTTGGTAACTCCCTTCCATTTGTAGTTCTCCCTCACTTTAAAGGTCATCTAGTCTAGCTGTCTTACTTTACAGAGGAGGGAACAGCCCTAGAGAGGCTCCCTAGAGGCTGTACAGATCTCTAAGGTTCCTTCTGACCTCTTCCTAGCCTCTACTTCTAGTCAAGCCTTTGCAGCCCTGTGCTGAGATGCCATCCACCTAACATCAGAACCACAGAATATTCTGACTTCAGAGGACCATGGATGGAGATGAGCTAGTCCAAGCCCCTTGTTTTACAGATGAAGACCCTGAGACCCAGGGAGGTTATAACATGCTCAGTGTTAACAGCGCAGCTTTGGAAATAAACCAGTGCCAACTGTAAATCCTGGAGGGGAGGGGGTATTTAGAGAACTACATCAACTTCAAAACAGTCATTATAATCAAGTGTGTCAGAGTTTGTGTGTGGTGGTTGGGGAGGAGAACACATGGCAGTTAATAAGAACAAATTTGTGGATTTGTGGCAGGATGCAAGAGAGTTCTTACAACCATGTATGAGTGTGAAGACTTGTCAAATATAGTCATGTAGATGGTTCTGGCATAGGCAGAGTGTGCCTATACAGGAGACTGTGGGAAAAGGAGAAGTGTTTCATCATGAGAATCTGAAAACATCTTTGTGGTAGAGTATGTGAAGGAAGGGAAAGGAAATGAGTATTTATTAAACTGCTACGAGGTTCTAGACTCTATGCTAAGAACTTTATAAATACAATCTCATTTGTTCCTCACAACAGCCCTGGGGAGTAGGTGCTATTTTATGACTGAGAAAATGCAGACAGAGGTTAAGGGACTTCTGACAGTATCACATAGCTAATAAGTCTCTGAGGCTGGATTTGAATTTAGGTCTCCTTGATTGCAGCACTCTACCTACCATGCCTCAAAAGCTCACAAGTGTGTTTAAATGTCTGAATACCTCAGTTGTAAAGAATATCAGTCTACACACCCCACTGTCTTATTTCCCTCTTGGACTGTGACCCCACCAAGAAGTCCCTATTTTCTTCCTCTGGATCTTGAGTAACTAACAGTATCAGACTTTTTCCTCCCTTACTAAAGAAGTAGGCCTACCTGACAGGGTCGAAGACCTTGCTCTTGGTGCCTGGGATGCCCTCCTTACGGTACACCACCATGTTCTGGGGGACATTTTGCTCAATTACCCAATATACATGATTTAGGATAGCCAGAAGCAGCCGAGGGTAGAGCTCCAGCACAGCCAACTTGCACATTGTTCCTGACAGCATCTCGCACAGGGCACAGGCCACCTGGGGTGAGACAATTATAGTTGGGATGGATGGGGTTGGGTAGAAGGAGAAACTCAGGGAAGGGAGAGAGGGAGTTAGCCAAGCTTGTGCTCAGCTAGAAAATTCTTCACAATTCTCTTCCATTTATAAGCAGAGATTCCCATTTCTTCCCACTATTTCACCCATCCACAAAGTATGGCCCTCATCCTAACTCAGCTTAGGGAGTTAGGACTGAATGGCCCACCACCTATTTCCTGGAAAGGAAAAGAGAATGAAACATATTCATTCTGCTTTCTTTTCTACCACCTGGTCTAAAATATGATTTGCCCAAAGTAGGTGGGGGACTAACTTTTGGCAAGGCTTCCTTAGCTCCATTTCCTAGGCACTATCACCTGTCTCCCCCTGTCTCCCAAACCCTTGTTATACTTTAATTAATCTTGGGGTCAGGAAATCAAGATATTAGTGATTTGCTCTGCCACTAACTTGCTTGGTGAGTTTGGACCCATTACCTATCTTCTCTGGGCCTCCGTGTGCCTATCTGCAAAATGGGAATGATTATAGCTTTTGGGGACATTCTGAGGAGACAATGAGGATGCCCGTAAAAGGCTAAAAGCACTGGAAGTGGGTAGTGTTCCTAAGATGACTATCATCTCTTCAGGTCTTGGTTGATAAGATTCTAAGACTCATCATCACTTTCTTTGGGTTTTCCCTCTTTTCTGACAGTTGGCTGCTATTCCTAATTCTGCTTCCTTCTCCTGACACACATAGCCCAGGTTCCCAAAATGACAGTCTCCCACCCTCATACTTCCTCATGCCTCAGCCTTCATCCCTTCAACTAACCGCCACAGGACGGAAGGACATCTCCTTGTAACCCTGCTTAGGGTGCCTCTCTTCCAAGATGGGTATGAGCAACTGCAGGACATTGACTGTGGTCTTCCTCCGGGTGCCAAACACTCGCCATAGTTCCATGTGGATTCTGTAGGATCCAGTGATGCACAAGTTGTGCAACCTGGTGGCTATTCTCCCTGATCTGACCCCAGACCCATGAGGAGGAACCATGATGAGAACAGGGAGCAGAAAAGAGGCCCTGAATTTTGGAGAAAATGGTCAAGGTAGTAGAGAAAAAAGGGAGACAAACCCAAGGCAGCATTTTATATAGAGAGAAACAATGAAATTTTGTAGTCTGGGACTATAGACTTTGAATTAGCGTCAGACAAAGGTAATCAAAAGATTAGATTTAATCTTCATCTGAGGTAGTCTAACTGGCTTATATTGGTTAATGTTGGTTAGGCACAATGCTTTGGTTATGTGCTATTAGTCTGCCCTTCACTCATACTGTTTTCTAGCTAGCACCATTACTTCCCTACATATAGCATAAAAATCACATAGTATAGTGTAGTTAAAAGTTTACTAAGGGGGCTCAGTGAATAGAGCACTGGCTCTGGAGTCAGGAAGACCTGAGTTCAAGTCCAGCCTCAGACACTTGACACACTTACTAACTGTGTGACTTTGGGCAAGTCACTTAACCTCAATTGCCCTGCCTTCCCCTCTCCAAAAAAAAAAAAAAAAAGCAAAAAAAAAGTTTACCAAGCCTGGAATCAAAAAACCTAGGTTAACATCCTACCTCTGACTATGTGTGACCTCATCTACAAAAAAGGAATAACACTAGCACTACCTACTTCAAAAGGAATCAATTGGTAAGCTTTAAAACACAACATAAATGCAGATTATTAATTATTTTTTTAAAAGGGATGGAAAGTGCAAAGACAGGTCAAGGGTCCGGGGGTAAAAGGCTAGGACCACAGCATCTGCTTACTGCGGGAAGAGAGGAGCTGCTTTGGGGCCACAGAAGTGGAAATCTATATGCTGGGGGAAAGAGTAAAAAACTCCTTGAAGACAAGGACTACTGATTTTTGTCTTCACCTAGCACAGCACCTCATACACAGCAGACATACAATAAGTATTCATTGAACTGATGGGTGTACTTGACTTTGGGCAAATCACTCAAACCCTCTAAGCCTTAGCCCTAAAATAATGGGGTTAGCTTAAATCACCTCCAAGTTCCTATGATAACTGTTGTAGTTGGGGCAGGGGTGTTGAGGAATATTTACTCTTCCCAAGGAAGTGGCCGCTTGAGCAGCAGGGTCATTACACTGTGGGTGTTGTTTCCTACTAATGCACACATGGCCTGTAGTGTCTCCATCCTTGTGGCTGGTTCCAGCTGGGATCTGAGTCTATCATAGATGCCATCAACAATTTGATCAATCTGGAAAATGAAAAAGGGAGGCAGAAAAACCTAATTATCCCCTCCCTCTCACTCTAAAACCTCTCTTCCACCTCTCCTTCCTCATTTCAATCTAGATCCCTTGAGGGGCTCTCCCAGAATGATTCTGAACTTCCAAGACCACCCTGGAAACCAGCTATCCCATAGACATCAAGTGACCCCCTAAGTCTGACATCCAGAGCCTATAATAACTTCATACCCTTCCAGTTTCCCAGGGCAAGCTAATGCCACATAGTAAAGCAGATGGCAAGCATCTCAGTAGCTGCCTCCAATATAACTTCTGCACTTTTTGACTAAACAATTAGCACATGGAGCCCACTTTAGAATCATAGAATACTAGGGCAGAATGGGATCTTAGAACTTCATACCAACTCCTTCATTTGAGAAATGAGCAAATCAAAGCCTAGAAAGAAGGGACTTTGGGGGCAGGGGTTGGGATGAGGGCAAAACAGAGAAGAATTTAAGTGCCTAGCTGAGTCCTATAGTGAGTAGTTGGTGACTGAAACTCAACAACTACCAGTTCTCAGCACTACCTTCAACACATCCTTCCCTCTCTCCTCCATGATAGAGCTCATGAGCTGCCCTGAAGCCAGAGAGATCTTTGCCCGGCTGTCTATTAAGCCTTCCATGGCAGTCAGTACCAGGCTGGTGAGCTGTTTTGGGGTGAAATATTCTGCAAAAGCCTGTAACAGAGTGAACAAAGGCTGGAAGTACTCAGATGATCCAAGGAGACTTGTCTTGTGCCCCTTATCTTGGATGTGACGATGGGGGGGGGAGAGGCAGAATTGGGGAAGGGACTCCCATTAGAACTCTATAGGTCTCAGATTTGTCCATCTAAACTTTCCCTAGGTAGGTCAATTCCTAAAGCAGGGCTGCCCACCCACAACTTATGATGGAATCCTGCCAGAAGGGAACAAGGGCTTTGGAAAGAGAGAAAAGAGGTTGCAGGAAACAGCAGCTAGGTACTGGGGGCTGAGGAGAATAATAAATGAGACAGAAAGTAAACTGGGGGATCATTTCTAAATTTTGTTTATTTATTTAAATATTTTTTTCTTGTTGATGGTCACCATGTTTAAACTAAAATAGAAATTACAGGGCAAGATGGGAGGTGGGTGTTGTAGGACAAGGAGAAAGAAAAAGAAGTTTAGATTTGTAAACAGAAGATCTGTGTGACTTTGGACAGGTCTCTACCAATTTGGGCATCAATTTCCTCAGCTGTAAAGTGGGTAGATTGGGAGTAGATGATCTCTAAAGAGGTCCCCTCCAACTCTAAAATCCATGAGGCTGATACTAGCACAGGGGGGCTAGGAGAGTAAGGTGTAGCTAAGAACTATGGTAATGTTGTCAGTGGTAGGTTGCAAACTCCATAAAGGAAGGGAAGGAGCATATATGGTTTTCTGCGTGGAACCAGTACTACCCATTAACAAGCACTTAATAAAGATGTCTGGAGAACGAGGAGGAGGTGGAGGAGAAGGAGAAAATGGGAAGCTATGAAATGCAACCAGAGGGGCAACATGGCAGAGTGGATACGGGGCTGGCCTCAGAACCAGAAAGACCTGCCTCTAGCACTTACTAGCTATATGACCATGGGGAAGTCATTAACTTCTTAGTACCTGAGGTAACTCTCTTAGAATATAAATTATAGAGGATTTTCCAAGATATATTGATAGAGGAAGTTCCCATATCAGGAGCTCCCCATATCTAAATCATAAGTCCAATCTAAAAAAATTAAATTAAAGTTGCATGAGGTGGCACTGGAGATACTCCTGAGTCCATGACCTCAGTCATTTGGTTACAGCATCCCTAAAGGTTAGAACTGGATTTGGGAGTCTGGTATTCATTGGAGCATCACTGGATTGAGAGCCACAAGGGACATTAGAAATTATCTACCCCCCTCATTTCCAAAACTGGAAAAGAGGTTCAGAAAAATGAAGCAACTTTCCCAGGACCCTAGCTCAGGTCCAATGCTCCAGCTCTAGCTCAGCCTTATCTCCCCATTTCATACCCACAAACGAAGAGCCAGAGGCTCTGAGAGAGGGCAGGCCCATTCAGAGGAGTCTATAGGATTATATGACATTAGGGATACAGATGGGCCCTTGCATTATGCTTTAGGTTTCTTCTCATCTCCCCTTTCAAGGGCAAAGTCTGTGTGAGGCAAGGGGCAGGGATTACCTGTCCCTACCGGCTTACCTTGGCAATCTCAGCAGTGTCATTATGGAACACACAGGCACTGTAGACACCTTCTTTCTTGGGAAGCTCTTCCCGTATCCCTTTCTTTTCCTGATCCAACTCTAGAACACAGGTTCCACCTTCCCATTCCTCCAACTCCTAGAGGACCCTTTCCTTCCCACCAAATACTATAGCAGTTTTCCAGATGTACCCCACTCCCAACCCCCTAAACACACTAGCTCTACTGAGCTATCCTAGACAAATCAATCTGGGATCAAAGGGGCAAAGATTTAGATAAGTAGTAATGGGAGTTAAGATCATAAGAATTCCCAAGGGAGGCATCAGAATTAGGTATCCTGAGGACAGAGTTCAGGGGAATAAAATGATGGGGCTAGAAAATAAGATAATGGATGAGGCAAGGCCCTAAATCATACATTTCCAAAGAAGGGATCTGATGCCCAAAAAGATGACTACAGGTCATGGAAATATGCCTGGATCCTGCTTGGGAACAAATCCTGACTCTTGGGTGAGGAACAAGGCAAACAGTGGAGCTTGAGGAAAGGGAATGGAAAAGGGGACAGAACATTTGGTTTTCCATACTCTTCTTGAGCAGCATGATGCAGTAGAGACTGTAAACAGCCTGTGAGGCCAGGAAGCTGATGTTGTCCACGTGGTCCTGGCAAAGTATGGCCAAAAACTTCACCAGTTGCCCCAGGTAGGAGAACTCAATGTCAATCTCAGGAGAGAAAGGGAAAAGGAGGGCAAAGGTTACAATTGCTATTACCTCATACCACTGTTACCTCATAGGTAAATGTGAGAGAAGCTAGGGGCAGCTCTGGGGAACAGGTCACCCTGGAGAAAGTTAGAGTGAGAGGGGGATTCTGGTATTTGGTGAAATTAATGGAAGCAGCAATAGACTGGTACTGACAGTCAGCAGGGCACATGAATGGAGAAGTGTTAGACAAGAACAAAGGTTCTTTGTTTTGGGCAGATGGTGTAATAGGGAGGCTGAGCAGAAGAACCAGGGACAGGAGGAGCAAGGGGCAGATAAAAGCAAAGGCCTAGGTGAGTGGTTCTCAACCTTCCTAATGCCATGACCCTTTAATACTCATATGTGGGCGTATCTGGATGTGGGCAGACCTGCATGGAGATGGATAGAGGAGCAGTGTCTCAGTCACCACAGGCGACCCCTGTGACCCCTATGAAAGAGTCATTCGACCCCCAAAGGGGTCGCAACCCACAGGTTGAGAACTGCTGGCCTAGGTGGAAAGAACTTTAGAGAAGCATTCTAATGAATGGGGAAAGTATTTTGGTTTTGGAAGCCAGGAGCCTAGGTTAGGATACCAGCTCTGACTTTTATATGTAGGGCCTTGGGGGAAATCACTTATAACTTCTCTGAGATTCATTTTCTTCATTGTTAAAGGGATAATAATATTTGCACTCCCTTCCTTACAAGGTTGTGGTCGGGTGAATATTTTGCAAACCTTAAAACCTTATAGAAATGTTCTCATCGTGTATTTACTGTGGTTGAGCTGGGAAAGTATGTGTGGGGAGGAAGAGAACAATTGGATCCCTTGTCACTTGGCTGTGTCTTGGAGGCCTCTGGCCTGTCCCTCACAATGGCCACACTCACATAAAAATTGTGCTTCTTGACAGTGAAACTGAGTATGCGAACACCACACCACAAGGCTCGTTCCCTCTCGTGGTCCTTCTGGGAGTTAAGCCAGGTGTTCAGAAACTGATGAGAAGAAGGAGAAGGGGAAGGAAAACCCCACTCAGCTACATCCCCAGAGAGGAAAATGGATACCTCAGCTCTCACCTTGACCTCTGAGAAATGGAGGGACATCATCCTATGGTAGAGAACTGACTTTACACAAAGACAAGTAGTATAACTTGAAGGCTCTTACTGGGCACTAAAGTTTCCAAAAATTCCACAATAAGAGATTCAAGTATCCCTAGGAGGGATAATACAACTTTGAGTGGGTAACTTTTCCTGGCTCAGTGGCCAGTGTTCCTCTGGCAAAGTTTTGATAGATCTTCCCATCTCTCCCAACCATCATTCCCATTTGCCCCCATTACACTTGTCAGGTATATAAATACATTGATTATATCCATTCTTGAGAGCAGAGTTTCATATGGTGACAAGGGGAAGAGAAAAGTAGAAAGAGGTGGGGCAGCTAGGCAGCACAGTGAATAGAGCACCAGCCCTGGAATCAAGTGGACCTGAGTTCAAATCCAACCTCCGATACTTGACACACTTACTGTGTGACTTTGGACAAGTCACTTAACCCCAGTCACCTTGCCTTCTCCCCTCCAAAAAAAAAGCAGTAAAGAGAAAGACAGAGAAATGAATAGAGAGATTCTGATAGGATGGAGTGGGGAAGCAGCACTGAAAATATCAACGGGAGAATGGAAAAGGCAAAAAAGCAAACTTGGTTGGTTTCAGAACTGTACTCAGGGTCTTGTCTGGGGGCTACTATATCCCTGTATCCCTATCATGCCTCCTAGTGAGAATTTCCTTCTTTTGAAACACAATGAAGGAGAAAATAAGTTTGGGAATGGAGATGGAGGTTGCAGGATCAGAGGAAGGAGAGGAAAAGGGCCTTGGAGAAAGACCTATTTTTCTTTGGAAACCAGTATCCTGAAAGACTTAGTCTCATACTATCATGTACTAGGCTAGAGCTGGAAGGGACTTCAGAGATGGTCTAGTTTAATCCCCTAATTTTATAGATGAGGAAACAGGTTCACAGAGATAAAGAGATTTCCCCAAAGCCACAAAGGTTGTAAATGATAGAAGTGGGATTCGAACTCATGTTTTCTCATTTTAAATGCCATTCTGTAGGCTCTATATCCCCACTCTTCAGTCTCACTGTACTCTCTTAAGTAGAATCCCTGGTGCTGCCCCCTACTTCTGGTTCCTGTTAATTCAACAAATATTTATTAAACACATACTAAGAATAAGATATTATGCTAGGATTCAAAGATTAAAAAAAAACACAGTCCCTGCCCTCAAGGAGCTTTCCATCTAATATAGCTACATATAACATGCACACAAATAGCATACAAGGTAGAATGGGATGAAGGCAAAGGAAAGACAGTGAGTGGAAAAAGGCTTTAAAGAAATCTGAAGGAGAGATTTTCCTTCCTCTAGAAATGCCTTCATCAAAGGGGTAGCACTTGTCCAAGAGACCAGGAGAGGAGGATTTCAGCAGGCATGAGGAACAGATTGCATTGATGGCCAGAGGCAGGAGAGGGCAGGGAAAAATCAGGATGTAGCTAGTAGGCCATTTTGCTTGGAACATAAAGTGTATGAAGAGAAATAGAATGAAATGAAACTAGATATGGATATATAATAATATATGTGTGTATGTATGTGTGTGTGTATATATAAATGTATGTATGTATATATGAAATGATAGATGGGAATTGGTTTGTGAAGGACCATAGGCCCAGGTGAGTTCATATAGGCAGTGGGGAGTCACTAAATGATTTAGCAGGGGGGCAGCAAGGTGGCACAGGGAATAGAGCACCGGCTCTGGAGTCAGGAGGACCTGAGTTCAAATTTGGCCTCAGACACGTCACACACACACACACACACACACACACAAACTAGCCATGTGACCTTGGACAAGTCACTTAACCCCAATTGCCCTACCTTCCCTCCTCCAAAAAGCAAAAAAAAAAAAATTTTTTTTAAAGATTTACCAGGAAACTACCAGGGTTTTCTCACTGACCTCCAAGTAGTTCTGGACCCAGGTGGGCATTTCTGTGACCAACCCCTCCAGCATCCTCCGTAGAGCCTGCAGTGTGTCCTTGAATAGATTCTAGACATGAAGGGAAAAGGAAAGTTTTTCAGGAAGGAGTCAATTGCTCCCTCAAAACCAATGGAAATCCTTCTTTAAGAAACCCCACCTAGCTAGGTCCCTGCCTATAATTTATACCCTCTTCACTTTGGTGCTCAGTGTACATTCTCTGGGTAACCAGGTGGTGCACTGCATTAGAGTGCCGGCCCTGGAGTCAGGAAGACCTGAGTTCAAACTTGGTCTCAGACATTTACTAGCATGTGACCTGGGCAAGTCACTTAACCCTATTTGACTCAGTACCCTCATATATAACCTGAGCTGCAGAAGGAAATGGCAAACCACTCCAGTATCTTTGCCAAGGAAACCCCAAATGGGCTTATGAAGAGTTGGATACAACTAATCAACACAACAACAACAGTATACTCCATGAATGTCCTGTTTGTTGAGAAAGCAGGATGGCATAGTTGATAGCTTGGAGTCAGGAAGATCTAGATTCAAATCCCTCCTCTAACATATACTATCTGTGCGATCCTAGACAAGTCACTTAACCAATATATCACCTTGGGCAAGTCATCTGACTTCTGCTTGTTTCAGTTTCTTAATTGGAAAAATGAGGTTAATAATAGTACCTACCTCCTAGGGTTGCTGCGAGGATCAAACGAGATCATATTTATAAGGCTCTTTACAAATCTTCAAGTATCATGTAAATGTGTGTGTGTTCAGTCATGCCCATCTCTTCTGACCACAGCCATGTCTGAGGCCAGATTTGAAATCACAAAGATTAGTCTTCCTGACTCCAGACCTGGCAGTCACCACTGTGCCACCTAACTGCCCCTACATAAATGCTACTTATTATCACTCATGGTTACTATTAACTACTGTTAACATTGACAACAACAAAAAAAATAAAGATATCATCTTGAGCCCTTTATTCTGTCTGAGGGTCTTGTTCTAGGGTTTAGCACTCACAGAAAGTTTGTATTCTTCGATTTATAATTCCCTTTGAAATCTGTCCAACTACTGTCTAACTTGGGATTCTAAGCCTAAAGAAGGCACACCCATACCTGTTTGTTCCCCTTTATCACATCTAGGGTGACGCGGACAGGGTCCTCCAAACATCATTATTTTCTCATGATAGCTAAAGTGGAATCTGTCTCTACCTCTCACAATAAAGCTATCCAAGATATAGTCCATTACCTCGACGGCCTGGGACTCCTTCGGAGGCATATCTGTCTGCATGACCTCTACGGGAGGCAGGCTGATAATGTTTTTAAAGCAAACTCTAAGCAGCTCCTTCCTCTCTTCTGATTGCAAAGCAGGTTTCAGCTTCCTAAACAGAAAGAGAAAGACACATTGACAGAGACAGGGATTGGGGACAAGGGGGGCAGGCAATGAATAAGCCAAGGGTTAGACAAAAAGGATGAGAAGAGGTGGAGAAGAGAGAGTAGAGGACAGAAAAGAAAAGAGGAGAAGAGAAGAGAAGGGAAGGGGCAAAGAGGCGAGAAGAGGAAAGGGACAAGGAAGCAATGTGGTTGTTAAGAAAAGGGAAAAGAAAACAAGAGATGGGTAAAAGGACAGTTGGGAACAGATAAGGAGAAAAATACTACAGAACAGGGGTCCCTAACCAATGGTGAGAAGCTATTTTTTCAGCTGCCTTGAGATTATTCCTAGGGGGAGGAACAAAGGAGTATCTCTGACAAGCATTTCCTTGGAGGTTTTCTTCAAGAACAATTTTCTTCACCAGCAGGTCACCAGGTGATGATTTTTTTTCATCATAGTAACTCATGAGAAAGACAAAAACACAAAATGATCTTCAGGTCTGTTCATCTTCCTCCCCTTTCCACAGTGAAAGAAAAGGGAGTAGGGATTACTGAGTACCTAGAAGTGATTAGACTGCCTACAAACCACAATCAATAGAGCTATGACTAACCATTTTGGCCCCCAAGGGCAAGAACCACAAAATCTACCCTCAACCAACTTTTCAAGACAAATTCATTTAGGAAAATGGGGAAAGCATGCCGGAGAGGAATTCACCTGGGATACAGCCATTAAGGGGAGGAAGTATACCACCTGGTATTTTGACATATAGTTTTGTTAACTAGGTGCTCCAGAGGCAACTTAATATAATAGAGGGCTGGCCTCAGTTCTTAATCATTACTCTTAACATATACTAGTTGGATGAATTGGACAAGTGTAGCACCAATGCAATATTTACAGCGCTCACGATCATGACAAAAGACCATGACTATAAATAACGAATGACATTTGATCGCAAAATATACCAAATTCTCCAGATACAGGACAGAACTGAAGCATTTATTTAGACACCAGAAAACCAAATCCCAAAACCAGTAAGCCGATTCCATCATAGTACCAAAGATATTCAGAAGCCATAATAACACTGAGAGCCACAGCATCCTTCAGCCTTCCCACAAACTAATACAAGATCAATATTTACTCACAAACCTCTCTATCTCCTTAATGAGTGTCCTTTCTCCCCCACCATCTCACTAGCCCTGACCATCTTCCTGTAGGCTCTGCTTCCCTTCAGCAAACTCCTCCCACCACAGGCTCCATATCACTACATTCAGCCTATTAGGGAGCAGAGTTTACTTTCAAAGTAGGGGAGGTCTTCAAACTCCTCCCTAGGTCTATTAAGGGTCAGGGAAGATCTTCAAATTCCCATTCTCATTAGAACAAGTCACAACTTCTCAATCATCTTAGATATAGATCCCAATATTACCCTCACTTTCTCTCTCTCTCTCTCTCTCTCTCTCTCTCTCTCTCTCTCACACACACACACACACACACACACACACACACACACACACGCAGGTAAGGTACAATATGCAAAAGAGAGATCCAGACAAAGTGCTCTAAGAAATATTGAGAACGAAGACCACATTCAGTTGTGGGGGCATAAAGGAAAGGCTCATGCTGAAACAGCATGTGAGATGATCCTTGAAGAAAATAAGGATTAAGAAAGAGTATATTCTAAGCAAAGGAGATTTCCTGCTCAAATGAACAGAAGTGGGAAGCATCACGTCCAGTTCGGAGAGCATATCAAGTTTAGGAACCAGCTAGCAATCCAATTCATCTAAAATGTAGAAAGTGTGAAAGGGAGTAATACGAAATAAGTGAAAGGTAGACTGAGTCAGTCTGTGGAATGCTTTAAATAATAAAGTTAAGGCATTTATATTTTATCATAGAGAAAATAAAACTGCAGACTTTGGACCAGGGGTATGGAATGGCCACACTTGTGCCTTAGGAGGATTTTTCTGTCAACTATATAAAGGCTAGGCTGGACTGGAAGGAAGATAGTAAGTAATCTGAGAGACCAATCAGAAAACTACCAGAATATTCTAGATGGTATTCAATGAGAGCCTGAAATAGAATTCTGTAATGTGAATATAGAGAAGGGAAGAGATATTAGAGATGATAGGGAGGTAGAATCAGTAAGTCTTTGGGAAATGAAGAGGTTGTGAAACTGGATGACTAGATGGATATTGGTTAAAATCTTTGTGGATACTCTCATCCTGTATGTTAGCTATCCTTATCTTTGTGTCATCTGCAGATCTGATCAACATACTCTCTATACCTTTACGTAAGATCCTTGAGAAAACTCAAACAGCTTAAGAACAATCTCAGATCCTTGTGGCACTCCACTGGAGACCAACCTCCTGGCAAACTAGCACTGAATTATTAATTTCCCTTTTAATCCTTTCATTCAACTAATTCCAAGTTCATTTAATTGTATTGCCATATAAATTTATATCTCTCCACTTTTCTCCACAAGAATGATATATTTTATCAAATATTTTGATAAAAATCTAGGTAAATTATTTCTATAGCATTTTCAAAGACTTGTCCCAAAAAAGGAGCTAAGATTCATAAAGCATGACCTGTTCTTAATGAAGTCATGCCAGGACTTTGTAATCCCCAATGCCTTTTTGACATGGTCATTAAGCATCTCTTTAATGAGCATGCTAGAATTTTCCCTGGAATCAAAGCCTAGTTCACTGGACTATAGGTTATAGACTTGGTTCTCTTACCTTTTTTGGGCAGCCGGTGACTCAGTGGAGAAAGCATTGGATCCAAAGTCAGGAAGACCTGAGTTCAAATTTGACCTCAGACACCTACTAGCTGTGTGCTCTTAGACAAGTCACTTAACCTTTATTTGCCTAAGTTTATTCAATTGTTAAATTGAATACTTTTAGTGTTGTTGTGAGAATCCAATGAGATGATGTTTTGCAAAGTGCTTAACATAGTGCCTGGCATACAGTAAATAAATACGCTGTAAATGGCTATTATTATTATTATTAGTGATAATAATATAATAATTTGCATTTATACAGAACTAAGGTTTGTAAAACACTTTATACATTATTTCATTTGATCCTTGCAACAGTTCTATGAGATAAGTAGAAGGTGGATATGGATTTTTGTTGTTGTCTCAGTCATGTTTGTGACCCCATTTGGGGTTTTCTTGGTAAGGATCCTGGAATAATTTGACATTTCCTTCTTTAGATCATTTTACAGATGAGGAAACTGAGGCAAACAGGGTGAAGAGACTTGCCCAGAATCACATGGGCAGTAAGTGGCCGGATTTGAACCCAGGAAGATGAGGCTTTCTGTCACCAGGCCTGGCACTCTATCCACCGCTCCACCTAGCTCTCTTGTGGATATGAATAATGACCTAGAAGAGGAGACTGAGAAGGAACGAAGGAGAGTGTGGAGGTGAGGTTGGCCAGTTGTGTCAAAGGCTAAGAGAAGTCAAGAACTGAGAAAGGGTCATCAGATTTACCTATTAAGATATCATTGGTGAGCGGGAGAGGGCAGTTTCAGTCGAATGGCAGGGTGGGAAGCCAGGCTACAAGCTGCGGAAAACTAAGAGGGGGTGATGCCGTTGTATTAATGAGCACTGATATTTTTTCCTAGGCAATTGTCTATGAATGGAGTGGAAAGAAGAGGATGATAGCTTGAGGAGATATTGGCATGTTTGTGGGCAGCATAAAGAGATAGTGAATAAAAAGGGACCCAAGATTAGAGAAAAAGGAGGAATGATTGATGACTCAGGCTCCCAGAGGAGAAATGGATGGGAGCAAGAGCGCAAGGAGAACCTTTGGCCTTGGTAATGAGGACTGTTTATTGAGTGGTACAGTGGATAGAGTATTGGGCTGGGGGTCAGAAAGACCTGAGTTCAAATCTAGCCTCAGACATTATTGGCTGTGTGTGACCCTGTGACCTGCTGTTTGCCTCACTTTCCACATCTTTAAAATGGGGATGATAACAGCACCTCCCTTACAGGGACAGAGTGAGGACCAGAGGTGATGATAATTATGAAGCAATTAGCACTGTGTATGGAACTAAGCACCATTATAAATGTTAATTATTATTTCTTCCTCCAAAGCTTGAGCAGAGGAAAGGATAGGAGATGATGTTGAAGGGATCTGAGATGTAGAATTGGGAAGAAGAGAAAGTTCATGATAAGCAGTCTCATTTTTTTTTGCTAAAGACTCAAGGGCTCTGCTTAGAGAACAAAGGGAAAGCATGATAACAAGAGGAGTTAGAACAGATTCCAAACTGAGCAAGACAGGGCGTGCATAGGAAAGAATACAAAAATGGGTGTTAGGGACGAAGGCCCATACAAGAACAGACAGCACCGATGTGTAGTGGAGCTGATCAATACAGTTCTGCGATTCCCTTCAGGGGCATTTGGCAGCATGAACTGTTTGTTGTTCAGCCGTTTCAGGTGCGTTCAACTCTTGGTGAACCTCAAAGCACGGGGACAGAGGTTAAGGTGGAAAAGAAGGCTGCGAGCTGGGGCCTGAACCTGAAAAAGGAGGGAGAATGACCTAGAGGCTGATAGATAATTGTCAATAGTATATGGTTAGGATTATTGAAATGGATGAGGTAAACCTAGGAGAAAGATTAGAGTGATGGTGGCAGGGGAGGGTCTGAAAGTGGCAGGAAGCTGCAAGAAGTGCTCCCACTCATTCCCCTGGCCAAGTGTGTCTATCAGGGAGCATGAGAGAAGGTGTATTCAGTACAAGAGAGTTTAGCCAGGGCTTGGAAGTGTTTTCAGGGTGTGTGTGCCAGATCCCCCTAATTATTTTTTAAATCTAATTTATTTTATTCTGAACTTAAGAAATGAAACAAGCATTTCCATAGCATAGAATAGAAAAAAAAGATGATTGCACATGAAACTGCAAATCTATTGTGTTCAACTTGTACAGATTTCCTTAATTTTAAGAAGATTGGAAGAGTATGAAAGGAAGAAGTCTACTTCAAAGGGCAGTCTGTTAACAGTAGAATGGAGTTTCAGAGGGCACAATGGAAAGGGAAAGTGGAATAGAAGAAGGATACTTGAGAGATATGGCTGAGGCAGAAGTGGGGTCAGGGATCAGGGAGAGGTAATAGGGGGAGAGTGCTCTTTGCCTAGGTAACCTTCAACTCTGAATCACAAGGATCAGAAAAGAACAGAGAAGTTGCTGGCTATACAACAGTAAATTGTCACATTCTTCCAGGTAGTAAGGACAGATGTGTCCCAGTCCCAACTCAAATACTCACTTGATTATCACTCTCTGGGTAAGAGAGAATGAGGTTGAGTCTCTGAGTCACTTGTCCCAATTGGTCTAGAAGACCATGCGGCCTAGGAGCAAGAATACAGCTAGGAGGCCAAATGTTGAGAGGCCTGGTGTCTAGTTACTCTGAGCTGATTATGCCCCTATGTGCCCCACGAGTAAGTAGAAACAAAAGCAAAGAAAATAAAAATTGGGAAATCAGGGAGTACCAGGCCAAGTATATATAAAGGAAATTCTTTTCTGTAAGTGACACAATTTTGAGGCCATTGAGGGGTCAATCCTCAATATATCTGAAAAAGAGGAAGTTATTCGGTGGGGAGGGGGGAGGGCGGCATATGGATGTGGGTTTGTCTGTGTGTATATCTGTGTTTATGTTGGCAGGGGAAAGGGGGACAGAAATCACAGGTATTTTTGCTACCAAAAAGAGATGATTGAGAAGATATCAATTACTGACTCATGCTACTTTATTATCTTAATAAGATCTTTATGTTAATAATTTATATAGATGTAAATACCTTATCTGTGTGTATATATTTGCATGCATAAGTATGTATATATGCATGTGTATATATACATATATATCACCCTTGAAGAAAATATGAGGGGTAACAGACTTTTGCAAACAATATTCTATAGTACACTACACCTTTATAACAGACATACAATCTCTATCACAATTAACTGTCAAAACAAGGTTCAATACATTGATGAACAGCCCAAGTGGTATAATGGCATCCCAAAATATTAAAAGAATGAGAGGAAGTTCTTCAACCCACTGAATGGTTCTTCTACTGAAGATTTGTGGAAAGATCTACGGATAGAATAGAAGGGTATAAGGTTTACAGTCCACACCAGGAGACATAAAGCCTATATTTATGAAATTCCAGAGCTATCAACGTATCAGAGTCTCAGAGAGGAATGTGTAATGGATATAGTGCTGGCCAGAAGAAAAGAAACTGCTTCCAGCTTCTCTCCCTCTTACTTATTAGAATCTCAATAAATGAAGCAAAGATTGTGTTGGCAGTTATCAGCGTGGAACACTATCTGCAGAGGCTTAGTTATCTATCTATCCAAGGGAGTAGAAGCTTCTCTATTGGCTGGTGATGTTTGCATTGGGAGATTGGGAGACTGAAAGAGAGGAAAGAGACTAGAAAGGAAGAAGCAAAGGAGCATTGGAGGAAATCGGGTCTATCTTCCATGACACTACCTGAAATTTGTGATAATCATCAGTGCCTTCTGTCTAACAGGACTGGAGATAGAGGTTGGTGGCTCTTGTTTTACCAGTTCCTGTGACTCCCCAGGGAGTAAGAGTAAAGATAATATACATCATTACCTTCCACATGCCTTCTCTGCACTCCAGCCTCCAGTTCCCAAAGAAACAAAAGCCAGGGTACCCAAAGGCTCAGGCTCTTCCCAGCATTCCCAGAACTAAACTCTGGAAACCACTTCTCACCAGTCAATTCCACAAGACCAGAGATAGGGGAGGGAGACAGATAGCACAAATTCTTTTCCAAAGGGAAAACTGTAGCAATAGCACAGGCACCTATTTTAGGGCTTCAGGCCTTGGGAATCAAGAACAGGAAGGGATAGGAGGCTCAGACTTAGACCTAGCTCAGGAGCTGTGGTTACTTTCCACGATGACCAGTTTTGACCCTAAGATGCCCATGATCCCCAGCATGTTAGGGCTGACTCACCATCATGAAGTACACCATCTTTATTTTGTGGGAGAAAGAGAACTCTGGGTGACTCACACTTGACAAGTTGCTTGTTAACTTGACCACGGAATTCAGGTAACTCAGCTTCAGGTCCGTATCCTATATCAACCATCAGAGTCATATGCCTCCAGAGTACCTCCTGGGAAGTGATGGTCCTGAGGCTCTGGGTAGTATATATATCTCAAGATTTGGGTAGGGAGAAATGAAAGGCAGTGAACCCTCTGTCTAGCCCATTTCTAACCTTTCCCCCATCCCCACTGATACTATATGGGACCTTATCAACCTTCACAAAGCTCCAGCACCAGAAGCTAAGCCAAAGTGTCCCATTCCCTGCAAACTCTGCTTAATGTCCTGTCATATAATTAACAGATCATATTTGTTTAATCCTTTAAGTTTTTAAGAAGCACTTTCCTCAAAGCAGTCTTGGAGTAGGCAGTATGAATATTATTAATCTCTTTACAGATGAGGAAACTGCAGTTCAGAGAGGTTTAAGTGCTTTAACCAGAATCACACAGCTGGCAAGGGTCAAGCATCAGAGAAAGGATTTGAATTCAGGTCTTCCTGACTTCAAGTTCAGTACTTTTTCTAATATACCATACTGACCCATGCACAGGAAAGAATTGTGAACAAAATTTCAGCCATCAAGCCATAATGGAAAAATTTTGTAGAATTTCATTCCACTGCCTGATGAGGAAACTGATGTCCAGAAAAAGCAGTTGTTCCTGCCCCCAGATTCTGCAAAATCACTACTTACTCTAAAGGCGTGCCCTAGGCATCAAGATCCAAAATGGAGGCTCTAAACACATATTGTGGGGCAACTATAATTAGTAGAGTCCTGCCCTTATACACCTGGCCTTGATCTAGGTCAGGCTTGCACAATCTGCAGCTCACGGGTCACTTATGGCCCACGGGCATGCCAAAGGAGGGCCTGCAAAATCTTTTGGCAGGTCACAGTTTGTGCAGACCTGATCTAGGTTCTACTGAAAAATTAGGGTTAGACAGGGCTGCACCTTCTCTACGATGCAATTTTTGTAGTGATCTATGCTTAAAGACAAGATGAAGTCTGCATGGACACCAATATCGGACTTGATCTCTTGAAAAATCCTGCTATACGCAATGTAGATAGTGTTGCAGATTTTTAGCCACTCCATCTGCTGAAGTTCCTGTTGTAGAAAAAGATAAGGCTAAATCACTTTTGATTCATCTTCATTACTTTCTCCTGCCACCACTACTATATCCCCCAGTACTTTCACGTAAAGTTACTTTTCCCCATTGCCTAATGGGAAAACTGATGTCCAGGGAAGGAATAGAATCTAGTTAGAGGACAGAGAAGGAAAAATGTGTCCATGGAGGCTCAAGCAT
This sequence comes from Pseudochirops corinnae, assembly GCA_028646515.1. Classification (NCBI taxonomy): domain Eukaryota; kingdom Metazoa; phylum Chordata; class Mammalia; order Diprotodontia; family Pseudocheiridae; genus Pseudochirops; species Pseudochirops corinnae. The sequence goes on from CM053585.1 coordinate 400,878,096, forward strand.
GGGGGTGGGGGGTGTCAGCAGAGAAAGGAAAGTTAGAGGCAGAGGTCCCCAAGGCAGGAGACTCAAAAGTGGAATGTTGAAGCCACAAGGAAGTAGGGAAGGTGTAGTTATGGAGCCATGGTGTGGAGATTTTAAAAACATGGGAAGCCCAGGGTGCACTGATGAAGAAACCCTCAAGATTATTACTTTGCTGAGTTTGAGTACAGGGGACGTATTCTTATCGGTAAGTATGCTGCCATAATCTTGAAGCACGTTGAGAACTGCCTTAAGATGGCCAGTAGCCACGATACTAATAGCATTGCCAATGCCCTGTAAAAACAAAAACATCCCTTAATATCTCTGTGAGTCCAGACAAGTCAACAAGTTCCTACCAGATATTTACTGTGTGCACAGTATTACAAAAAAGTGCAAGGTGGGGAGCGAGGGGTACAGATACAAGGGAAGAAGATACAGTCCCTCTTTGCCCTTTAGAAGCCTCATTTACAAATTTTTTTCATTATGAATTTAGCAATAATTTCAACAAAAACAAAATCCAAACAATTTTTATAACCATATAGGAATAGGGACAAGACCTGGGGTTTTGCTAGTATAGAAAACTCCCAGGTGTTAGAAACACAAACACCACTGATACTAAATTTTGGGTATCAAAGGAAGTTTATTGAGAAGTTCAGAGGAACTGAATGTTTCTGGCCAGAAGCAGATTCTGCCCTTCTTTAGGAAGGAGGACTGGAGTACACAAAAGCAAGAAGGGCTTTATATTGTTAGTTAGCATGGAAACCTCCCTTCAGAAGATGAATTAGTCCATTCTCTTCAGAGTTTCGATCTTCCCCATGGACCCATTACATATTTCTCCTAGATATGTACAAGCATGACCCCCTCCCTTCATCAGCATCCCATGTTGTACTAATGAGGCTCTAATTTTATGCAGGGCATATCAGATAATATACATGACGTTCATTAAGCAAGCACAGTAGTAATTTTGGAATATTTGCTCACTGACCTTTACCAATTCAAACCTATCAGTTCTCACCCGAATCTAAAGGTCCTTCAAGGCTTTTATCTGCCTTTTGATTGGTCAGGTCCACCTACAGTCTGCTAACTCCCTTTATCTTACTTCAGTAATGTCTAGTAATTCTATGGAAACTTAACTCCACTTACAATTTATTATCAGTAGTTTTTACTTCAGTAATTTTTAGCAATTCTGTGGAAACTTAACTCTTTTCTATCTCTCATACAGATGAGGAAACTCCCTTTAACAATGCAGGCTGGCATCTTCTCTGAAGCCCATAATCACAAAGAGCTGTCTAAAGGATTGAGAGGTTAAGTGACTTGCCTGGGATCACACAGCCAGCATAAGTTAGAGGCAACATTTGACAGTAGGTTTTCCTATCTTGAAGATGGCCAGTACACCAGCTATGCTGAGCTTCACAATTTTTAAAATAATTGAATAATCATGACATTTAATCTTTTTATAGTCTCCCAAATTATCTTTTTAATATCTCTCATTTTTTAAAATATACTGGTAGTCAGCATTGCTGTTCTTTGTGGCTTTCTTTCTTTGATTTACATTGTTTTGGTTTGTTTTGGTTTTTTGAAGGTGGGAAGATAGGGCAACTGGGGTTAAGGGACTTGCCCAAGGTCACACAGCTAGTAAGTGTGTTGCGTGTCTAAGGCTGGATTTGAACTCAGGTCCTCCTGACTCCAGGGACAGTGTTCTATTCACTGCACCACCTAGCTGCCCCAATTTTTTGTTTTTAAAAAATTTACATTATTTTGTATAAGCCTTTCCACGTTTCTTTATGTAGCAGGTGTGATCAGGGCAATTGCTAATTAATTTGCTGAACTAGGGCATTTGCTATGAAGTCAGACATGGGCACTAGTCCCTTGCTGAGAGAAGTGTACCCTACTTGCTTGCTAAGAAGACACAAAGCATTCCTCAGATTGGTACCCTAGTGACTAGGAGTATGAGTATACCTTTATATACCAAGAGGATCATGAAAAGAGCACTGGATTGAGTGTCAAAAGGACTTTACTTCAAAATCTAGTTCTGTGGCATCATACTTGTATGACCTTGAACAAGTCACTTCCCCCTGGCCTCATTTCTATAAAATAAGGCTGTTAACTAGTTGATCTCTAAGGTCTCTTCCAACTCTAGAGACTATAAGGACTTATTCACATTTGGTATTTTATCTTTTTTCCCCCAATTGCATATAATAACAATTTTAACATTCATTTTTTTAAAATTTTGAGTTCCAAATTCTCTCCCTCCCTCCATCTTTTCTCCCCTCATTGAAAAGTCAAGAAGTTTTATATAAGTTATGTGCAGTCATGCAAACCCTATTTCCATGTTAGTCATGCTGTAAATAAATAAATAAACAAAGTTTTTAAAAGTCTGCCTCCTTCTGAACTGAGACTCCGTCAGTCCATGTTTGGAGGTGGACAGTGTTTCCATCAAAACTCCTTCAGAGTGGCTTTGAACACGGTATTGCTGAGAATAACTAAGTCACTCACAGTGTATCATCGCATAATGTTGTTGTCACTTTGTGTAAGATTCTTCGGGTTCTGTTCATTCCACTTTGCATCAGTTCATGCAAATCCTTCCAGGCTTTCTGAAACCATCCTGCTCATCATTTCTTAGAGTACAATTGTATTCCAGCACAATCATATGCCACAGCTTGTTCAGCCATTCCCCAACCGATGGGCAACCCCTCAATTGCCAATTCTTTGCTTCCACAAAAAAAGCTGCCTTATAAATATTTTTGTACCTACAGGTAATTCCCACACACACACTTCTTTTTAATCTTGTTGGGATATAGACCTAGTAATAGTATTGCTGGATAAAAAAGTTTTATACCTTTCAGGCATAGCTCCAAATTGCTCTCCAGAATGGTTGAATCAGTTCACAATTCTACCAACAATGCCTTAGTGTCTCACTTTTCCCACATCCCCTCCAACATTTATCATCTTCCTTTTCTGTCATATTAGCGAATCTGATAGGTATAGGGTGGTACTTCAGTGTTGTTTTGATTTGCATTTCTTTAATCAATAGTGATTTAGAGCATTTTTTCATATGATTGTAGAAATAGCTTTGATTTCTTTTTCTGAAAACTGCCTGTTCACATCCTTTGACTTGTCCACATTTGGAACATAATCCTTCCTCATCCTTGCCTCTCAGAATCCCTAGCTCCCTTCAATGTTCTATTAAAGCACAACCCTCTCTTTGTGAAGGTTTTCTAGAATGCCCCTACCACAACCACCATACTCTCCCCAGAAGGTTCTCCTCTAAATAAAGATTAATCTGTATTTATTTTTATATATATTTTGCATAACGGCAACAAAGTGATACATTAGATAGAGTAACAGGTCTGGAGTCAGAAGATTCATTTTTCTGAGTTCACATCTGGCCTCAAACACTTAATAGTTATATGACCCTAGGCAAGTCACTTAACCCTGTTTGCCTCAGTTTCCTCATCTATAAAATGAGCTGGAGAAGGAAATGGCAAACCACTCTTACATCTTTGCAAAGAAAACCACAAATGGGACCATGAAAAGTTGGGCACAACTGAACAACAAAATATTTTGCATATATTTATAAGTGTACATGTCATTTCCTCAGATAAAACATATGCTCATTGAGGTCAACAATTGTTTCATTATGCTACATATATAATCATACGAAAAAATGCTCTAAATCATTATTGATTAGATAAATACAAATTAGAATAACTTTGAGATATCACCTTATACCTATCAGATTAGCTAAAATGGTAGATACTGTTCAATTGGGTAATGAGTAAACAAGTTGTAGCATATGATTGTGATGGAATACTACTGTGATATATGGAATAATGATCTGGTTGGTTTTAGAAAAACATGAAAAGATTTAAGACTATGAAGGAAGACACTCTTTACCTCTAGAGAAAGAACTGACAAATAGAAATGTGTATAGTATGGTCTTACATTTATGCATATGTGTGTATAGAGATATATATGTATATGTACATATATTCACATTTAATTGTAGCCTTTTCTAGGTTGGGGTGGGGAGAGAAGAAAAAATACAGAGTACAGAACAAAAGAAAAATCAGGAGGAAGCACAGAAAAGCAGGGTGGCTTTGAAAACAATGTTGTAGTATTTATTGAGATAGTTTTTCTTTAATTAAACAGTTTAAAATGGTAATGTATTGTTTCATATTGAATCCTCTATGTTCTGCTGCATACTTGGAAACGTTCTCTTTTTTCTCGTTTTGTATTTAAGTTTAAAATGAATTTTTAAAAAATTTTAAAATATTGTTCCATTTTTACTAATGATGAATCCTCATTATAGGCACCAGGTTTTCCTAGACCACACATTTTTCGCTCCCACAAGGTCCACCTTCATTTCCTTTATAAATGCCTATTGTCCAAACTTGTATTGTCTCTTGTATTGGTCTTATAGGTCTTGTCAGTTTTCATTTCTCGGGTTAAAATGAATTGTTTTTCTCTTGCCGGAACTTTTTTTTTAGGCTCCTTCAACGCTTAGTTATTTCTTCTACATTTTATAGATAAAAATAAATTGTTCCTTCATCATACTGGAGACTTTTTTTCCTTCTTATTTACCCATTACCTTTTCCTTTCTTAGCTGAGAGGCTATATTCTTTTCTTTGGAACTCTTTAGTGACTCCTATTCTTTCCTTTTCTCCCACTTATTTAATTAAGGGTGTTCTCCCTATTTGTGGATTAAAGGAAGGGTAGATTGAGCCCTTCATGACTTTCTACTTTTTCTCTTTACTTCTATCCTTCATTTTGCATTTTTTTCTTCCCTCAATTCCTCTTTGCCTTTATCTCTTCATCTGTCTCCTCTGTGATCAAAACTAAAAATGAAAATAAGGTTTCTCTTATATTTATTCAATGAAATTTTGTTTCCTGTCTTTAATTTTAAAGGTAGGTGAGTTGAACATCTTTTTTTTAAATAATTAAAGTTAGTTGTAAAGCTTTTCCCCAAAGAAGAGAGGAGAAAATGCATCCTTTCATTCTCTTCTTTGCAGAACTGGTTAACTATGGGTTTGTCACAATGGATATTTGGTTGATTCATTAGTTAGTTTTACTGAACTACTCTCCCCCCGGCTCATTTTCTATTTTTTGTTAGTGGGGAAGGTTCCCTGTTGTGAGAAGTGACATATTTGGAAATGAAGGTGATATTAAGACATAAGATATCAATAAATATTTTATAAGATATAAAATTATCAAAAATTGCCTTTTGATATTAATTAATTAATTATGGAATTAATATCCCATAGTTTAATGGAAGTTGTGTCACTGGTCCTCTAACAATTAAGAAAACATATCCTCAACCAGGTTGCAGTGGAGAAAGAGACCTTCTCCAACTGCTCAGCTTACTCTAGAATCCTGAATAGCAAAAGTTGCAACCTGGTTCCTAGAAAGGCCAAAGCATATTTACTACAAAAGAGGTCTTGGTATATAGAAAGGCCAGAGCTTATACACTACACTAGGGTGGTGGTTGTGTGAGTAGAAAGAAGAGGACAAGATACAAAAGATGTTGTGGAGGCAGAAATTACCCATAGAGGACAAAGGAGAAAGTGGAGTCAAGGAGAACACCAAATTTGGACCCCAAGCGACTACAAGAATAGTGCTGCCCTGGGTCTGGTTTATGTTGGGGGGGGTGGGGGGGTGGTGAAGAATAACAAGTTCTGCTTTGTACATGGGTTTGAGATGTCTATGGGATATCTAGTCTGTGATGGCCAATAGGCAGTTGGAGATGGGGGCCTGGAGCTCAGGAGGGAGGCTAGGATTGGATGCACCTGGGGGTCATCTACATCGAGATGAACCACAAATAGATCGGTTTGGTTGGAATGTACAGTGTATTATCGGCCTCTAAAGGTCATCCAGAACCAGATCCTCAAAGGTTTTAAATGATTACTAGAAGAATCTGCATCTGATCCTAAGGGAAATAGGGAGTTTAAGCAGGGAAGTGACATTCTTTAGACCAGCCCTTAAGGAATCTCTGTTTGATTCCTTTTGAGAGGAGGCACACAAGATGTAGGGAGACCTATTAGGCAAATATTTCAATGGTCCAAAAGGGAGCTGATGAGGGTCTGAACCAGGTGTAAAGGAGATGGATGTGAGAGATGTTGTGCAGATATAATAGACAAAATTTGGCCAACCAACTGTGGCAACAAGATTTGAAGGAAATTATTTATATTACTTATATCTAATTCAATCTAGCTATGATCTAAAGTAGTAAATGTGTTTCCTGTAAGTAATGTTATACCCTCTTGATCTGGTTTTTTATCTGCTCTGTCCCCTTTACACAACATTCCATCCCCCAATCTCATGCCTTTACCCAGGTTCTCCCCTATGTCTAGAATGTTCACCTTCCTCACTTCCAGACCTCTTGAAACCTCTAGCTCAGTTTAATAGCCAGCACCTAGTTTGGTCAATCTTTCCTGATCCCCCTAGTTGTGATGGCCCCCTCCCACCAAAAAAAAAAATCCCTTTGTATTTATTTTGAGTTGTACACAAGTCAGGATGGGGGAGAATGAAAAGTAGAAGATAGTTCCTGGGTTGAGAGCTTGGGTAACACTATCTCTAAAAGAATCCATTAAAATGTAAAGATTGGCTCAAGACTCAAGGGATTTTTCAAACTGGAACAGACCTTATTGATCTTCTCTAATCCAAATACCTCATTATCCTAATGGGGAAGTTAGGTTTAGCAAGGCAAGGGGACATCCCAACACTAGATAGTCGGCAGTAAAACCCCAACTAGAACTCGGGTCTCTTAACTCCTTGTTCAGAGCTCCTCCTTTTATACCACACTGCTTCCCTGATTCTAGAGCTTATAGGGAATTTCTAGGAAGAGAGAGAACTGGCAGGAACTTCCTAAATTGAGGAAGATAAACATGTACCATACACTCTCAAAGCCCTATAAACGTCCTGTCGGTCAGAAGGTAGAATGGCTTCATCTAAGCATCTTCAGAGAATGATAGGCTCATAGGTCTAAAGCTGGCAAAGACCTGAGAAGTCATCTAGTCAACCCCTTAAGAAGAGGAAACGAAAGCTTATAGAGATGAAATTATCAGACACTTAAATAAATATCAGTGGGAGACTTTGGTCATCTGGGCTCCAGGTCCAGGGCTCTATAGCCCACACTTACCTTATAATAACCCTCAGAAGCCAAAATCCATTAGTAAGCATTGATATATTAACACAGATTAGTTTATCAGATAAACCAGATATCACTTGATATAACATTAAGTCCCAGGCATGAAGGTGAGGGTTGGGATACAAACCAAACTAAGTTTTCATAAGGAAGGGAGAAGGAAGGTACAGAGCCTAATGGTTTTTGACTAGTTTTAAAGGCTCCCCACAACCTGGTTCTAGTCCTGGACAGCTAGGTGGCTCAGTGGATAGAGTGCCAGGCCTGGAGTCAGGAAGACTCATCTTCCTGAATTCAAATCTGGCCTCAGATACTTATAAGCTGTGTGACCCTGGGCAAGTCACTTAACCCAGTTTGCCTCAGTTTCCTCATTTATAAAAAATGATCTAGAAATGGAAATGGCAAACCACTCCACTATCTTTGCCAAGAAAACCCCAAGTGGGATCACAGAGAGTCAGACATGATTGAACAACAGTTTACTTCTCCAACTTAATCTCCTTCCTTCTTCTTGTAGAATTTTGCACCCTAGTCAAACTGATGCAATCATTACACTCCCCAACACACTCTGAGCATTCCCACCTTCGCATCTTTGCTAACACTATCCTGCCATACTCAATGCCCTCCTCCCTCTTCTCTATTTCTGTAAGTCTCATTCATCCTCGGGGTCTAGCTCAAATGCCACGTCCCCTGTGAAACCTTCCCTACATATCTCACCCCACAAGGGATGTTTTCTCCTTCTTCTAAGCTCTTACAGTACGCAATGGCTTCAGCAGGCTCCAATCACTGCCCTGTAAACTTAGATACCTTTTTGTTCAATCTAATTAAATTTAATAAATGTTTGTTAAACAACTACATTTTAGGTATTATGCTAGGCACATCTATGGCCTATCTCTCTGACTAGACTGTCAGTCTCCCTAGGGCAAGGACTTATACTGTTTTTGTGCCCTAGTACCTTATAGTGACCAACATGCAGTTTTCCTTACAATATCTCTGTGAGGTTAAGTAGTGCACATGCTATTATCCCATTTTACAGGTGAAAAAACTGAGGCTCATTAAGTTTAAATAGTTGTCTTATGTTCATACAACCTCTAAGTATTAAGATCAGGATCAAAATGCTTTTTCTGCTACTCTACACTGCCTTGGTAGGCAATTAAACCATGTTTGTTGATGATGGAGCCTTGGCTATCTGAGAGGGAGACTCTGGAGAGGGATAGTATTACTCCATAGGGGAGTTACAAGAGGCCTAAATAAATTTTTAAATAATTTTTAAAAAGCAAAACACTTCATCTGAAGCAGAGATGTAAAAAACCATTGGCTGCATTGATTGGGGTATGATTAAACCAACTGTGATATGTAAATATAATGCAGCCATATAGTACTGGCCATTGGAAATGCTAAACACTAAGGATTCAAAGAAGCATGGGGAGATATGTGTGAACACATGATGCAAAGGGAAGTCAGCAGAACCAAGGATTCAACATCCACAGTGACCAATGTAGATGGGAAGAACATCACCACCAAAAAGACATGAGAGGTTAATACAAGTATAATGATGAAGCTTAGCCACGTAGAAGAGAGAAGGGTAACCCCACCCTCTTTGCAGAAGTAGAGGTTGATGGGTGTGAACCTTTGCCAGACTCAGTTGATTTCCTGGTTAGTTTTGCTGAACTGCTTTTTTTTCTTATTTATTCTTTGTTATAAGGGACGGCTCACTGGGAAAGGTAGAGAAGGTGGAGGAATATACTTGGAAATGAAAGTGATGTAAAAATAAAAGATACCAATAATTTTTTGTTAAAGAAGACTCTTGACTGGAGAGTCTGAAGACCTAGCTCAAAAATTCTATTCTGCCGTACTCTCTAACATGTGCCTCCTTCCTGGGTCCTCTGGACTCACCATTCTCTCCAACTCTTCCTCCTGAGTGCTGTTTAGGACATCAGCCAACATTAGGGAGACCAAGCTTTGGTCAGTAGAACCCCTCAGGCTATAGCCAATGAGTCTGTATAAAAAGGACTGGAAGGAGAAGGAGGAGGAATGGTTAGGATCTTAGCAAAAATAGTATTCTAAGCTATATGTGTGCATCCCTCCCCTCTCTCATTATCAACCCCCCTCCCCAACACACAGACACACAGACACACAGACACACAGACACAGACACAGACACACACAGACACACACACACACACACACACACACACACACACACACACATACACACCCCTTCTCCTATTGCCACACCAGATGTCTCAGGTTCTGAGATGCCCAGAGAAAAGTTGTAACTCACATTAGTACAGGGGGCCTTCTAAAGTTTACAAAGAACCTTCCTTACAACCCTATGATTACAGTACAAATATTTTATAGATATGAGAGCTGAGATTCACAGAAAAGTTAAATGACCCAGGCCTCCTGACTCCAAATTCAGTGTTCTTTTCCATTTACTACCCTACAGGAAAACAGATCTGTGCTGACTGGACCAAACAATGAAAGACAGGAGGAGAGGAGGGGGAGAAGAGAGCGCTATAGCTACTGGTCAACAAGGACCTACTATGTGCCAGACACTGTTCTAAGTGCTAGGGATACAAAGAAAGGCAAAAGACAGTCCTGTCTCTCAAGGAGCTCCAGGTCTAACAGGGGAGATGATGTACAAACACTTATGTACAAGCCAGCTATAAACAGGATAAAATGGAGAGAATCAACATAGGAAAGAAAACAGCATTAAGGAGGAGTAGGAAAAGCTTCTTATGAAAGGGGAGATTTTAGCTTAGATTTGAAGGAAGCCGGGCAAAGGAGAAGGCACGGATGAGAAGGGACTGAATTCCAAGCACAGGGGGAACAGCCAGTGAAAAAGCCTGGAGTCACATCTGACCCTTCTTACAAGAGCCATTCTCATTCCTCCTCTGGGCCCAGGCCTGGCGTCCTGACTAGAAAGAAAGTGTGGTGCAATGGACTATGAGTTGGGAGAACGGGGTTCTGGTCTATTCTACTCGCAATTTGCTTTGTGACTTTAGTTTAGTGACTTAAAATGGACATAGCACCTGTTCAGCCTGCCTAACAGAGCTGTAAGCCTCCACTGAGACAGTGGACACAAATGAGCTTTGAGAAGCATCAAGTGCTAACCATATGCAAGGTACTACTACTACTACTACTACTACTACTACTACTACTACTACTACTACTACTACTACTATGGACACTAGTCTGCTGTTTGTTTCCCCTTTTTCTTAGATCTTTGGGGCTCAAGAAAAGTCACTTAACTCCTTCTTGGATGCCACTACCATCCTTATGCCCTTCAGGCCCACCCTAACCCCTATAAGACAGTTATGTATACCTTCTCCTTCTCATGTTGTGACCACTTGAAGCTTTGGATCTTCTCAAATATCACTCTGATGAGATCCTTCAACCAGTAGTCATCATTGATGGCGAGCAAAGTATAATTTGAAAACTTGGGGAACAGAAAGTGAAACACAAAACACAGGCAGGGAGAAGTCATTCACGGAGTGGGGAGAGAAAGATGGTAACAAGTCTAAGGGCTGGGACTAGAAGTATGGAGACAGAATCTAGGGAATGGGGCACAGACTAGGTAAGTAACATAAAAAACCAGGAGGATAGATTAGATAGGGTTTGAAAACATAGGGATGAGACTAAAACACTGAATAAAATAGTGAGGGGCAGATAGGTGGCACAATGGATAGAGTACCCAGCCAATGGAGTCCAGAGGACCTGATTTCAAATCTGACCTCAGACACTTACTAGCTGTGTGACCCTGGGCAAGTCACTTAACCCCATTGCCTCAGAAAATAATAATAAAATGGTGAGTTGATTAAGAATTGGGGACAGGGACTAGACAATATAGTGTAGTCTCATCCTACCAGGGAGTCACCCTCAAAGAAAAGCCAAGATTAGGGTATGGGTCTGAGAGCATCCTTCAGAAAGGGTAGAGACATGTGAAAAGAGAATTGGTGTCTCATTTCTCACTAGAAGCAGCCTTTTCTCCCAGTTCTTCTGAATAAAGTCTTCTTGGGTATGTTCTAGATTTAAAAAAAAAAAAAAAAAAAAAAAAGAGGATTCATTTTATTAAGGTCAGTCCTCAAAGACATGGGACTCCCACCCATCTATCAAGGAGAAGCAGAAAAGGACATTGAACCTGGAGAGAGTTCCAGGAATAAGCAAAGTAGGCAGTTGCCTAGGGGACAACATGCAAAGTATACTTTAAAATTTAACTTTTAATCAATACAACTTTTTTTGATGCCTGAAAAGTCTGTTTGATATATGTTGGGCATGTGTTTGGGATATGTCAGTTGTGTGTATTATAGTGCTAAATACAGCACTCTTTTGCACAGTAGAGGCTAAGAAATAGCTTTCACAGCATAAAGCAACAGGCCAAAGCCAGGAGTCAACACCTCCCCAGGCTCTTTCAATAGGAACATCTCCATGGCACATGACCATGAAGGAAAACAAGCTTTAGTGAGAATTCTCTATTCAATACAACCCCATAAAAATGTAATGACAAATGTTTCTGCAAATTCAATTTCTTCATGATACAATTTGTGGATGAAAAGAAACTAGGGGGGTGGCTAGGTGGCACAGTGAATAAAGCACCAGCCCTAGAGTCAGGAGGACCTGAGTTCAAATCCAGCCTCAGACACTTAATACACACTAGCTGTGTGACCTTGGGCAAGTCACTTAACCCCAATTGCCCTGCCTTCCCCCCTCCAAAAAGCAAAAAAAAAAAAAAAAAAGGAAATTAGAAATGTAGAGCTCCTTAGAGTACTGTGAGGTATAAACCATTGAATCAGTGGTTATAATGGTACATAGCACACTCATTCTGATAATGCTATTAGGCAAGGGAAAAAATGTATTTTTTGGAACCACTTTTAAATTTGCAATTGTACCTCATCCATAAATAACTAAGAATGTATTGAGCTATTACTATGAGACCCCTAAGTTACAATTACTCCATTAAAAACTCCATTAAGAGGTAAAATTATATTCCTGTTTTAATTGGTCAGGGAGAGGTTTCAGATTCAGTCCTTGTGTAAGGCATACAAAAATGCCTTGGCTGGGCTCTGTTTCGACCTACTCTAGAGGTAGACTATGTTTAGCCTACTAAACATAGACTATTGTCTATGAAGAAGGAAGTGTCATAGGGAAGGGAATGCCCCCAATCTCCCCCCAGCCTAGGGTGGTTCTATCTCCCACCATGGCTTCCTTCTGTTCCAGAATCTCCCCACTCCCTTTTCTTCTCCCAGCCCCTGTCCTCACTCTCCAGAATGTGAATCATATTAGGAATCTCTCTTGTCCACACTTGGTCCAGTTTGAAGTGGATCACCGGATGCAGGGAGTTGAAAGGTTGGAGAGCATACAACAGCCAAAGGGAGCTTGTGCCAAATTCCTTTGTTTTATATGGCGTCAGAGAAGATATCTGGGAAGGAAGAGGTGGGTAGGAGGAGCAGCAAGAAATGAGTTGAGTAATGGTGTCATGTACATAGGGGTAACAGGAGAGGTCAACCTTAGGTCCCCAAATTCTAGCCCCTTTCCCCACATTTCTGTCACTGCCCTTTAGGTTGCTAGGCCCCCTCCCTTAAATTCTCTGATACCAATCATACCCCACACTCCTTAGCCATGCCTCCAAGTTCCTCATTCAGACCCAAACTGGTTATTCATCCCAGTCACCTATAGCATCACTTACTAGAAGGTTGACAAAGAGCACCTGTGGGGAGGGGTATTCAGTAGCTGCAGAAAAGAGAAGAAAAAGAAAACACCAGGAGGCATCTAGGTCAAGTTGTGTTGTCCCTAATACAGTCAATTCCCACCCCACCCCAATAGAAACTAAGCCCACAGATAAAGAACAGAAAAGAGGCATCTATGACACAGAGAATTAGGGCCAAGAACCTTAGAAAGAGCCTGTATCTGGGGCAGGCGCCATCCTAAAGCACTCTCTTAAGATTTCATAGTGTCTCCCCATCTTTGTTCCAACCCTAGCATCCTTATACATTATCTACCAGTGCTCGATTCTCCTTATTCTCTAGTTTTGACCATGTCTTTGCTTTGCCCCAGCTCTGCCCCCAAGCTCTGGTCTTGTGTTCTCCCTGCCCTCCTTCCTAAGGTATAAAGTTTTGCCACTAAGGTTCCCACCTCACCTTTTCTCTAGCCCCACACCCACATTTCCAAGCTCTCTTTCTCTCTCTCTCTCTCTCTCTCTCTCTCTCTCTCTCTTTCTCTCTCTCTCTCTTTCTCTCCCTCCTTCTGTCTCTCTCTCTCTCTCTGTTTTTCCCCTTCTGCCCTCCCCCCAACCCTTCCAGCTCACGGTTAAGATGGTAGCTGCTAAGGTAGGGGGGGTGACCCAAGGCCTGAGCTTTCAATGCGATGTCAGCAGCAGTCTTGCAGATAGGCACAAATGCCATGGGGCTCATAGGCTGACACAACATATTTATCAATCTGGGTAAGGACACCTAGAGGTAACATGGAATACAGGTTCCAACAATACTTTCAGCTGCCAAGCCACACTATCCAGTCCTTACCACCACCACCCCTACAGGGGGCTAGAGCTCTCAGCACCATCATCTTGTGCCCTTATGGGATGATAGGGAGGGAAAGCAAGGGAGAGCGATAATCCCTGTAGCCCATGCACCTAGTCCTCGCATACAATATTTGGAAAGTGTACCAAGGCTCTCAGAAAACATCTCTGATCAAGGACAATTTCAGCAGCAAAGATCTTATACACAAAGAGGGGAAAAACCTCCCTGACATTTACAGTCATGAAACATGAAAATGCATGGGGCAGGAGGTCAGTCTACTACCATGGAGACTTTTAGGGAAAAGGATATTTTTTCTCTCTGCCTCAGGGGCCAAGTGCCAAGTTCCAAGGCCTAACAGCAGGGATGAAGACAGGTAGAGATTACAAAAGTAAGTGAAGTTCTTAGGATAGCCCCTTAGCCCTGGAGGAGAGATGCTCTGGGGAAGATGCAACTTGAGGGCTAAGTTGGAAGGAGTTGGGAGAAGGGCAGGCAGGTCTTTGTCTCCAGGAATCCATACCATATGTAGGATATTGACTGACACTTCCTGGGTTTCCTCATCACTCTGAAGGAAATGAGAAAAAAGAAAAGTCAACCCAACCCTATCTAAGCCTCCTGGCTCACTACCTCCACCAGAATGTCAATACTTTTCCCTCCTTCTGTCAGTGTCTGAGCCCAGCCTGACTCTGTCTCCCCTCCCCTCCCATCCCCTCTCTCTTATCCTTTATATTCCCAGTCTTACCCTTCTTATAGCCCTTTTGCAAGTCCTTACTCTTGCCTTTTCTCCAATATATGGTCCCCTTAGAGCCCAGTCTTCACCCTTCCCCTACTCACTGTGGATCCAATCTCACTGAATTTGATGAGATATTTAATGAATATATCAGCTTGTTGCAGGGTGAAGTAGTTACAGATGCCTAGTTTTTCCATAAATTGTAGTAGAGGCAACCGTACCTGTTACATAAATAATGTAACATATGCTTACAAAACATTCATACTGTGTGGTGCCTCTAAAGATTTTAAAGATGAGGAAACTGAGGGTCAGAGGGATAAAGTGACTTTCCAAATAGCAAACAATGTATTAGCATCAAAGCTGAGATCAGAACCCAAACTTCCTCAATCCTAGTCCAATGTGTTTTTTACTTTGCTTAGCCAATGGTCCCAGCTCCTTGTGATCACCATCTGGAGGCCTACAGTCATCCCTTCTCGTGCCAGCCATCTAGGAATACCTAAGCACTAAACCTGGACCCCCTAAAATCCCTCCTCCTCAGGAGGGTGGGGCTGGGTCCAGAAAAGGCATCCCATTAGCAGTTTTAATGGAAAGCTAAGAATAAGTCCCTAGGATCCCAGCTTCTCCCTTAGTAGTCAAGTAGGACTTGATTCTTTGAAATAGTAGTCAGATTCCTTAACCTAATACTATTCCAAGGTCTCCTTCATTTTGATTACAACCTACCATTGCTGCCTTCTCACCCACCCACTGTCTTCCTACCCAAATATAGAGAAAATGCCCTGTTCACTGCCCTCCAAACATGTTTCTGTACTCCTCCCTCTATGCTTTTGCTCATACTATTCCTTTTGTCTAGAATTTCCACTCACTCTCCAACTTACCGCCACCCTTCCAAAGCCTATTGTCAAAATTATACCTTGGGACAATGCAGAGCTCGCCAAGAGGCCCCTGGACAAGGCCTGCTGACCCACCAACCACAAGGGCCATTCCCAGGCCTATCACCACAGGGCAGGGATTGGACAGAGCTGGGTAAGAGACAAAGGCAGGGCCCATGGCAAGGGCAGTAGCTATTCCTGGGACTACCCATCCATAGCCTGGAAATTTAAAAAGCCTCTATCTGAACCTCCAGGGACCAGAAAGGCAAAGTGCTGCTCCTCTGACCCTGAAAACACTGTAATTATTGCCCCAGAGAAAATTTTTAAGCAATAAAGGCTTAGGAACCCCAGAGGAAGGGCATGGCTAAGACCCCGCCTCAAAATGGGAAGAAAGCAGGCTACAAAGACAAAGACTCTGGAATCCTATTATTGTGAGAGGGAGGAACCAAATTCAGAAGGAGACAGTATTGACTCCACACCCACAGCTGAAGCCTTAACAAGGATTACCGACCTGGTCTCAGGCACAGAAAGCATTCCTAGACGAGCTCAAAAAGAACTCTGAAATCCAGGTTAGAGAGGTAGAAGATAAAATCAACATTTTTAAAATCAAAATTGCAAAATTAGAAAAACATTACAATGAAGAAAACAGCTCCTTAAAAAGTAAAATGTGTGAACTAAAAATGAAATCTGAACGTATGGAAAATGAGCTTCAAAAACTAACTGAGGAAAATAATTCACTAAAAATTAGAATCAACCAAATTGAAGCTAATGACTCTATGAGAAACCAAGAATCAGTCAAACAAAACATCAAGACTGAAAAATTAGAAAAAGAGGTAAAATATCTCAATGAAAAAATAACTGACCTGGAAAACATATCCAGGAGAGGTAATCTGAGAATTATTGGTTTACCAGAAAATCATGATGAAAAAATGAGTCTGCACAATATCTTCCAAGAGCTCATCAAGGAAAACTGCCCTGAGATCCTAGAACCAGAAGGTAAAATAAGAATTGAGAGAATCCACCGGACACCTCCTAAAAGAGATCCCAAATTGAAAACTCCACAAAATGTTGTGGCCAAACTCCAGAACTATCAGGTAAATGAGAATATACTACAAGAGGCCAGAAAGAAACAATTCTGATATCGCAGAACCACAGTGAGGATCACACAGGATCTGGCAACCTCAATTCTGAAAGATCAGAGGAACTGGAATATGATTTTTCACAAAGCAAAAGAGCTCGTGTTACAACCAAGGATCACCTATCCAGCGAAACTGAGCATAATCTACCAAGCAAGGAGATGGACATTCAGTGATATAACAGAATTCCAGAACTTCCTGATGAAAAACCCAGAGCTCAATGGAAAATTCAACCTCCAATTACAAGACCGAAGAGAGACATAGAAAGGGGAATAAGGGAAAAAACACACACACACATAACTTGTTATTTAACAAGAGCAAACTGTTTACATCCCTATATGGGAAGCTGATACCTGTTAATATCGTGATTTCTATACCTACAGCAACATCTAAAAGGGATATAGATAAATAGAGAGTGTGAGTATAATTACACAAAATGATGATGAAAAAAACCTTTTTAAGGGACTGCAATGGAAGAAGAGGAAAGAATGAAGCAGAAAAGGGTAAATTATACTACACAAAGAGGCATAAAAACATTATAATAGAGGGAAAGATGGGAGGGAGATGACCATTATATGAGCTTCACCCTCACCGCTTCTGGTGCAAAGAGGAAATAACACAATCAGTTAAGTATAGGACTCTATCAAGAAGAGACATAAAACTTATCATAACAGAGAGAAAGAGGGGAGGCAGAGGAACATTGCATGAGATCTATTCTCATCAATCTTGGTCCGAGGAAGAAATAACATACAACATTGAGTGTAAAAATCGATCATATCCTACAGGCAGTAGGAGGGGGGAAGGGCCAAGAAAGGGGTAGAGGTTTAGAAAGGAGGAAAGAAGTAGTTAGGGAGAAGGGTAGGAAAAGGGAGGGGGGCTGATAAGAAGGGAATACTGAGGGAGGCAGCAGTCAAAAGGAAAATTCTTAAGAAGGGGAAGGGAGAAGGGAAAAATAAAAGCATAAACAGGGGAGGGAATAGGATGGAGGGAAAGACATTACAGATAGTAATCATAACTGTGAATGTGAATGGGATGAACTCTCCCATAAAACGGAGGCAGATAGCAGAATGGATTAAAAATCATAATCCTACAATATGCTGTTTACAAGAAACACATGTGAAACAGGGGGATACACACAGGGTAAAGGTGAAAGGCTGGAGTAAAATATATCATGCCTCAGCTAAAGTAAAAAAAGCAGGGGTAGCAATCCTT
>CM053585.1:400896210-400938285 GCA_028646515.1 Pseudochirops corinnae
CCTTCTTTACAACCTGACTAATGATTAATGGGAAGATATTTGTAGATCCTATATCTGAGAGCATGCTGCCATGTTAGGTGGGAGGGGGAGAGAAAGGGGGAGAAAATCTGAAACTCAAGGGACTGTGGAACTGAATGTTGTAAACTAAAAGTAAATAAACCAAAAAAAATATATACCTTATCCTTCAAAACCTAACTCAAATCTATCCTCTTTCAATTAAATTCTCAGTTCTAGACATATAAAGATGAAGAATGAAAAATTCCCTGTCCTCAAGGGGCTCCCATAATCCTGAGGAATGCAACATGTAAACAGATAAATAAATGGAGTATAATTTTGAGGAGGGGAGAGAGAAAGGAGAGAAAGAGGGTGTGGGGGGGACCTAATCATTTGGGGGATAGACAGTGTCACCTGAGTGGAGCCTTGAAGGAAGGAAACGATTTTAAGAGATATGAGGATGAGAAGGGTGTACATTCGAAGCATGGTATACTAAAGTAAAGAGAGAGGAGATGAAATTCAGAGTTCAGATTATTTCCCTTAGGCTATAATTTAGAAGGCATGAGAGAAAGTAATGAAAAGTAACTAAAAAAGTGAAGAGCCAATTTATGAAGGGATTTTAACGCCAAATAGTGGTGTTGTGGCTTATCTCAGAAAACAATATTGTTGTGGTTGTGTTCAGTCATTTAAGTCATACCCAACTCTTCATGACCCCATGTGGGGTTTTCTTGGCAAAGAGCCATTTCCTTCTCAAGCTCATTTCACAGATGAGGAAACTGAAGCAAACAGGGTTAAGTGACTTGCCCAGGGTCACAAAGCTAGTAAGTGTCTGAGGCCAAATTTGAACTCAGGTCTTTCTGACTCCAGGCCCAGCACTCTATCCACTGTACCACCTAACAATCTAAGCAACAACAAAAGCTATGTGACCCTGGGCAAGTCACTTAATCTCTATTTGCCCTAATCCACTAGAGAAGGAAATGGCAAACCACTCCAGTATCCTTGCCAAGAAAACCACAGCGTCCATGGGATCATGAAGGGTTGGACAAGACTGAACAACTAAACCACAACAACACAACAGTCCAGGTAAGTAGTGATAAGGGATGGTGTCTATGTGAGTGAAGAGGAGATAGATATTAGAAATGTTGTAGGCATCAAATTAACAAGACTTGGCAACAGATTGGATGTGGTGGTGGAGACAGGTGTTGGTGAAAGAGTGTGAAGAATCAGTGCTGGTTCTGAAGTTGCAGACCTCAGCAACTTAAAGGATGGTGGTCCTCTCAACAGCTATAGAGAAGTCTGGAGAAGAAAAAGGTTTAAGAGGAAAGATAATGAGTCATCTATTCTGGTCATGGGAAGGGGATGGATATTCAGAAGTGAGGGGTGATTTAAAGCTGTAGAGAGTTCAAGAATGATAAGGACCAAGAAAATACTACTGGTTTTAACAATTAAGAGATCCACAGCAACCTTCAACAGTACAATTTCAGTCAAATTGGGGGCTACAGTATTGTGAGACACTGAGAACTGAGTGGGAGGCAATGAGTGTAGTAGCTTTTTCTAACAATTTGAATATAAAAGTAAGAAGACAGTGAAAGTGAGAGAGACAGAGACAGAAACAGACAGAGAGACAGACACAGAAAGAGACACAGAGAAACACAGACGCACAGACACACAGACAGACACAGATGACAATAGTCTGGGGGATTTGTAGGCTCAAGCAAAGGTTTTTTAAGGATGGGGAGCTCTGAAAATATTTGTAGGCATCAGTGAATGACTCAGTAAGAGACTGATGAGAGACACCAAAGGAATGATCAAAGGAGAAAAGTCTCTCCTAACCATCCAAGTCCCAAGTGATCTCTTCTAAACCACTATGATATCTGTGGATTATATTCCTATCTTTTCATGAATGCATGTCTTATTGTTCCAACTAGACTGTTAGCTCTTGTATCTTATAAAGCACTCAGCACAATGCTTTGGATATAGTAGATACTCAGTAAATTTGTTTGTTAACTGATTCTCCAGTCATCATCTTCCTCGAATCTTGGAGAACAACCTCTTGAACTTGCTTCAGAGGGTGGGAAATGGACAAATCTAAACTAAGAGCAGGACCCAGAGGCTAAGGCTGACTTAGCTAGTAATGCCCCACACCTTTCCCCAACAATTTCCTCCAAAACTGATAGATTCCTCTTTTCCCTCTACCCCCACTTCTAAATCATTCCTTTGATACTGTCAGAATCTAAAGAAAGTAGATATCCTCCTAGCCCCATTCATTATTACTTTCACACTCACCACTTTGGAGTCTTCTTTAATTAAATTTATAGTGGTCTGCATCACTTTATCCTTTAGTTCCATGGTCTGAGGCACTAAAGGAAAGATAAGAGTCAAGGTAGTAGTCAACATCAGGGAAGACAGGCAAGTAAGAAAATTTCAAGTTGAGAACATTTATCTTCAAAGATTAGACTCTTGCAGAGGCCATCTTATCCTGTCCCTGCCCCCATGCCCACACATACATCTTGAAAGAAGAACGAATATAACCCAGCTCAGTCTGATAGAGACAGTCAAATGATCTCGGTTGAAATTCCAACTCTATATAATTCAACTCGGTTGAAATTCCAACAGCTATATAATAGATAACTTATATATATATATATATATATATATATGTAACTATATATAGCTATATATATAACTATTTAATAGATAATAGATAAGATTATAGATATGTATATGTGTATACATATATGCATATATTCATGTATGTAAATGCTAGCTATGCAAAATTGAACAAATCAGTTTGGGTCTCAGTTTCCCCATCTGTAAGATAAGGAAGTTAGAAAACATGATTTCTAAAGACCCTGATAGCTCTAGATTCTTTACTTCTATAATGACATTAATCACATCACTCCAGGAGGCTCAAAAACTTTTAATGGCTCCCCATTGCCAAAGGAATCCCCTCCTGTGAGAAGGAAAGGGGTCAAGACCAGATCTCAAACTCTACTACAAAGTAGAAATCATCAAAATAATTGGATCCTGCATAGGAAACAAAGATGATGATCAGTGGAACATATTAGGCACATAACATACAGAAGCAAATGAGCACAGTAACCTACTGTTTGATAAGCCTGGAGATCCCAGTTATTGGAGCAAGAATTCACTATTTGTAAATACATACATATAAATAAATATGTATGTATGTATGTATATATATATATTTTCACATCATATTTCACATCAGATACCAAAAGATGCTCCAAATAGGTAATTGAATTAGACATAAACAACGACATTGTAAACAAATCAGAGAAGTGTGGAAGAAATTATCTGTCAGATCTATGGCTAGGTGAAGAGTCCGTGATCAAACAAGAGCTAAAGGGGGATCACAAGGGAAAAAAAAGGACAATTTTGGTTATATAAAATTAAATGTTTTTGCATAAACAAAACCAATTCAGTTAAAATTAGAAGAGAAGCAAGTAAACAGGGAAAAAATCTTTGCCATGATTCTCTGATAAAGTTATCACTTCCAACATATATAGGGAAATGATCATATATGCAGATAAGAGCTATTTCCCAATTGATAAATGGTCACAGAATATGAATAAACAGCTTCAGAGGAAGAAATCCAAGCTATCAATTGTTATATGAAAAATGCTTTAATCATTAATAATCAGATAAACGCAAATTAAAACAACCCTGAGGTACCACTTCACATCCATTAGATTGGCAAAGTTGATAAAAATGGAAAATGACAAATGCTGTATGACCTGTGGGGAAAACAGGTATGTTAATAAAGTGCTAGTGGCACTGTCCTTTGGTTCTATAATTCTAGAAAGAAAAAAACCTATTAGACTTTAGACTGTATACCCTTTGACCCAGTGCTCCATTACATCTACATCTCAAAGAGATCAAAGGGAAGATGAAAAGGACCCATTTGTACTAAAGTATTTGTAGCAGCTCTTTTTGTGGTGGCAAAGAATCAGAAACTGAAGGGTACCTATCAATTAGGTACAAGATGAACAAATGATGGTATCTGAATGTAATGGAATACTATTGTGCTGTAAGAAATGATAAAGGATCCCCAATCATAATTTAGATGTAACTTTTAAACATCCTTAGCCAGAAAAAGAAAGGCCCATTGGAGATCTTCAGCAGCCTTCAGCCTGCTCTTCTGTCACAGTGAGGACAGACATTCCCACAGTCAGAAATTCAAACATCTGTATTAGTGCTGACTGACAAAGATTTATCAGAATATCACCTTTGAGGGAAATGTTTGAATATTAATGTTAAATAAAATTGCTTAAGAGAGACTCATAACTTCCAGTGTGGTGCTTTGTTCCTAAAAAAAGTTGATGATTGTACTGATGGGCAGTCAATAAAGTTTGATTTCCTGCACTGATAAGTATACATCTTTTTAGGGTGTTGTCTACCCTATTAAGTATAAATAAAGGTAAAATGGCTTTATGTGTGGACCGAGTGTTGTAACCATGTATCAAAAATGAAGGCAAAGATTTTTCTAAAAGTCTCATATGTACCAAAATACTCATAGCACCACTTTTTGTGTTAGCATAAAGTATATTAAAACCCTTCTTTTTAGTTCAACTGGAAATATGAAAAAATTATTTTCTCCAACCTAAAACCCTTTCTAGACTCTTCTTCAGGAAAGGTTATAGAATGCCAAGAACAAAGGCTGAGGTCTGGGAAATGGAGTTCTAGTAATCACACTTTGAACAAAGAGTACTTTTTCTCATTAAAATCATTGCCTTTCCCATACCCTGAAGCAACTAGCTTGTAACCCACCCCTAGGAACTGCCCTCTTTTTTATTCAGAAAGTATTATAATATTGATCAAAGAAAGGAGATACCTTCAATCCTTAAGGATTGTGGTCCTGGAAAGAACCCGGTAGTCCTAGCTGAAGATTAAGTGACTACTGTAAGAGACTTTTGTCCTAGAATGTTAACCTAAAACTTTTTGGGCTAACTTCAAAAATATATATTTTAACATATTGTGATTTTTTTCCTCAACATTCTCATAAATATTCCCAAAATTGCCTTGGTATAAAGAAATGTCCAAGGGCATGGTGGGGTGGGAAGAGGACAGGAGAAATTATACCAGGTCAGACAGTTTGGACAAGCTAGAAATGTTTGGATATTAATGTTAAATAAAATTATTTCTGGCAAACATGCCTAAAACAGGTTAGAGTATTTGTATTTTTCTTTTACAGTACCAAAAAAAAAAAAAACCAAACCCTCAAACGCACCTGGAAACAACAGGGTGCCCATCAATTGGAGATTGGTTGAACAAATTGTGGTATATGAATGTAATGAAATATTTTTGTGCCATTAAGAAACAATGAACATGAAGAATTAAGAGAAATATGGGAAGACTTGCATGAAGCAATCAAACATTAAAAATATACACAAATGACCACAACATAAATAAATAAAAATGACAGAATAAATGCAATGACAAATATTTAATCCAGAGGTTAGATGATTATGGGTACTCAGTGTGGCAAAATGGACCCATATACCATTGTTGAATTATTCGATTTTGTTTCACTGTTTTTCTTTCTTATAAAAGAAGTTGGAGGGGGGCTGCTAGATGGCTCAGTGAATAGAGCACTAGCCCTGGAGTCAGGAGGACCTGAGCTCAAATCCAACCTCAGACACTTAACACTTATTAGCCTTGTGACCTTGGGCAAGTCACTTAAGCCTAATTGCCTTCCAAAAAAAAAAAGATGTTTGGGGAAGCATGGGGGTAAACACTAAAGGGAAGGATTTTGATGTTAAAAATATCATTGATTTTTTTCAAAGGACCAACAGTTTTCCAAAACTCTCTGAAATTCTACCTCATCTTCCAAATGGGCACAACTGGTCAATCAACCCTTCTGCCACCATCACTATCACATTCCTTACTAATAGCAACTTCTACACACCATATCTTCCCCTCCTTTATAGTGCAGTATAGTATAATTTTAATTCAACAACAGCTTCACACACATTTATTAAGCACTTACTTCAAGGAAGGTGAGTAGATTAGTGAACAAAGAAAGAGTAGACTCAGGTATCAAGACTACCTTGCATTCAAGTTCTACCTTTGACACATACTGGCTGTGACCTTAGACATGTCTTGTAAACTTTCATGGCCCCCAGAAACCTTGCAGATCTAGGTAGGAGTTTTCTTCACCAGGGAGTTCTGTACATTAATGAAATGACAGATCAGAACCACCACCCCTCCCTATCCCCCCAAAATATTCAAGGCAATAAGGATATAAAGACAAAAATTACAATTAATCACTGCCTTCAAGGGGCCCATAGTGTATTTAGGGGATGCACTATGTATATAGATAAAGAAACACAAAATAATATGAAGAGGGAGAGAACACTCACAATGAGATAGATTGGGAAAGGTTTCCAAAAGGAGATGGCCCTCGAGCTGAGCCTTGAAGGAAGCTAAGGGCTTTCAGAAGCTTCTGTGGTTGGTTGTTCAGAAGAAAAGAAAGTGCATATTAGTTAAGGGGGTTGTCTATGCACGAGATCAAATGATAAGTTTAGGAAAGATTAAGTTTAGAAGACCAATTTGGCTTGTACTTAGAACACAAAAAAGGAAACAATTTTTTTTGAAGTCTGGAAAAGTAAACTGGAGCCATATTGTGAAAATGTCACATTAAAGAATTTGTAGTTTATACCAGAAGTGCCATGAGCTGCTCAGTGTCCATCACTAAGCATGATCTGAGATGTGAGTAAGAATGAACCAGAACATGTGGGCAGTTCAAGGAAGAACTCTGTTTATTGATTCTGAGGACAAGGTTTTTATAGAGCAATGAGACAAATAAACAGGATTCAAGTTTTCTTATCATTATCTTAGTCTGTCATATCCTGGAAGTAGCACAGAATGGAAAATTTAATAAGGATTTGTCCTCTAGGTGACTAAAATCTTAGGGTAAAGCCTTTGATCTCAAAACTCAAATAATATCCTTTTAAATGTAGCCCATATCAAAGGCTCCAGGAGCAAGCTTAACAAAAGCCCATCTCAAAGGATTTCCTTTAGAGCACACTGCTGAGATTTTTATCCCAGTCCTGGATCAGGCCTCCTTGGCTCCCCACATAATCTGAGTGCCGAATCAAATATTTTGGCTCTCAACATTGAAACAACTGGGAGCCCCTGGAGATTTTAGAGAAGAGGCGCAACATCATCAAATCAGTGTTTTAAGAAGATGATTTGGGCAGCAACACAGAGAAAGTATTGGAGAAAGGAGGATCTGGAAGCAGAGACCCATTAAAATGATATTACAAATGGTCTTGCAATTACTGATAAGGGGCTGAAATAGTGTGAGTGGAAAAAAAAAGAGGCCAAGTGTGTAATCAAACTAACAAGACTCGGCAGTAGATCAACTAGGAGGGTTGAAGGAGTGGTGTGATCAAGAATGACTCCGAGGTCACAAGAGGGAAGAGTGGTGGCCCTCTCCAAAGAAATAAGTTTGGAGGAAGAGCAGACTTGGAGAGAAGATGATAAGTTGTTCTATTTTAGACACGTGAATGCTGATGAGATGTTCAGGCAGAGATGTCATCTACGTAGGGATGACAGCTGAACCCCCAGAAGCTAAAGTCACCAAGAGAAAAGGTGTAGAGTGAGGCAAAGGGGTGCCAAGGCTGTTCTTTCAATAATACCCACAGTTAAGAAACAGGAGATGGACAGATGACGACCCAACAAAAGAGACCGAGAAGATCCAGGAGAGAAGGGTGCTGTAGAATTCTGTATTCCTCCTGTTACTTGTCATTCCCCCACCTTTTTAGTATGAATAAACACACACACACACACACACACACACATGAAATTGAACTAAAATTTTTGGGACACTGAGTGTGTTATGTTGTGTGACCTTTTCACCCCCTCTCACCAAAAATCACCAAGTTCTGAATATACTCACCCTCCTGGAATACATCTCTGAAGATCTGGAGCACTACTGTCACCTCTGTCACATCCTTGCAGCTCATGCTCTTCAGGAACAACTTGGCCATCTCATTGGGGTATAACCGTGCTAGCAGAGGAAGAGAATTCAAGGGAGTGGAAGAGGACAAAGGGAGTCTCTAGAATGGGAAGGAACCCAGAAGTAACCTAGTCCATCCCCCTCACTTTATAAATGGAAATACTGAGGCCCAGAGAAGTAAGGTGATTCGTTTAAAGTCACATAGAAAATTAAAAAAAACAAACAACCAAGCTAGGATTTGAACCCAAGTTTTCTTATTTTAATCCTCAATCCTTTTTATAATACCATGCTGCCTCTGATTGTTTGCCAAGGGCTAGAAAAGGCTGCAGAAAGGCTAGGACCATTAGCAGGGGCTTAAAACTCACCCTTTGCCCCCATTTTCTTCCCAGTCACCATTGCCTAATTATGACAAATAGTCTTTATTTTTATCATTACTAGAATTATATCTCAGTCTCTCTGGGCTTACTTAGATCACCTCTAGAAAAAGAGTGTAGGGACCAGAGACATACTAGAGAAAGGGAACAGAGATAAAGGTAGGGGTATTTCTATATACTTTGAATTCATACTATGCACAACTTTGAGCCTCAGATTTGGGCAAGCTATCCATAAGGACAGAAATACTGTATCCCAGTCCCCACTTTCCACAAAAGATGATGGCTGGTTCTGGGGCAAATCTAGTCCACCTTGCCTTGGCAGTGTCCAGGCTAAGCAGAGAAGAAAGTGCTTATTCATGGCTCACATAACCCCCTCCCTCCTCACAGATTAGCTCAGGTTAAGTGACCCTGTATTCTTACTCATAATATGGAAGGACTTCAAGGCCATGTTGTGGTTCTGAAGTGAGTATGAATCTGTACTGATAACTTTCCTATAAGTCACCTGTAAGAAGAGAAACTGTTTGGACAGAGAAACCAGAACCCATAGAAGCCCCTTGTCATGGTAAGCAACCCACTATCACAGAAAGAGCATTGAAGTTGGAGTCAGAGATGGGGGTTATACCCCCATCTCTGCTGCACGTGAAACTTGGGCAAGTCTCTTCCCGTTTCTTGGCCTGATTTTCCTCATCTACAAAATGGGATAAGCCACCTTAGAGGACTGTTGCAAGAAGCTATTATTCTTAGCACTGAGAGGTGAACTAAAGCAAAGAGCAGGGGAAACAGGGGACAGTCATAGAGAAAACAGAACACTGCATCCCAGAAGATTCCCTAGATTTCTAGTGCCAAACATATGAGGCCAGTACTGTCTTCACCCTGAAGGAATTGTTCCCTAGCACCATAGCTTGAGTAATGTGAGTGGAAAAAAAAAAAGAGGCCAAATGTGTAAAACCATGTGTTTAGTTGAGTTCACTGAATTGAATGAATTGAATTATGGGGAAAATGTGATCATTCCCTCCTCACCACATTGTAAGTAAACTATCCCCTTCCACCTCCCCCCGCCCAGGAAAATTGGACATTATTCTGTGTAATGACATGGACTTTCTGTGCTTTTTTTCCAGTGCTGGAAAAAGCAACAACAGCCTTCCTTCCACCCCTGAAAATTTTCCTAGTCTGGCTTCATGGGAAGGATTCCAGTCCAGCTCCATAGGGCCAATGTGCTTGCCTAGTCAGGTAGGCCTAAGGACCACAACAATAGTGGCAAATAACACAAAGGTCCAGTATGGGCTGAATTTCTTGGAGAGATCACTACCTCCATGGAGGTATCGAGACAGAGCTCACCTGGGAAGACAACAGCACTACCAGGTCATCCAACTTCGATGCCAGATTCACGCCCCCAGACCCGCTGGCAGTCACAGCTTCTAGGATCTGGGAAAGACACTATATGGAAGGGTAGGGTCAGAACTCTGAACTTAGGACCAGTTACTCCCCCCTCTGACTTCATCTAGCACTTTGTCCCTTAATAATCTACTTGTCATGTGTCATCTATTATGATTATATTGCAGAGAGGTGGACTGAGGTTTGCTGGAAAGATTGCGTCAGTTAAGGATTTTGGAACATTCTAAAATTGGAATGAGCTGGCATAGGAGGTCAAGCAGTTTCCCCCTCACGGGAGATATTCAAGCAAAGGCTGGATGACCACTTGCTGAAAAACATATGTTCCAGGATGGGTGGGACTAAGTGACGTCTCAAGTCTCAAGTACTGTTGTGTCCCCATACTAGATTATAAGCTCCATGATAGCATGGAAAAAGTCTTAAGAAAAACTTTTTAGCTCCTCAGCTATCTAGTGTAGTGACCCATACATCGTAGGTGCTTAATAAATGGTTTTCTGATCAAAAGGAATGAAGCTGAGAAATCACTCCTACCTCCCATCTTTTCTCTAAGTATTGTCATACTCCAGAGCTTAGACAGGTAACATGCAATATCTAAAAGGAAGACACCTGTTCCTTTCAACTCCTCACAGAAGCTTTTCCAATCTGAACCTACTCAGATATACCAGAAATCTTCCAATTAACCTACTATGAGCACCTAAAAAACATTTGGGGGCCATTCAAAATCACGAAAACAGTGAATTCTGACTTCAGACAGGCTAAACAAATAATATAAACTCAGAGTCACATAGCTACACAAACAGAGCTGAACGTCAAGACCTTTCTGGGGTTTTTACCCTACAGCAAGATCAAGCTATAATCAAAGCCAAATTCTCAAAGCCCCTAAATGTTTCACAAATACCTTCTCCTTTTTGCTCCTCCTGCCCTTGAAGAGAGGCAAATAACCCTACGTTTACATTACCAATAGCCCTCTTTCAAAGTATGTTGATACAGGATTTGCTTTTGAATGGCCCTTAATTTTATATGCTTATAGAGAGAGACATATATGTATGTGTGCATATACACATATGTGTGCATATACACATATAGACATACACATACACATAGAGATACACATAGACATGCACATACACATACACATAGAGATACACTTAGACATAGATATAGACATAGACACAGACATAGACATAGAGATACACATACACATAGACATAAAGATACACATAGACATAGATATAGACATACACATACACATAGACATACACATACACACAGAGATACACTTAGACATAGACATACACATACACACAGACATAGGCATACACATAGACATACACATACACATAGAGATACACATAAACATAGACATAGACACAGACATAGACATAGAGATACACATATACATAGACATAAAGATACACATAGACATAGACATAGACATAGACATACACATACACATAGAGATACACTTAGACATAGATATAGACAGAGACACAGACATAGACATAGAGATACACATACACATAGACATAAAGATACACATAGACATAGACATAGACATACACATACACATACACATACACATACACATACACATGCACACAGAGATACACCTAGACATAGACATACACATACACATAGACATAGACATACACATAGACATACACATACACATAGACATACACATAAACATAGACATAGACATAGACATAGACACAGACATAGACACAGAGATACACGTACACAAAAACATAGAGATACACATAGACATAGACATACACAGACACAGACACAGATATAGACATACACATACACAAAAACATAGAGATACACATAGACATAGACATACACATAGACACAGACACAGATATAGAGACAGACACATACACATACACATACATATCTGACGGGCCCATTTCCAGATAGAACTGGTCATAACAAACACAGAACAGTATGTAAGAATATCATGTTTAGGTGGTTAAGGTCATAGGTTCTTTCCTTACATGAAACAACTAGCTCCTCACATCTGGGCTGCAAAGTGCCCCTCAATAACCACCTCACAAAAATGTGTCCCCCTTGGAAACAAAGGTATTCCCCAAGGGAATCTGGGGAATGGGCACAACTACCCAGAAAACACCTCAAAGTACTTCTGACAGTGGTGCCATCTTCACCAAAAAAAAAGAACAACACATAATGTGGAGGGAGAGCAAAAGAACATTGGGTGGGAAATCAGAAGACCTCAAAGAACTCGCTGTTTCATGGTGAAGTACTCTATCTCAATTGTTATTGTTCAGTCTGCCTGACTCTGTGATCCCATTTGGTGTTTTCTTGACAAAGATACTGGAGTGGTTTGCCATTTCCTTCTCCAGCTCATTTTACAGATGAGGAAACTAAGGCAAACAGGGTTAAGTGACTTGTTCAAGATCACACAACTAGTAAGTGTCTGAGGCCAGATTTGTACTTGGGAAGAAGAGTCTCCCTGATGCCAGGCCTGGCATTCTATTCACTGTGCCACCTAGCTACCTCAATTACTCATTAATAAAAGAGGGATGAAAATCCATCTCTCATCTACCTCATGGGATTGTTGTGTATAAACACATGTGTGAAAGTGCTCCCTAGAGAAATATGATTTAATAGCTTAGTTATGTTTTTCTGATATATATTCTTAACTACTCCTCATTTTTTATATACTCAAGTAGGCTATAAAGTCCTTGACAAAGGGATTATAGTTGCAATTTTTCTTTGTTATCTCCGTGCAGTAAAAATTATTCAGCTTGCTTTAATTAAATTTAATCCAACAAATAATCATGCTATAGAACAACTAAGATATATGATCCCTATGCTCTCAAAATTTGAAACCTAACGGGTATAAGAAATGGGCAAATTGGGGTGGCTAGGTGGTGCAGTGAATAGAGCACTGGCCCTGGAGTCAGGAGGACCTGAGTTCAAATCCAGCCTCATACACTTAACACTGACTAGCCGTGCAACCTTGGGCAAGTCACTTAACCTCAACTGCCCTGCCTTCCTCCTCCAAAAAGCAAAAAAATAAAATAAAATAAATAAAAATGGGAGAGAGAAGAGAAGGTACAGTCTCCCCTCTTGTTGTGCACCCCTTCTGCCTTCAGTGTCTGCCTTTCTCTCCCCAGGTACCCAGGGTACCTTCTATTCAACCTCTCCTGCACACACTTGTAGCTATTCACATTCTAAGTGTCTTCATCTGTAAAATAAAAAATAAAATATTGGACTAGATGACCTCTGAGGTTCCTTCATCCTCTAGATCTATGTCTTTAAGATTCTTCTGGCCAAACTTCCTCTCAGATTCTTCACTTAGAGGCAGGGAAAAATGACTGATGAAGCATTGTTCTCCCAAAGGAGACTGTCACTTTATAGGGATCAAAGCCTTCACCTAAAAGCATAAAGTAACAGCGTACACGAGGTCCTTTGGAAGCTGTTTCTATGTTTTACATAATTGCACCTGTATGACCTGTATCTGATTGCTTGCCGTCTCAGAGAAGGGAGAGGGGAAGAAGGGACAGAATTTGGAAGTCAAAACTTTAAATAAGTTTAAGAATTGGGGGAAAAAAGAAGTGTCCTTTCTCCTTTTTGTGGCATCATCCCTCCCTTTCTCTCTCCTAACACCGTCCTCAGCCTGGAGCGGGTCGTCATCACCTCTCCTGTGGGTATTGTAACAGCCCGCTGGTTGGAATAGATGTTCTTTGTTTGGCTTTTAAAGTCCTTCTCAACTTGGTCCCTTTGCACCTTCCCAACGTTCTCACGCCTCTCTCCCCTTCGCCTTCTCTGAGGCGGACATTGGCTTCCTTTCTGTTCCTCACGCATGCCGCTCCAGCTCCAGCCTCTGCGCACTTCTCTCCCTCCTCATCTCCACCCTCTCGCTTCCCTGGCTTCCAGCAGGGCTCAGCTAAAGTCCGATCTTCTGCAAAAACCCTCGGCGGGTCCTCTTCAGCCTCTCTGCCTTCCCCGATTCATCCTGCACACGCACGCCTGCCTTTCTGTATGTGGTTGCTTGCACGCTGTCTCCCCCACTCAACTATGAACTCCTAAGAGCAACAAGGACTGCGCTGGGGGTTGTTTCTGTTTCATTTTATTTTTTTATCTTTCTCTGTATCCCTGGTCTTTAGCACAAGGAGCACAGTGCTTGGTACTTTTATTGTGGTTGTTCAGTCGTGTCTACTTCTCCATGGTTGTCTTGGCAAAGATACTGAAATGCTTTGTCATGTCCTTCTCCAGTGTTAAGTGACTCACCCAAAGTCATACAACTACTAAGTGTCTAAGGCTGCCTTTAAATTCAGGTCTTCCTGAATTCTAGGCCCAGCACTCTATCGATTATGCCACCTAGTTGCACTGTCCCTGTCACTTAGTAAGCGCTTAATAAGTTGATTTGATATTAGAGCATACAATAGTCATAGGGATTTATTGCTCAATCATAATTCAAAAATGGCCCCAAAATCACATCTCTCTGATTACTGTTTGACCTAATACAATGCTTATTCATTTGACAAGTGAACATACTGAAATTCTTTACCATAATCTGACTCAGGGAGAATCCACTTTAAGAAAAGTATGATAGGTCTAGGAGAGAACTTAAGAGATCATCCAGTCCATTACCAAAACAATTAAAGGAATTATCCAAGGTCATACAAGCAGTAAATTACAGAAGCAGGATATGAATCCAGGGTTTCTAACTCTGAATCCATTGTGATTTCCACGACAGAATACTACTGCTAAGTACCAAAGTAGGGACCATAAGTTGGTATCCTGTAGAAACTTGCTAAGGACTACCAAAAGGTCTCTAGATTGAGGGCTTAAAAAACACTATTCCAACGGTATAATTTTCCAATAATTATAGAATGACTTTTTCTTTTTTTCACCTTCCTAATCATTTGAAATCACATTATGTTGGAGATTACTCTACCTACCCATAAGGTTGTCTTAGGTCCAGAGCATCCTTAGACCTTGGACAGAGGATCCTAGGAGTCAGAGAAGGATGTGTGCTTTTAAGAGACACCCATATTCACCTGAATAATGTAGAAGGGCTGTACACCTTCTTTGCTCAAGGTCAAAAGACGACGAATTAGCCAACATACTTGACACTTCAGCTTTGGTGGTGAGATGAGAAAGAAGAGGTCTCCCAGGATACTCAAGGTTTGTTCAGCCACCTGTCCCCCCGGAAATAATACCAGCAACCTTAGCTAAGAGGTTTAGGAGAGTGCAGTGCCAACAAGTCATAAGTCAAAAAGAATTTGCCCCATAACCTGTGGGTAGATAACCACTTCTAGGGTTTCCCTAGGTTGTTGGCAAACAAGAAGTAATATTGTGTACCTCTAAAATGTACTGTTTCTTTAAGAAATAACATTTTTCATTGTCTCCTGATTGATGACTCCCTGGAATGACACTCAGTGACTTTGGCTAACAATGAGGATGAGGTAGGGGGAGGAGGAAGGGAGAGAAGAGAGGCACTTACCCTTTTGGTGCCCTTTGAAAAGGAAGGGAAAGGGTTGGGAAGGAGCCATTACCATCAACTGGAAACTTAGCTGAGTGTCTTGACAAGAGAAGAGTTTGTTCAGTTTGCTAGCAGGAAACTACACCACTGTACCCTTGGCATAGACAACTGCTCCGTAGGTACTGGACATTGGGCTCCCCAGGTCCCATCCATTATATTAGCCAATTCCTTCCCTACCTTGCCCTTGGTCTTCAGGGGCCAGCGATTAAAAAGCACTCGGAGCGTCAAGCAGGCCTTAAAGGACAATGCCTCCTTTGTGATGTCCATGGCCTCTTCACCGTCATTGCCCAGAGAAATATGCTTTAGGGCATTAATGGCCAATCCACTGATCACTGCATGGGAAATTCAGAGCGGGCACTGAACTCGCACCAATCCCACAGCTGTCACTGTGCTAGAAGTGAATCATATGCTCTTCATTTCCTTACTCCTTCTCCACAGGGTCTCCAAAGGGACATCAGTTATATCCCAGTTTCTAGACATAGCCCATTATATCTATAAATTGGTCCTGCCAAGCACTAGGCCTGGCCTCTCATAATGCAAGCGTAGAGAGGCTGCAAGAATGACGCTACAACTGCCAAGCTCTTCTCTCCATCTTCTTCCCTGTCTTACCTTCTCCATCTTCTTCCCTGTTTTGCCTTCTACCCGCCCCACTATCCATTCCTTACTCCAACAAAGGTCCTCACCATCACATAAGCCCAGTCTTTCTTCTTCAGTCTGGGCTTTTCTCAGGATGGGTAGGATATAGGTCCATGTAGCACCAAGGTAGGGTACCATACCTAGATACAAGGAGGATGAAAAGGGGTATTTCTATCTCAGGATACAAAGGTGATACATGATCAATTTACTAGATATGTGACCATGGAAAAATCACTTAACCTTCCTAGGCCATCTATAAAAGGCCTTCTATAAAACGAAGGAGTTGGACAAGATTTGAGATCAATTTGAGATCTGGGATCCTATAATGATCTAGTTTCCCATTCACAGTGGAAAGCCACAGGAATAGTTGCGGTTCTAGTTTTCTCATTTCTCACTTGGCTGTACTACTTTGGAACTTTTCATCTTCTTCACTGGCCCCAGAAAACTCATTATTATATCCTCATTCTTGGTATTTCACCTCATGTCTACTGTCTGCCTCTCTGATTAGAGGGTGGGACCATGTATGAATTCCAAACCTCCATTTGATCTGAGGGTCTTCCCCTCACAGTTTGTTCAATTTTTTGTTTATTTTTTGTTAAAGGGGTCATCCTTTGACTCACTTATTAAATAGGCTTATTCACTGAATGGGCATTGCCTCACTCAAAATGAGAACTCAGAAAGACCTTAGCTTAAAAAGGCCAAAGTCTCCCACTGCATTGTGGGCCATGTCTGGTTGTCCTGATTTACATCTGGCCACTGGACCCAGATGGCTTTGGAGGAGAAAATGAGGTTGCATAACTCTCCCTCATTCAAATACAATTCAACTGAAAGTCATGTCATTATCTCCCTGATGTCATGGTCCTCTTTGAAAACAAAGGACAAACCAAAACCCCTGTGTTTTCATCTTTCTTGTGTGTTTTGTCTCCCTCAATTAGATTATAAGATCCTTGAAGACAGAAGTTGTCTTTCTTTTTTGTTTTTGTATCCTTAACATTTAGCACGCTGCTTGTCAAGTAATAGGCACTTAACAAATATTGATTGATTGATATTTCTTAGCTCTACCAATAATATGTTGGGCCATAGGAAAGCCCTTTCCCTTTGGGTCTGAATTTCCCTATTTGCAAAATGGGAATGAAAATACCTGGCTTACCCATCTCATTGGGTTGCCAAGAAGGCCACATGAGGCGACCACAATAGTGGTGCCTGTAAGATGAGGTATTATCATCTCCTGAGATCGGTCCCTTCAGGGCACAAAAGTTGCCATGCTCTTGGGGATCAATAGGAAAGTATTTACCATGGCCTCCCTGGGTATCTGAGATTTATATGTAGGTTTGGAGGTGGGAGGAGATTTGTCCTTCAGTCGGTGCTGGAGGCCTACTGCTGTTCCACTATCCCTGACTTTCACACAAAGGACCAGCCATGGTCCTGGGACTGAGGAAGTTCCAGTGGCTAGACTCCAATCATTCCACTGGAGCAAGGGACATCTTTCCAGCTTCTGCTACTCTCCCAAACTTGTTTGTTTCAATAAGCAGAACTCCTACCTTCACCAGTTCATGAAACCCTGTAGCACTGGCCTAGTTGCTTAGCCAAGTCAGTCTTAAGCTGTCTTCTTCCTGATTTGGTTAGCCCAGAAAGCATGAAGATTCATACACCCTATAAACCAGGGACTGGATTCACCTTCCAGCCCCTCCCCTTACTTCTTTAATGGGGGCAGGAATGGGAATAAAATGACTTCCAGCTATCCCTAGAATGTCCTAACTGCCATGGACTTGAGATCTCTTTTTGTTCTGCTTCAGAGGCACTTCAAACCGAGCCTGTCCCAAAGGGCCTCATCCTATAATTATCGGGTAATGCTTTTGAGTGGAATCCAACTGAATTGTGGAAAATGGCCCTGCCAGTTAGTAAGACTGATGTGCTCTGCCTTTCTGTCTTCACTCTGCCCCGAGTCCTTCTTATTTTATTGTTGTGGTTGTTGAACATATGATTTTCTGGAGACAGGAAACTCCTGAGAATTCAGCTCTTCAAGTGCTCTGAAACTTATAGTGTCTGAGGGATGTCCAGGGGCACTGAAAAATTAAGTAACTTTGTCCAGTGTCACAAAGCCAGTGAGTGTCAAGGGCAGGACTTGGGCCAAGTGTCCCTGATTCCGAGGCTGACTCTACACTACATTGGACTGCGTTTCATTTCCTCCTTCCTTATGATCTCCATCAAAATTCCCCATTTCATACTACCTTGTAAAAAGACCACAGGCAAGTCCTTCCTTTCCCTCCTCTGAATCCTCTGAGTTGGAGTGGGGATGCCCCAACCAACCCCCCGCCAATACTTCCAGCACCCTATCTCCTATGAGTTTTAGTTTTCTCAACCCCCTTCAACTCTCTGCTAGATTTTCGGTGTGCCCTTAGATCAGGACCTCAGTTACTCAAGCTCATCAGGGAATTAGAAAAATTATGAGGTGGATTGAGGGACCCATTCCTCCATCTTCCTTCTGTCCATAATCCAAATGCTCTTCTCTCTCATACCCATTCCTACCTTGATAAAGGACGACTTTCCCCATAGTTCGAAGAAGATTTGGCTGAGGCAGGTTGTACTCCTTCATTCGGTCCCAAAAATTAGTGATGACGACTTTTGGGCTGTGGGCTTCTAAAGCTAGTAGGACAGCAGCAGCACTTTCCTCCTGCACTTCCCTTATATTCTGGAAAAAAGGACATGCATTTCCTAGGCAGACTGATCTGTCGGATTTTGGTAACTTGCTCCATATGTCCTCTAAATGACAAGTCTCATACCACCCTCACATTCGAAGGTGATAGAATTCCCTGTATGGCAGAAAGAAATAAGTTCTCCAGGGAGATGGTCACCACATAGCAGGACTTTGCTCAGATTATTCCCTGGGACAAACAGGTTGGGTGGACAAGACGGAAGTAAGCAGCCTGGAATTCAGATGTGAACATGAGTGTACCAAGGAAGTATGTAGTCAGGCACCTCATAGACAGGGAGGTAGTTATCCAAGAAAAAACAAGAAAAAAGGAAAGGGGGCCAGCTTCAGATAAATAAGCTTACTAGTGGAAGGAGATGTTGTGGAGATATAGTAGAGAGAAAACTGGACTAAAGCAGAAAACTTGAACTGGAATTCCAACTCTAAATTATATTAATTTGTGACCACTGGTAAGTCACTTAACTTCTCTCAGAGTCAATTTCCTTATCTGTGAAATGGGCAAAATAATTACTTTCATTATTCACCTCACAGAATTGTGGAGAGAAGGAATTGTTTTCTAAACCTCAAAGCCCTATGTAAGTTCTTATTATTGATAATGTAACCGTGACTTAAGCAAACAGAGAGATTATTTGGCAATAAGTAAACAGCAAGTGGGGAGGCTAGCAAGGGGATATTATAAATTCACAGGAGGTAGAACTAAAAGGGGCCATTTTATAGATCTACTAGTTTAGGCACTATGGTAGGAATGGGACAGTTCCAGTGGCATACTGAGAGCACCTTCACTGGGGTGGCCGTCCTACAATATCCCAGGTCTAACTTGGAGGACACATATCAGAGCAGCTTTCTCCTGACCCAGTCAGCACTCAAAACAAAATATCTGTGTTGCATTTTAAATCATCTCCCAAACAGAAAATAAGAACCTTGAAGGTAGGGGCAATTTTTCATTTTTATCTTTGTCCCTCATATCATACTTAGCACAGTGGTTTGTACATGACAGGGGTTAAACAGATGTTGACTGAATTAAATTGATCCCAGGACTTCACTCTGACTCACCAGATGCCCCACCTTCCCCTCCACCAATACTCCCTTCTACTAAGCATTCACATCCACCCAGGTCACAAATCTTGGCACCAGCACAAGAAGCAAGAATAGGAAGTGATACCTCTGGCCAAGTATGTAAGGTCTTTAGTACCCTCCATCCCTGACCAATATGGTCCCTACCAAGAGCGACTCCCTTGGAATCAGTCAGGCTTTTTCGTTCTTCCAATTTCCCTCATCCCCTAAGTCCCAGAGGTCTCACCACATTTAATAAGTAGTTGATGATGATTTCAATTATATTCTGGCTCATGGAAACATGTATTCTCTTG
This sequence comes from Pseudochirops corinnae, assembly GCA_028646515.1. Classification (NCBI taxonomy): domain Eukaryota; kingdom Metazoa; phylum Chordata; class Mammalia; order Diprotodontia; family Pseudocheiridae; genus Pseudochirops; species Pseudochirops corinnae. The sequence goes on from CM053585.1 coordinate 400,916,189, forward strand.
CTGCTTAAGATCTTCCTTTCCAGTAAGTTGAAGATATGACAGATATTCTTTGGACGGAGCTATTAGAAAGAAAAACAGAAGCAAAGAGAGGTGTGGGGGGGGGGGGGGGATGTATATCATTGAGATCCCTGGTAAGCAGACAGACTAGAAGAAGAAGAGTTGAGAAAAATAAGAGGAAGGAGGTGGTAAGAGGAAGAAGGAGAAAGAGGATGAAGGAGGAAAGACTCAGAGAAGGAAGACTAAGACCAGCAACATGGACTAAACTTCGTAGGCATTTGCTCAACAATCTCTTTAGAACAAATGATTTTTGTCCAGCTGGCTATACAGACCTGTCCCACATTGTTTGAAGTGAGGTGAGTGGTTAAGATGGCCTCACCTCAGAAGCATTTTGGATTGATTCCAATAGGCTTTTGAAGTTCACTGCTGAGGAGTTTGGGTCCCATTGCCTTTCAGACATGATCATATATGTTCCTGGATATACTGGGATAGTTCTGTGAGAGATAGAAAGGGTAAAATTTGTTTCTTTCCTGCTAGAGCTTTCTGGTTCCCATTTCCTAAGACTCTCACTCCCAGAGGCAACATGGGGTAATGGAGAGAACATCAGGCTTCAAGTCAGGAAATCTGGGTACAAGTCCTGACTCATCACTTGTTAGTTGTGTGATCTTAGAAAAATCATACCTCGGTTTCTTCATCTGTCAGATGGAGATAATACCTGTATTTACCCACCTTAGAGGACTATTGTGGAGACCAAATGAGGAACTGTAAGTAAAAGTGATCTGCCACTATAAAGTATTATGTAAATGTACAATATTATTATGCTATTCTACCCATCCTTTTCATAGGCACTGGAGAGATAGGCAAGTCTAAATATAAAAAATGGATTCTAAATCCCAAACTCCATATCCATTCTTACTAAAGAGTGTGGGAAGGCCTTACTGGACCTTTCTCGTGTCCTCTTAACAAGATTCCTTTGATAAGGCAGTCTGAATCAGTTACATGGCATACTAGACAGAGTGCGGGGCCTGGAGTTGGGAAGACTCATTATTCTGAGTTCAAATCTGGCCTCAGACATTTTACTAGCTGTGTGACCCCAGGCACTTAAGAAGTCACTTAAGGGGTGGCTAGGTGGTGCAGTGAATAGAGCACCAGCCCTGTAGTCAGGAGGACCTGAGTTCAAATAGGGCCTCAGACACTTAACCCTTACTAGCCATGTGACCTTGGGCAAGTCACTTAACGCCAATTGCCCTGCCTTCCCCCCTCCAAAAAGCAAAACCAGAAAAGAACAAAAAAAAGTTTCTGTTTGCCTTGGTGTCCTTATCTATAAAGTGGGGATAATAATAGCACCCACCTCCCAGAGTTGTTGAGATCATAATTATAAAGCACTTAACACAGTTCCTGACACATAGTAGGTATTGAATAAATGTTCACTTCCTTTCTTCCTTCCTAAAATCCTTGTTAACATAGTGTAGGTAACTTTTGGGATCCTTATTCTAACTTTCACCTGAACTGCTGAGTCAGGTCATTAGAACACAGCTATTACATGCCTTCAGAATTCTAGGGTTAACCCTAGAGGGAATTGTCTTTTTTTATTATTTTAACATATAATATTTTATTTTCCCCAATTGCATATTAAAAGTTTTTAATATTTCAGGTTTTTGTTAAGTTTTGAGTTCTAAATTCTACCCCTTCCTACCTCCCTCTTTCTCTTCCCCACTCTGTGAGACCATAAGCAATCAGATATAGATTATACATGTGCAATCATGTAAAATACTTCCATGTTAGTCATTTTGTACAAGAAGACTCGAAATAAAAAAAATGAAAGAAAGTGAAAAATAGCATGCTAGAGTCTGTATTTAAACGATATCAATTCTTTCTCTGGAGGCATTTAGTATACTTCATCATTAGCAGCTAAGTCATTCACAGTTCTTCATTGCACAGTGGTACTATTACTGTGTACAACCTTCTCCTGGTTCTGATGACTTCACTTTGCATCTGTTCGTGTAACTCTTTCAGGTGTTTTTAAAGTCATTCTGCTTGTTATTTCTCATAGTACAATAAGACCCTATCACAATCATATACCACAGCTTATTTAGCCACTCCCCAATTACTGGGCATTCTTTCAATTTCTAGTTCTTGGCCACCACAAAATGAGTTGCTATAAATATTTTTGTACAAATAGGTCCTTCCCTCTCCCTTTTTTTTTTTTTTTTTTTTTTATCTTTGGGATACAGACCTAGCAGTGGTATTGCTGGATCAAAGGATATACACAGTTTTATAGTCCTTTGGGCATAGTTCCAAATTGCTCTGCAGAATGGATGGATTAGTTCACAGCTCCACCAACAATGCCTTACTGTCTCATTTTTCCCACATGGAGGGGCTTATATTTTTAATGCTACAGGCTCAAGCCTCCATTCTGGTGTATTCTCTCCATATTATTTGACAATTATCAATTAGTCAGTCACACAATTAGATTTTAGAAATGGGTATTTATCTAGGTAATACAGTAAGAAGAGTTGGTATAAAATGTCCCTTCAAATGTCTGATATCCTCTCCCACAAGAACATACAAAGTTCAGGGTAAAGTAGGTTCAAATTTAGGGAGCACTTGGGGTAACTCATAGCTTCCGGAAATCCTTTGGCTAGAGACCTCAAGATATCCCCCTTAAGGATGGTGTAGGCATTGTCTGCGAGATCTTTGCAGAGCCTTGAATCTATCTAGTCTCTCCTTGGCTCTTGATGCAGACACTAAAATCAGATGACCTGGAAATACTGCAAGTATAATTATGGAAATATGGAAAGGCCTTTGCACCTCTTAAGTTCATGAGGTGCTCCTTCAGCCAAAAAGGTAGGAGAGGGGTTTATTTGAAGTGTTCTCTCTTCTCCACTTGCTTGAACATCTCTCAGGCCTGACCTGGCTCAGTATTTCACAGATGATTCCTAGGGCATGACCAGTCAATCTGAATACACACTCCCTGTCAAATGTCACTCCAGTTTGTTCAAGGACTTCTTAAACTTAATCCAAAGTCTTTGATTAACTTGATTGGTTAAGAGAGTTCTTAACAGATTAAAGTATCAGGGTATAGCACTTTATCACTTATTTGAAATGGGGTAGGGTGATATGATTGATTTACTCAACCCCCACCTTTAAGTTAATGCCAGAAATCATCAGTCTCTGATAAGGTGTGAACTTGCCTTGCCCTTAACCCATTGAAACCATATTTAAAGGTATATGCAAAGGTATCTTAGTCATAGCTAGTCATATATCCGAGATACCCCATTGGAATCAGCCTTGAAAAGGATAACTAGACATCCAAAGATAGGAAATGGGGGAGAAGAGAGCAAGGATGACCTACAGAAGGGTCAGCTGAACAAACAGTATGCACAGGAAAGAAGCTGTTTGAATTACTTTCAGAATTTCCTTCTGCAATCTTCTACAAAAAAACCAATTTCTCTTTTCTTCCTTCCTTTCTTTCTTTCTGGTATCACTATCACCACCCATTCGCTCATCCCAGTAACTTGCTCCCCATAATTTCCACACACAAATAGAAATCCTATATTGTAACAAACAAAATTGACTCACTAACAGGCTATTGCAATAATCAAGGCAGGAGGTGATGAAGGCCTGTACTGAAGTGGTGGCAGTGTCAGAGGTGAGAAAGAGAAGTATTTAAGAGATTTTGCAAAGGTGGAATTGGCAGGCCTTAGCAAGAGCTTGAATTGGGGGGAAGGGGAGAGAGAGTGAGGAAAACAAAATGACTCCCAGGTTTTGAGCATGGGAGAATGGCAATGCCCTCTTCAGTAATAGGGAAGGCGTGGAGGGGGTGAGAGGGGATGAGGGGAGAGTTTAGGGAAAAGATAACGACTACTGTTGTGTACATGTCAAGTTTAAGATGTCTACTGAACATCCAGTTCAAAATTGTCTAAAAGGCAGTTGGAGATGCGAGACTGAGGATCAGCAGAAAGACTGGGGCAGAAAGGTAAATATGAAAATCATCGGCATAAAAACTGTAATTAAATCCATGGGAGCTGATAAGATCACCAAGTGAAGTCCTATAAAGGGAGGGGAGAACAGAACAGAACAAAAGAGAACAGAAGAGAACTCAGGACAGAACCCTGAGAGACACCTGGAGGAAGAGGGCATGATCTGCAGGAAGATTCCTCAAAGGAGACAGAGAAAGACTGATCAGATAGGAAGGAAGAAAACCGGGAGACAGTGATGTATCTAAAACCTAGAGAGGAGAGAATATCAATTCTAGCAAAGACTGCAGAGAGTCAAGGAAAAAGAGGCCATTGGATTGGGCAACTAAGAGATCCTTAGGAACCTTAAAGAGAGCAGTTTCAGTGGAATGATAACATCAAAAGTCAAACTGTAAGGGGTTAAGGAGAGAGTGAGAGGAGAGAAAGTGAAGTACCTCTTGTAGATGGTCTTTCAGCAACAAAGGGCAGAAAAGAAAATGACTCAAAAATACCTACAACTAAAGCCTCAAAGAAAAATGCAGCTTGGACACAAGTCCAAGTAAAATTCCAGTTAATGCAAGAGGTAAAAAAGAGACAAAAAATTATTTTCAAACCAAATGAGAGCAATAGAAGAAAAATTAGGAAATGAAGTAAGAACTGAGGAAGCAAGACATGAAAAGAAAATTAGCAGCTTGGAATCAGAGATAAGAAACCTTATTGAGGAAAATGTCTCCTTGAAAATTAGAATTAACTTTAGAATTTAAAAAAATTAGAATTAAAGTTAATGATTCTATGAGAAATTTTTTTTGAACTAGGTCAAAAGACTGAAAAAATAGAAGAAAATGTCAAGTATCTCATAGGAAAAACAACTGACCTGGAAAACACATTGGGAGATAATTTAAGAATCACTGGACTAGAGATAGGATTCTGGGAAGATGGTAGTGTATGTCAGAAAATTCTAGGCTCTCCAGATTTCCTTCACAAAGAAGACAAAATAGCACATTGAGGCAAATGTAGAGAGGTAAAAATAAACAAGAACTGGGACAGGTACTCTTGGGATAATCAGGAGATCTGAAGAAAATCCCAGGACTGAGGTTAGGCACTTGTGAAGAGTAAACACCCTCAGGTTAACTCCCTTGAAACAGCAAGCAGTGAAGCCTGGGCTATCTGGGTTAGGAGGTAGCCTCGACCCCAGTCACAGGAACTTTCACCTCCCAGAAAGTGTGGGGAGATGGACATCTAAGCAGGGAAAGACTGAAGAAATTGTTTCTGATAAGAGACACCAAGCCCAGGTATGCCGCCAAGATGCTGCCCTGGGCAAGAAGGAACCAGCTCACACTCGGTGAATGCAGAAGCAGTAGGGGAGGGATGCCAATGGCTGTGGATACTTACAAGAGTTCTTGATTTCAATTCCAGGCCCCAGGGAGAACTGAAAGAGTTCTGAAGCACCAGTTCAGAGGCAGGCACCACACTCCATACCTCAGGACTAGAGGTGATTACAAAATAAGCTTCGACAAGTAAAAAAAGAGTAGACTAAGGACAAAGAACCTTACCATAGAAAGTGACTATGGGAACTTTTCTCTCCTTCAGAGGAGAATATTGAAGCCAAAAAAGTCTCTCCTACCCCAAAAAGTAATATCAAATGGTCACCTGACCAAAAAGAATTCAGAGAAGAACTTAAAAAAGACTTTAAAATCAAATGAGACTGAGGAAATATTAAAAAAAAAAAACAAACCAGATTATGAAAGGAAAATCAACCAACTAGAAAAGGAGATCCAGAATCTTAAGAAAATGACTCCTTGAAAATTAGAATTGGTCAAGGCAAAGCCATTAAAGTTATAAGAGACCAAGAAATAGCAAAACAAAATATAAAGAATGAAAAAAATAGAAGAGAAAGTGAAATATCTCATAACAAAAACAACTCATCTGTAGAACAGATCAAGAAGAGAAAACATGAGAATAATTGGACTACCTGAAAGCTATGATCATAAAAAGAATTTTGATACAATAATACAAGAAATAATTAAAGAAAATTGTCCTGAAGTATTAGAACAAGGGGGGAAAGTAGAAACAGAAAAAAAGTTCACCAATCACTACCTGAAAGAAATCCTACGAGGAAAATCTACAGGAATATCATAGCTGGATTCCAAAACCCCCAGCTCAAGGAGAAAATATTACAATAAACAAGGAAAAATAATCAAATATGGTGGAGCCAAAACTAGAATCACACAAGACCAGCAACAGCTACACTAAAAGACTGCAGGTCTTGGAACATTATATATTGAAGAGCAAAAGAACTGGAGTTGTGCCCAGCAAAGTTAAGCATAATCCTGAATTTTTAAAAAAAAAAATGAATATTTAATGAATTGCCAGACTTTCAGGATTTTATTGAAAAAAGATCTGAAATCAATAGAAAATTTGACATAAGGTTCAAAAGAAATATAAAGTAAACATCAAATACTAATTATAAGGGACTCAATAAGGACAGCCTGTTTACTTTTTATATGGGGAAATGCAAATTGTATGTCAAAGATTGGGTAACTGAGTAGTTCTAAAGAAATATTGAGGTAGACCTAAGTATAATGAGATACTAAAAAATAATTCATCCAGGAAAAGGTAAAAAGAGTAATTTCCTTATACAACTGAGGTGCAAGAAAAACTGACACAAAGGAATTAGATGGGGGATCGGGCTGGTTGTTCTGGAACCCCACTCTCATTGGGAGTGGGTTAAAGAGGGAACAATACATATATATCTGGAAGGGCATAAAAGTCTTCTAAATTTCGAAAGAAATAAAAGGCTAAGGGGATAGAATGGGGGGAGAGGATAAGGGAGAGATCTTTGGTGGGAGAGTAGGTTAAGTAAGAGGAGGGCATGATGGTGGGTAGAAGTAAAGTAGAGGAATTAGAAGGGATAGGAAATAGGAGATACACATAAACATAAAATAAAGCTCAGGAGTAGAATTTATTAGGACAAAAAACAAGGGTAGTAATCATGATCTCAGACAAAGTTAAAGCAAACACAGATTTAATCAAAAGAGGAAAAAAAGAAAACTACACGATATGTTAGCCGTATTAATCAATATTGTTTTAGACTATTTAAAATAACCAGACAGTATAAGGTTGGAATATTGCTGTGGTATAGGAAACAATGAGTTCATGGACTTAGAAAAATATGGAAAGACTTGAACCTATTAAGGAAGATGTTGTCCACCCTATTAAAGAAGATGTTATCCAGCCATTGGCATTCCTGCCCTACTGCTTCTGCACTCGCCATGTGTGTGCTGGTTCCTTCTTGACCAGGGCAGCATCTTGGCAGCATACCTAGGCTTGGTGTCTCTTATCAGAAGCGGTTTCTTCCATCTTTCCCTGCTCAGATGTCTATCTCCCCCCAACTTTCACACAGGTGAAAGTTCCTGTGACTGGGGCTGAAGCTACCTCCCAACCCAGGTACATATGTACTGAGAAACAGAGGACAAACAAGTTAAATGCAGTCTTACATAGATGCATATGAATGTATATGTCTGTATGTGAATATGATTATAAATATCTAAACATATGTATATTATGTGTATATGTATATATAGTTTGTGTGTATAAGTATATGCATGTGTTTATATGTATATGTATTATATATGTGTGTATGAGTATATGTATATGTACTAAAAAGTAACATAGACAAGAAATTAATATCAGTACTAAACATATTTACACCAAATGGTATAGCATCTAAATTCTTAAAGGAAAAGTTAAATGACTTACAAGGAGAAACAGAGATTAAAATTATAATAGTAGAGACCTCAACTTGCCCCCTTTCAGACCTAGATATAACCAAAATATAAACAAGAAATTAAAGACTCAGGGTGGCTAGGTGGCGCAGTGATTAGAGCCCGGCCCTGGAATCAGGAGAACCTGAGTTCAAGTCACTTAACCCCAATTGCCCTCCAAAAAGCAAAAAGAAAAAGAAAAAGAAATTAAAAACTCAAATAGAATATGAGAACAGTAAGATATGATAGACCTCTAGAAAACACAGAATGTGAATAGAAAAGAGTACTCTCAGCCATGCATGGCATCTTCACCAAAAAAGTTTCCCAGATGCCAATTCTGTGACAGAGCAATAACATAGTAATTTAATAATGATCTTCAAAAGGATTGTGTTACTAAAAAAATTATTGACTAAGGCTAGCTTTGCCAGGAAGACAGTATAATTCAAACATATTTGAGGCAATTCAAGTCTAATATCTATTGCTGCCACTATCTGAAATAAACTAAGGAGAGCTCACTTTAAACAAAGAGAAGTTTTGGGGGATCAAAGAAGCATAAAAATGACCTAAATGAACAAATTTGACAGTCTGATGTGATGGAAAAAATGAAGGACTTGGAGTCTAAAGACTTTTGATCAACTTCTAGGTCTTCCTAGTACTAGCTGGGTGGACTTAGGTATATCACTTTTCCCATTTTTCCTCATCTGCAAAATATGGGGATTGGACCAGATGAATACTAAAGTCTTGGTGAACCCTGAAATTTTTTGAGCCTGCATTTATATATGTGTGTGTATATGCATATATATATATACATGTATGTGTGTATGTGTGTATGACTGTCATGAAGATCAAATGAAAAGATATACTGTATGTGATAATGCTTTATAAGTACAAAACATCATACAAATATTAGCTAATATTGTTCTTTTATATATATCAGCTTAAATTTTTGGCCCAGACCTGTGATTTTAGTAACATAGGAAATTCTTGACTTAGAAATTGCTTCCAATACAGATTGACAACTCCTCTATAATGTATAGGAAAAAGCTAATAACAGAAAGCAACATGGTGAACTGAGGTTTAAGTGACTTCCTCATAATCCCTACCTAGGGTATGTCATGAACCTGAGTCTTCTTAACTCCAAAACCTGGCCTTCATCAACTATGTCAACGTGCTCCACATAGAACAACGCTGATTTATCGTTATGTAGTGTTCTATGGTTACAAAGCATTGTAACTTGCATTCATCTATTTCATTTGATCTTCATGATGGCCCTATAGATAGGCAAGTAATTACTGGGGGCCACTCAGTGCCAGCAGCAAGTGTGAGCAGAGAAGTGATAATGATGAACCAGGTGGGCAGTTCAGGATAGAACTCCATTTATTGATTCTTTGGACAAGGTTTTTATAGAGCAAAGAGACAAAAGAATGTAACTCAAGTTTTCTTTATCACTGTTTAGTACAAGAGGTTTAGGTAATTTATCATTTTCCTGGATGTGACAGAATGGGCCTAATCTAATAAGGATTTAACACCTTCTGGCTAAAATCCTAGAACAGGGCAGAGCCTTTGATCTCAGCACTCAGGTAAATTCTTTTAAATGCAGCCACATCACAAAGGATAATCAGGAGCCAGCTTCAAAGGCCCATCACAGGGAACATCCTTTGGAGCTGGCTATCAAGAATTATCTGAATCCTGGATCAGGCCTTTTTGGCTCCCTACAGGCAATGTGTGTATAGCATGCATAGTGTGTGCTGTGTGTACACAAACACATATACGTATGTGTCTTTTTATATGTATAAATATGTATAAACACATGTACGGTACATATACATATACCTGTGGTCTTGTGTGCTTATATAGATATGTGTGTGTACATACATGTGTGTGTTTGTGGGACAGTGCCATATTTTGTATTTAGTCCTGTATGTGCATGTACCACTTAAATTCTCAGTACCAATATAAAGACAAGAGAATCAGGGAGACACCATACCAAAGTCCATCAGGCAACACACATTTATTAAGCTCATACTGTGTCAAAGGCATGGTGTTCAGCACTAGAGCCACAAAGAAAAGGCACAAAGACTGTTCCTATACTTAAAGAACTCACAGTCTAATGGTGGAGACAATGTGCAGAATAACGATGTACAAACTAGCTGTGTAAGGATAAACTGGAGATAAGTAACAGAGCCATGGCACCGGAAAGAAGAGGGATCAGGAAACACTTTTTGTAGAAAGTAGGATTTTTGCTGGGAGGCAAGTGACTGAAGCCAGGAAACAGAGACAAGGAGAGAGAATTCCAGGCGTGAAAGACAGCCAGGGCTCAGCAGTTGGTGTCATCTTTTGAACCTGGAATTCTGGGACACTGTTTCTTTGTCTTTTTTTTTTTTAATTAATACTAACTACCTTGGCTTCCACCACCTGAAGGCCAGGTGTATTAGATTCTCATCCCTCCTCCAAGTTTCTCCTCACCCTTAATACATATAAAAGAACAGTATTGGCTCATATTTATTTTATAGTATATATAATATTGAAGGGGCAAGGTAAGCCCCTCTGTGAGGAATAAGATTATACAGACCAAGACCCCAACTCAATATGACCTTTCTATTACCCTGAGCTGTTTGAGAACAGAGGATCCTGAGGGCTGCTCCTCTCCTGGGATCCCGGCCAGGTCCTTCAGAAGAGATACAATAACTGCCCAACTCCTGGAACTAGCCATTCCAAGGAAACATCACTCTTGGGGGGGCCTTGTAGGGATTGGCCTCCCTCCCTGGCCTCACACAAGATATGATGCTTGCTAAAAAAAAAAAAAAAAAAAAAAAAACCAACACCTGGCAGTTTCCTCCTTTGTTCTCAGTGCTACTTAAACTGTAAGATTCAGATCCCAAATTGGAATCTCACCCATGGAGGAGATGTCCTGCCTGGGACCCTCTCAACGGGACCTTGACGGCTGTACCTGAGACTCCCCAGCTTGTGTGGTCAGGTGTTGGTGCTTCCCTGCATTGGTGATGATTGTAAATACGTATAGATATATTCCACTAGGCAATTAGAGCCCTGCCTATCCTGAGTGGGACCCTGACAGGTGGTCAGGTGTTGGTGCTTCCCCGCATCGATATATATATATATATATATATATATATATATATATATATATATATATATATATATATATATATGTATATACGTATATGTATATGTATAAGTGTACACACACACACACATACACACACACACATATAGATAGATAGATAGATAGATAGATAGATAGATAGATAGATAGATAGATAGATAAATCACAGTTGCTCTTATTTTACTATTCCTAAGCCTTTAACTCTGTTATCTCTGGTTTCCTTCCCATTCGCCTATATGCTAAATAAACTATATAGGATCTTTTGAAGTGCCTAGTGTTCCGTTCACACGGATCCTGCACCTCCTTAATCAGACAAATATATACTATAAAATATATATTTTATGGTTACAAAGTGTTGTCACATACAGTGTATTATTTCATTTGGTCTTCATGACAGCCCTAGAAATACAGAAATGCAGGCTCAGGATTTAGTGTATCTATGATCTCTGCCAATCCAATGGCTCCAACCCCAAACGATGGTGCTCTCTCAGTTTTAGGGATGGACTCCTGGACTCCAGTACCTTTAAGACATTAGCAGTCAAATTAGGGAATCCTTCAAAATGCCTTGCAAGGGATAATCACAAATACACAAAAGCAGCTTACTCCCTCAATACACGGGAGGCACAATCTCCTTCCCCTTTGCATCACCTCAGTCTCTGGGGAGAAGGGGATTAGGGTCATAGTTTAGCTCAGTTCCTACACGGCTTAGTCACAGTTTCAAATCTAATTCCCTGCCCCCTCAGGCTTGAATCCCAGGTACCAGGGCTTCTCAGGGCTTCACCATTCAGCTAACCGGCTCAACTAGTTTGCCTGGAATTCTGGCTCCAAGGTCACCATGGCTTGAACTCACAGTCCCTTGGAGATCACCTTAGACATATGAAACTGAGAAAGACAAACAACACAGAACAGAAACACACACATACATTTCCTGGCCAGGTTAAAAGACAGAGAGATCTGTGGGTGAACTGTGTCCTTTACTCTCTTCAGGCTGAAAAAATGACCAAGAAATCCAGTGAGAACAATACAATGATCCAAGACAATTCTGAGGGATTTATGATGAAAGATGCTATCTGCCTCCCGAGAAAGAACTGATAGAGTCTGAACACAGATCAAAACATTTTAAAAATTGCTTTGCTTTCTTTATTTTTCTCATTGGGTTTTTTGCTGGGTCTTTCGGTTCGTTTGATTTTTGGTCTGTGTTTTCTTTCGTGCCTGACAAGGCTCTGGAGGAGAGAATAAGGCTGATGACTTTGGGCATCTCTGCCTGGTTTAAATCCAATTCATTCACGAGCCTGTAGTCCTCTTCAAGAAAGAAGGACGAACAACAAACAATATGAAAATATGTTTTGCATGACTGCACATGTATAATTTGCTTACCTTTTCGATGAGGTTGGAGGGAAAGAAGGGAAGGGAAAAAAATTGAAACTGAAACTCAAATAAAAAAAAAAAAGAACATTAGGGGCGGCTAGGTGGCCCAGTGAATAGAACACCAGCCTAGGAGTCAGGAGGACCCGAGTTCAAATTTGACCTCACACACTTGACACTTACTAGCTGTGTGACCTTGAATAAGTTACTTAACTCCAATTGCCTTACCTTTACCCCTCCAAAAAAAATCTTTAAAATTGTTTTTATGTGTAATTGGGGACTAATTGTTTTTAAAAAAAAAATCCAAAAAGAAACTAGAATAAGTGACTCTTCCAACAGAGAACTTCATAAAAAGTCAGCCAGAAATCTATGAGTTATAAGGAAAAGGGGGCCACCAGCACCATCACAAGCAAATAAACTAGTGACTTCCCAATGTATACAAGAAACATGCAGCCTGCAAGGATCTCTATCTGGAGGTAAACGGCAAGAGTAGAGTATGCCTTGAGAAAGCTACAGGGCTGAGAAAATGCCCCAGAATGTGGGCCCTTGAAAGCTCTGGAGAACTGGTAGCGATTAATAGCAGCATGAAAGGAACCAGTGTGAGGAGGGCTCAGGCTAGGACACCCCAGGGCTCTGAGGCCCCCAGTAGAGTCCCAAGATGTCACAGGAGATCCAATACTCTGAACTTCAGTGACCCAGGGGAATAACCCTAGGGGAAAGAGGTCAACATAGGACGCTAGGAGGGTCAGTCACCCCACTCAAAAGTACAGCAAGGGATGGAATACAAAACCTCAAGTTATGGACTAAAGTTAGATAAATAAATCAAAGAATATATCAACTTCTATAAAAATTATTGTAGCTCTGGAAATAGCCATCTCAACACATATTTCCCAAACAAGGTTCTAGTAGCTATTATCTACCTATTTCCATGACTCTCTTCCTTCTTCAAAGAGCTCATTGCCTGGCTCAGTCTTTCTCATACTAGAGAATTTCAACATATGTATTAATATTGCCCCAAACACCCAAACTCCCCAGTTCCTCAACTGACTTTCTATGACCCACTCCTCAGCCACCCATATCAGCTACAAACAGAGATGGTCATCCCCTTGGTCTTGTCATCAACCACAAATGTTCTATTTCTGTGTTCATGAACTCTGAAATTCCCTTACCTGATCATAATTATTCTACCTTTCCCTCTGCCTTTCAATCCCTAATTCTATTCTTTTTCATCACTTTGACCTCTAGTATCTCCAGTCCTTTCCCAGGCTATTACCCCAGGGACTGGCTTCACTCTCCACTCTTTTCCATATTGACCCCTTGGTGAACCAATTCAACTGAAATTCAACAAGCAATAGCTCTGACTGAATCCATTACAAATTTATAACATAATCTCACCTTGCTGCCTTCCCTTCCTTTCCTTTCCCTCTCTTCTTAACTCCCCATGATTTGACTTCCAATCTCAAAAATGCTCTCTCCAAAGTTACCAACGACCTTCTTAATCGCCATATCTAACGGTCTTTTCTCAATCCTCATCCTTTATTTCTCTTTGGCTTTTAAAACTGTCAATCACTTTCTTTTCCTTGATAGTTTCTTCTCTCTAGGTTTCCATGACACAGGTTTCTTCTGGTTCTCCTCCTATCTGTATCACCTCTCCTTCTTAACTTCCTTTGCGGAATATTTATCCAAGTCATGTCTACTCACCATAGGTGTCTGCTAAGGCTCTGTCCTGAATCCTCTTCTCTTCTCCCTCTATCTACACTATTTCACATGGTGATCCCATCTATTCCCATGGATTGATTCAATTATCACCTCTATGACAATGATTCTCAGATCTACTTAGCCCTATCTTCTCTCCCAACATCTCCAACTCCCTGTTGGATATCTCAAACTCAATGTCCCATAGACATCTTAAATTTAATACGTGCAAAGTTTAACTAATTTATCTTTCCCAAAAAAAATCCTACCATCTTCCTAACTTCCCAATTACTTCTGAAGGCATAACTGTCTTTCTAGTCCCCCAGGCTCACAACCTAGACGCCATCTTTCACTTTCTCCCTCCCATCCCCCCACCCCACCCCCCACCACATCTAATTTTTTGCCAAGTCCTATAGATTGTACCTGACCATTTCTTGTATGTACTCCCTTCTCTCCTCAGACACTGCCACCACTCTGAAGTGCCCTCCATTACCTCATGCCTGGACCACCGCATTCGTCTATTTGTCGGGAGCTTTCCACTCCAACATCAGTTGTTAAACTGATCTTCCTAAAGCTCAGGTCTCACTATGTCACCATGTCAATAAATTCCAATGGTTCCCTATTACTTTCAGGATCAAATAGATTAATAGAATATCCTCTGTTTGGTGAAGTTTTTCCTAATTTGTCTCCTTTGGTTTTTTCCCAGTTTTTGTACACCTTACTCTTCTCCACATATTCTGAGATCCAGTAGTACCTGTCCTCATTACTATTCTTTGCACACAATACTCAATTTCCCAACTCCAGGCATTTTTACTGACTGTCCGCCATATTAGACTCTCTCCTTACTCATCTCCTTCTCCTAGCTTCCCTGACTTCATTTAAGTCCCAGCTGAGAATTCCACCTTCTATAAGAAATCTTTCCCAATTCCCCCTTAATGCTAATACATTCTCGCTGTAGCTATCTACAATTTATTCTGTATCTCCCTCACTTGTACAAAGTTGTTTGCATGTGGCTCCATTAGACTGTGAACTCCTTGAAAACAGAGACTGTTTTTACCTTGTTTCGTTTTTTACCTCCTTTGTATATTTAGTGCTTATGACAGTGCCTGGCATGCAGTGAGCACTTAATAAATGGTTATTGACTGACAACGACCAAAAACCTGGTCTAGAAAGAGAAAGTAATTACGTAATGACAGCAAGCAGAGACTGAAAGGAAAAAATTAATTTCCCACTACTAATACAGGAATACATAGAAAAAATGAAGACATTTAAAAATGAAATAAAAATTCTGGAAGAAAGAATTTAAAGGATAATAAGTAGTTAGAAGAGAAAATAGTAATATTAACTAAATACCAGAGTCCTTAAAAACTAGAATAGATCAAACAGAAATCAATAAACCCACGAGACAGCAAGAAATATTAAAATAAAATCAAATAACTAAAAAAAAGAAAATGTAAGCTATCTGATTTTTTTTTAAGACCGGGAAAACAGGACAAGGAGAGTAATTTAAGAATCATTGGACTACCTAAAAACCATGATTTTTAAAAAAACCTGGGTACTACATTTCAAAAAACATCATAAATGAAAATTGTCAAGATCTCACAGAACTGGAAGATAACACGAAGATAGAAAGAATTTAGCAATCACTGCCTAGGCAGGGGGAAACACCTAAAAGGAAAAGTTCCAGGAATGTAACAGCCAAAATCCAGAGCTCCCACATCAAAGAAAAAAATACCGAATCTTAAAAAAAAAAAAGCAATTCAAGTGCCAAGGAACCACAGTCAGGATCAAAGAGAACCTGGGAGTTTCTATCATAAGTAAGGGGAGATCTTGAATATTCCAAAAGGCACAAAATGTAGGTTTACAACAAAGAATAATTTAACCAGTAAAGCTAAATATAATCCCACAAGGAGAAAAAAAAAATGGATCTTTAATATTACTTCAGAGGACTTTCAAGCATTGCCGATAAAAAGACCAGAGCTGAATACGGACTTTTTTGAAATACAAACGTGAGTGAAAGGAAACGTAGAAAGGTAAATTTCTTTGAGCAACCAGAAGAAGTTGTATGATGATATTGTACCGGGAAAAAGAAACAAGTGTCCCTTCAGCAGTGGTGTGCCTGCAAATGTTTAACAACCACATCTGTGCAGGTTGGTGGGGGTGGGGGACGGAGGAGAGGGTAGAGACACACACACAACTTATTTTTTTTAGTTTAATCTGTATTATTAGCATTTTATTTATCATTTTCTTAAGCCTAGACAATCAAAACACTATATCAAGCCCTGATTGTTAGCTGATTTCTAAGGTATAAATGCTTATACTGGAAATTTAACAATCAGTCTCAAACTGGCTCTGGCCCACCTCTGCTCTTCAGAACCTTATTGGATACCCAAAATGTCCCTTCAAAACCTTAATAGATACTCAAAGGATACTGAAGTAGCTAAAATACAATAAACAAAGGACCTAAGGTGGTACTGTTCTGTGTTCTATACTATTCTATATGTTCTATACTGTCTATACTGTTCTATATGTTCACCTATAAAGGGAGGAGGTGGAAAGCAGTGAAAAAAGACTGTGGAAAAAAGAATGCGGTGGAACTTACTATTGCACATAATTAAAGTACATGAGACAAAGCTTATGTAAATAAGCACGGAAGAAAGGAGAGAGAGGAGAGTGTATTAAATGAACTTCACTATCATCTCAAATGGACAAAGAGAATTAATACATACACTGAGTTTGGTATAGAAAACATTGAACTCGACCAGGAATCCAATAGAGGGAGAGAATGGGGTGGAAAGGGATGGTTAAAAGAAAGGATAATAATATGGTGAGCTTAATCACATACAAAGCCAAATTCCTAATCCTGAAGGGATTAAAAAGAGGAAAGAAGCAAAATTTGGCATCTTGGAGGGGAGTACCAACAGTTGGAGAATGTTTGAACAAACTGTGGGATGTGAATGTAATGGAATATTTTTTTATTAAGAAATGACAAAGAGATTTTAAAGATCAGAGCACTGAATAGCATGAGCTGGTGTAAAGGCCAATAAGCAGGTTAAGTGGAACAATGTACTCAAGTGTCACAATAACATAAAGAAAAACGACTTCGAAAGATGCAAGAACTCTGATCAGCTTAATCCCCAGGCACAAGAGTCTCCGGAAGACCTATTGGGAAGACGTTTCTCACGTCCTGGCTGAGAGGCAAGGGATCCAATTTCTGGACACAGCCATTGTGTGGATCCATTTTACTTGACTACTTTACTTATTTGCAAAACATCTTTTTATTTTCTTTCAAATTCTTAGTTATAAAGGTGAGGTTGAGAAGGAAGAGAGGGGTTAGTAACATATGTATGTGTGTTGAAATTACATTTTTGTGTGTGTGCATACACATACTGAAATGTAATTTTTAAATATGCAGAAAAGATACCAGAAGGAAATTTAGCAGGAAACATGGACTAATTGAACAGCTTGGAAATGATGTGTAGAATTTATTATATAATTTTTAAAATAAAAAGCAAATGGTAAAAAAAGGAGATTCATAGTTTTATATACAGTTCTTTTTTGTGTTCTGCTATATAAATGGAAATTCTCTTTTCAGCAAGTAAGTTCAAAATTTAAAAACAAAATTAATATAAAATGAGCACCAAATATTTTATTTATTCATGGAAACTAATGTCTTTAATGAAGGTAAACCAGTATACTTATAACATACAAAATTATTATCCTTGTCAACAGGAATATAAACCAAAACCTGGTCAATTAATTGCCATTTGTTATTTCCTGCTGCTATTAGCCATAACAACACGTCTATTAATATACAGATAGACACACATTCCTGTACATGTACACATATTTGTGTACCAACAAGAAAGTATGTCTCTAATCCAACGGAAAGTCTACTGGAAAGATTGCTGGATCTGGAATAAGAGGATCTGGGTTTGGTTTGACACTTCTATCTGTGTGATCTCGGGCAAATCACAACTTTGTTGGCCCTTAACTTCCTCATTTATAATAAGTTGAAGGAGACAGACTATGAACTCCTTTTATTTTTTGTTTTCCCTAGACCCAGGGAGATGATTCTCTGAAAGAGAGACACTAGAAAAGCAATTTCTAATGATCTCGGCACAGAGGAAGCTGGTTGATTTAGAGAATAGAGCACTGGGCCTGGAGTCAAGAAGACCTGAGTTCAAACTCAACCTCAGATGCTTACTAGCTAGGTGACCCTGTCTATCTATCTCAGTTTCCTCAACTATAAGAAGGGAATAATAATAGCATTTATCTCCCAAGGTTGTTATGAGGATCAAATGAGATGTTTATAAAGCACTTAGCTTTAGCACTTGGCACAAACTAGCTTCCTTCCCCTCTAGCATCTCAAAAACAACCAGGCAGAAGTTCTATGTTATAGAATTATGTGTTGCAATGTCTTCTTTTTGGTTCCTCTTTTCCTTCTTCTGTCGTTGTCATTTGGTCTTCTGAGAGAAATGGAGAAACAGCCAGGGGTGACCTGGTACCAGAGAGAGAGATGAGAACTCCAAGACAAGAGACACCTTAAAGCCACAGTTGCCTGAGAACAAGGTGACCAGAAAGCCCAAGCACCCAGGAAAGATTCCATCACTGATATAGATAAAAATTGAAAGAGATTTGGAATGCAGAGACTACTAATTATTGTAAATTCTGTTGGGTCTAAGAGCTGGGTAAACTGGATTTCATTGTCATCCATGATCGTAAGAGAGGGAATACACATCCCTCCCCCTATTGCTTTTCCACAAGTCTTGAGAGTGTGTGGTCTGAATTTCCTTGGCATCTCAAGGGATTGTGGAACTGAATGTTGTAAACTAAAAGTAAATAAATACATTTAATTAAAAAAAAAAAAACGAATTTCCTTGGCATATTTGGGAGGGAAATGAGAGGAGGGCTAGGAAATGGTCAGAGGCAGATATGTTTGGTCTAATTCTTTTTCACTTTATCTTGAGTACAATAAATTTTATGTGATCACAGCACACTAAAGTAAAGAAAGTTGGAAACCATCATAGGGTTAAGAATCTTCCCTGCATAGACAGATTTCATTTTTTAATATTTTCAGCAATATTCCATTTCATCCTTTAAATTAATACTTGGAACCCATCAAAAAACCTGTTTTGGAATCAAAGCAGCTTAGGCAGCATCTGCTCCTAGTCCGTCTGGCAGGAGGGTAACAGCCTGTAGGCTTAGGGCCCTCTGGTGCTCTGTAGAAGTACTGCTGCCTCCAAGAAAAGCTCTATATCATCCACATACCAGAAAAAGTAATTGATGGAAAGGGGGACTTATGGCCCAAAAGCAGAGCGCCACCTGGTGGATAATTTAAATATTACACTTCCTCACAGGATGATTTTTTTTTTTTTTAAACACAGTAATGTTATCTTTTTGTAAACTTAAGGAAAATTGCCCTTGAGCCACATAACCAAAGGGCTTCAGATAGTGGAGAAATCACACTAGTATGGTTTCTGTAGAGGTTCAATAAATGATAATACTGATATGCTAATTAATCAGACCAATACCATACTGTTTACAAATCCATTGACAGGTACATAACCCAGCCCCTCAGACAACTAATCGGCAGGTCCTTCCTACTAAATCTAGACTCACCTCCACTTTAGACTTTTCCCTCCCTGTGTCTAGTGGGTGTCTTTTCTTAACAGCACCAGACTGGCAAGGACCTAGAGAAGGGGAAGAGGTCCAGTTCATCTGCCTCTGGCCAACTTGACTCCTTGGAACACTGTACTGTGGTCATGAGATTGTTGCTTCTTAGCAACCAGTTCCAGAATATTTAAACAGATTCTAAATTATTCACCCTAGTATTTGATCTGGGACCCACAGTAGATTGTGTCACCTGTAAAGAAGTAATCTTTCCTAAAACCTTCCTTAACCTCACCACATCCTGTTTTTAAATGTGTATAAAATATTTTACAGAAAACATTTAAATAAAAAGCATATTTGACTATAAGCACAGTGTCTATTCTCTTTGATTCAGATGCTTTGGGAAACCTTGTTGTTAGTCCCACCACAGGGCCCTACTGAGTTACAACTCATTTAAATTCGATTTGGCATTATATAATAATAGGGAGGTACCCTGTTATGCTGAAGGAAATTCTGAATTTGGCATCAAGAGATATGACTGAATCCAACTCTGAAAGGAATAGGAACCAGGGATGATGAGAACCAGCAGTAGAAAAAAATAGAGAGCTGCTCACTTCTTCTCAGTGGTTTCGTTTTCTCTACTAAGGAGAATGACCTTTAGACTGGAAATGATAGAACAAAAGGATATTGAAAGAGCACCTAGCTGTTCTTAATGAATTCAAGTCGATGTGAACACACCAATGAGACGTGGCAAATGTGGCTGCTGAGTTATTGTCAGTGATAGCTAAAAGATCATGGAAAATAGGAAAGGTACCTCAAGATTGGAGAAAGGGAATCCTGATGTTTTTTTTTAAAAAAGGGACAAGAAAAGTATCTGCAAACTACAGGCCAGTTGACTTGACTTTGAGTCCTAAGAAAAGTCTAGAATGGATCATTAAAGAGATAGTTGGCAAACAACCAGAAAAGGAAACAGTGGTTGTGAAGAGTCAGCACGGCTTCCATCAAGAACCACTCATGCCAAACTAACCCTGTTTCCTTTTTTAACAAGATCACAGAAGGGAGGAATGCTGTGTCTATAGTTTACCTAGATTTTTAGCAAAGCTTTTGATTAAGTGTCTCGTACTTGTGGAGAAGATGAAGAGATTTGGACTGGACAATAATATAATCAGAAGAACTGAAAAGTGGTGGAGTGGTGGGATTTAAAGAGTGGTTATTAATAGTTCTATGTCGGTTTGGCAGGAGGTCTCCACAGATCCCCTAGGATCTGTGCTTACTCTTGTTCAGTTCAACATTTTTCTGTTGACTTAGATTAGTAGTTCTTAAAATGCATGCTGAGGATCCCCAGGGGTACTAGAGACTCTTTCAGGGAGTCTGCAAAATCAAAACTATTTTCATAATAATGTTAAGATGTGGGGCAGCTAAGTGGCACAGGGATAGAGCACTGGCCCTGGGCCAGGAGGACCTGAGTTCAAATTCAACCTCAGGCACTTGACACTAACTGTGTGACCTCTGGCAAGTCACTTACCCACAACTGCCTTGCCTTCCTCCCTCCAAAGCCAAAATAATAATAATAATAATAATAATAATAATATTCAGATGTTATTTGCTGGGGGCAGCTAGGTAGCACAGTGAAATAGAGTACTGGCACTGGAGTTAGTTTGTTCAAATTCTACAGCCTTTTCCAACTATATATCTGCGGGAGGCAGATTTTTTTTATATACTCCAACCAAAACAACATATCACAACAAACTGAATACAGAAGCATTTATGAGGATCCAGCTATCATATATTACACCAGACATTAAAGAGATTTTCAAAGATATGTAAAGCAATGTCACTCATCACTGACTTTTCATTTTGGAAAATATAGGGTTTGGGTTTTTTTTAATTAAAAATTTGTCAGTTAAATTCATGTATAATGAGTTTATTATTATTTTAATGAATTAGTAAATGTTTTTAAATTTCATCAGTTTTAATTTCTAATGTGGTAAATATCAATAGGTTTAGCCTACATAAATAAAAGCTCTTTGGGTTCCTCAATAATTTTTAAGAGGGTAAAGAGGTCCTGAGACCAACAGGTTTGAGAACCTGACTTAGATAAAGCCTCCTCAGACTGCCATTGGCACAAAGCTGAGAGAATAACAGTTGATGCTGTGAATAACAGCATCAAGACCCAAAAGAATTTTGATGAGCTAGATAGAGCATTAGACTGAAACTAATAAGATGAGATTCAAAGAGGACCAGTGGTAAGTCTTGTATTTCTCATAAAAGCCCTCCCAGCAAGGCTGGACTGATTGCTCAAAGGAAGGTTAAAGACCCTGAGTTATATCAAGCCCAAGAAGAGCCAATTCTTATCACAGGATCAGGATGGGAGGAGCTGGTGTGGGAGCATTAGCTACTGTGCATGCTGAGATGGGTACATCTTTTGACCTGAGGAGTTCTGAGCTACACATAGTGTGCTACACCAACTGGTGTCTCAACTAAGTCTGGCATCAATGTGATGAACCCCCGGGGAGTGAGAAAATCAGCCCAGAATGGAAAACAGGAGGTCAGTCAGCTCATCAGTAGGTCAGACTTACT
>CM053585.1:400938785-400961537 GCA_028646515.1 Pseudochirops corinnae
AGATGATATTTAAAAGGTGAAATTGAGAGGTGGGAGAGGAATATAATGAGAGGAGATGGAGAGAGACAGAATGGGGTTAATTAACTCATATAGAAGAGGCAAGGGATAACTGTTACAATAGAGGGGAAGAACAGGAAGGCAAAAGGGAATGGGTCAACATTACTCTTATTGAATTTGGCTTAGGGAGGGAATGACATACACTCTAAATTGGGGATCTTGCCCTACAGGAGAGTAGGGGGGAAGGGAATGAGAAGGGGGATAATGGAGGGGAGGGCAGGTTGGGGGGGGAAGGTTGTTAGAAGCACACACTTTTGTAAAGGGACAGGGACAAAGTAGAGAATAGAACATGTGGGGGACAGGATAGGATGGAGGGAAATATAGTCAATCTTTCACAATACATCTATTGTGGAGATGTTTTGCATAACTACAAATATACTGCCTCTATTGAATTGCTTGTCTTTCCAGTAGGGGTGAGTGACGAGAGAGGAAGGGAAAGAATCTAGAATTTAAAGTTTTAAAAGCAAATGTTTAAAATATATTATTATTATTATTATTATTATTATGTACATACAACTGGGAAATAAGATATACAGGCACTGGGGTAGGGAGATCTGTCTTGCCCTAATGGAAAGTCAGAGGGATGATGGGGGAAGATATAGGAGAGAATAGATTGGGGGAGGGAGTATACAGTGGGATTGCTATTTTGGGGTGGTGGGTAGGGGAAAGACGGGGAGAAAATTTGTAACTCAAAATCTTGTGGAAATGACTGATATAAACTAAAAATAAACAAAAGTTAATTATTTAAAAAAAAAAAAAGATTGTAATGCCCTTGTTACAAATCTTCAAAAGTGGGAAGGATTTGGATGGAAAGAAAATGAATTCTGTTTTGGATATCTGGATATCTTTGAAGGGCCTATGAGATATCCAGGACAAAATGTACAACAAGCAGTTAGAAATGTGGGATTGCAGCCTAGGAGAAAAACTGAGTAAATGATCTGAGAATAATCTGCATTGATTATCATAACTGTCCATGGAGGGGAGTAAGGTATGATAAGATTAGAAATATAGGAATGGGCCAGGTTATAAAAGGCTTTAAAAGTGAAACAGGGAACTGTATATTTAGTCCTGGAAGTGATAGGGAGGGCCTAGAATTTATTGAATAGGGAGGATGACATGGTCAGACTCGTGTTTTAAGAAGATCACTTTGATAGTTGAATGGATGGACTGGAGTGGGAAGAGAGTTGAAGCAAGGAGTTCAACCATTCGGCTATTGCAATAGTCCAGGTATAAGGTGAATAGGACCTGTACAAGGGTAGTGGCAGTAACAGAGAAGACAAGGGAGTATATAAAAGAGGTATTGTGAAGACAGAATCTTACAGGACTTGGCAATAGATTGGCTATGGGAGGGGGTGAAAAATAGTAACAAGTCAAGGACAATATCTAAGCTGTCAGTCTAGGTGACTGGGAAGATGGTGGTGCCTTCAACAATAAAAGCAAAATTAGGAAGAGATCATGTCCAAAAGCTAAAGTGGTCTACTTTCTGCTTTCAATCTCATTGCCACCAATTCAGCACAGAAGGCATCGGAATTGAAGCATTAGAACTGACCAGCTTACTTCCTGATCCCTTATCTCACATTATCATGATAACTTAAAAGTTGTAGCCCAACTCTCCCAGGAAAAGAATGTCAAGGAGCGCCAGACACAGACTCATCCATGAAGTCAGGATGAACAAAAAGGGTAAACAGAACCCATCAGAGGTTAGAAGAGAGTTCAAACCATGGAAGCTAACAGAACCACTGATAAACAGATATAAAGCTTATGAGCACTGAAAAAGGAACCACATTGGGGAAAACGTAAGAACTACTAGAATAATTGAATGAAGTGAAAATATGAGATTTAAAAAGGAAATTAGAATTGAAATAAGAATTCTGGGAAAGAAAAATTATGAGAATAAATAACTTAAAATAAAAGATGGAAAACCTTACCCAAGCATGGGACTCCATAAAAAAACAGAATGGAAAAACAGAAGAAATATTAACTCAAAATCAAAAGATTGAAAGGAAAAGAAAAGATCATTCAAGGAACATATTATTAAAAACATTTGACCCAGAAAATAGATATGAGAGAGAATTTAAGAATCACTAGACTGCCTAGAAATTACAAACAGAAAAAAAAATGGAGGCCATGTTTCAAGAATTGTTTTTTAACTGCCCAGATCTATAAGAACTAGAGGGCAAATTAAAAATAAAAGCCATCACCAATCACCTTCTGAAAGAAACACCTGACTGAAAACTTGAAAAGGTCATATCCAAAGTCCAGAGTTTCAGAAACAAAGAAAAAAATTCTATAAGCAGCCAGAAAGAAAGAGTTCAGGTACCAAGGAACCAAAGTCAGGATCCCACAGGATTATACAAATACAATAAAGGAAAGGAAATCTTAGAATGAGATATTCCAAAAGGCAAAAGAAAAAGCATTTTTGGCAATAATTTGTCCTATAAAATTAAGTATAATACTGCATTTAATAGAAGAGAGAAAATAATAGGCAAAAAAGAAATAATTTTATCATAGAAAATTACTATTAGACAACATACCAAAACTTTTGGGATGCAGCCAAGTAGTCCTGAAGGAAAAATTTATATCTCTAAACATTTGTGCCAATAGTGATTGGTCATGCATCTAAAAAAGTTTAAAAAGTAACAATTTTTAAAAACTGATACCAAAATAGAAATTCTGTAAATAAAAGAAGAAATTAACAAAATCAAAAGTAAAAAAAATAGAATTTATAAATAATAAGAGCTGGGTTTAAAAAATAATAATTCAGAGTTCCCAAAGTGGGTGACATCACCCCTGGGGGGCAGTAGTAGCCTCAGGTGCAATGGGGGGGTATTAAATAAAAATAAGGGGGTGGTGCAAGCATAAGAAAAGAAGAAAAGGAACTTTGGAAAAACTGTTTGTACAGTTTTATCTGTTGTGCAACAGAGTCACAGTGATTACACTGAAATCCTAGTGATTACATTATTTTCCAAATAAATACACAAAATGCAAGTATCAGTGATCAAGTCTGCTGATAGGTCTTAATAAGCAAGTGCTGGCAGGTGAGTGAGTGCACATTATCAAGAAGTCCAGCATGCACTGGCAAGAATATGTATGTGTAATGATTTGTTTACAATACTCTACTTTAAGGTTATATGATGAAATACTGTGTCATCAAAATTTCAATCCAGGGAAAAACCACAAATTTACAATAAATTATCAAATTTAAAATAAATTATCAAATTTAAGATGCATCATTGTTTATAAAATATATTTCATATTTTTTTAAATGATGCAAATTTCCCCAAAAAAATCCAACCTGTTAAAGAAAGTAGATTTTGTGGGGGATGAAGGGGTGAAGGGGACAATAAGTAATTTTTTTTAAAGAGGGCAGTAGGTCAAATAAGTTTGGGAACCTCTGAACTAGATTAAACAGTAACTTAAAAATAAAAAAGCCAGGGAGATTGTGGGGAGATGATAGCATCCAGAAGAAAACAGATCCTCCATATACACTCAGTAAAGCTCTAAAAATTCACCAGGTTTTTTAAAATATATAATCAACTATAAATCCCTCCACCCAAAGGAGGGTTTCCTAAAAGGTGAAATGCAAAATGCAAATAAGCCAGAGTAGATAGAAAACATCTTGCAAAGCAATGCTGCAACAGAAAGATTCATAGCTCCACCCAATGAGGGGAATGGTTTCAGATTTCCAATTCAATGGGGAAAATAAAAGGGGGAAGGCTCTGAGAAATTTCTAGGGAGTGGATGTCCTTGTAGCGTTCAGCAATGGGAGAGAAGGGGCAAAAGAAGGAAAAGGCCCTAGAGAGAAACCAATGAGGCAGTAGCCTAGAAGTCTCAGCTCAAAAAGAGAAACAGATCTCAGTAGGAAGGCATCACCAAAGCTCTAATCAAAGGAGAAAAAAGGCACCAGGAGCATTCAGGCAGCCACAGCCCAACCCAAGCATGCAAGTAGTCTGCGCCTGAACCACAACAGGAGACAAGACAAAACAATTCCTACAGAAGGTAGGGTCTCATCTGAACTACAGTACTCAGGACCAAGAAAGGACTACTACCATTCAGGAATATAAGAGTGGATGTCCACCTGGGTATAAGCCCCAACATAAGCAAGCCAAGGAAGATACCAAATACTATGAATAAACACATTGGACTGAGAGACACCCAATTGTTAGATCCCAAACAAGAGAGTTACCCTACAATAAGTCCAAGTAAAGTCTCAGAGGAAAAAAATGTCCTAGCCACAAAGATTGCAACAGAAACAAACACAAACACAAAGAAATAAAGAATAGATGTAAAATGAAATGCCGAGGGAGAAAAGCCTGGAAAGGAAAATTTAGACTTTAGAATGGACATGGGAAACCTTACCCAAGAATAGAATACCCTGAAAATGTGAATGAGCCAAACATAAAACAATGACTTAATGAGACAACAAAAAACATTAAAAGAAAACCCAAAGATTTGGGGGAAAACACAAGAAAATGTGAAGAATATAATATAAAAAATAACTGCCCCGGAAAACAAGTCGAGGAGAGATCATCTAAGAATTATTGGACTATCTGAAAATCATTACCAAAATGTGCTTGGATATTATAATTCAATAAATCATAAATGAAAACTCTCAAGATCTCTTAGAACCAAAAGACAAAGTAAAAATGGAAATAATCTACCTGTAACCTCCTAAATTAAGACCCAAAATGAAAACTTCTAAGAATATCATAGCCAAAATCCACAACTTCCAGATCAATCCATCAATTAGAAAGGCAGCCAAAAGAAAAAGAACAAGCACCAAGATCCACAGTCAGGATCACACAAGACTTGGCAACTGCCATGTCAACAAGCAACACTTAAATGCCTAAATTGGTTGAGTGGTTTTTGTACTTTGTTCTCAAAGAGGACCAAAATGGTATCACAATAGAGAGTCAAGTGTGTCCAACTGTGGCTGATCAGAACAATACAAGTTCAGAATGTTCTACCACAGGTAGGGCACAAATAGTCCATGTGAACATTTGGGGTGTGTTCTCTAAATTTGAACATCTCACATTTCCTCCAAGCTATGCCAATTCTGCTTTGCTCATAGAGCACAACACCTTCTCTGATGTGGGCACGCCATGCTGATGGTCCTGTGCCGGTATCTCAGATGCCACACAATCAATTCTAAAGTTCTTAAGAGAGACTTTGAGAGTATCCTTGTATCACTTTTTCTGACCATCATGTGAGTGGTTGCCCTATGTGAGTTCTCCATAAAATAGCCTTTTTGGCAAGCATAGGTTTGACATTTGAACAACGTGGCCTGCCCATCCAAGTTGCACTCTCAGCAATAGAGTCTGAACACTTGGCAGTTTAGTTCATGAAAGGCCCTCAGTGCCAGGTGATCTTCTGAATCTTCCTAAGACAATTCACTGGTAGACAACAGCTCTGTAGACCTTCAGTTTGGTAGTCAGTCTAATACCACTTCTCTCCCATACTTTCCTTTAGAGCCTCCCAAAAACTAGCTCTGGTAATGTGTGCATCAACCTCATTATCAATGTGTATATTCCTAGAAAGTACATTGCCAAGGTAAGCGAACTTATCCACAGCATTCAAAACTTCTCCATTTGCTGTAATTGATGGTTCCACATATGAATGGTGTGGTGGTGGCTGATAAAGCACCTGTATTTTCTTGGTGTTAATTGTTAGGCCAAAATTAGCATAAGCAGCAGAGAATCGATTCATACTTTGTTGCATCTCAGCTTCAGAGGCTGCATTGAGTGTACAATCATCTCCAAACAGAAAATCATGCATCAACACTCCCCTTTACTTTGGTCTTGGCTTGTGGACTTTTCAATTTGAAAAATTTACCATCCGTGCAATAGCTGACCTTGGTGTCATGTTCATCCTCCTTGAAAGTGTTTATTTGACAACATGGCTGAAAATATCATGTTAAAAAGCATGAGAGCACGTATACAATCTTGTTTCACTCCGTTAATGACTGGGAAAGCACTAGAGTATTGTCCATTATCTAGAATCTGGGCAAGCAGGCCATCATGAAATTGACCTACAATGCTGATGAACTCCAGGCAACCAAATTTTGATATAATTTTTCATAAACCCTCACAACTGACAGTACCAAAGGCCTTGGTCAGACCTACAAACATTGTGTAGGGCACTCTGCTGCCACTCTAAATAAGAGATCTTGCTAAGCATTGCAAAAGGCAAAAGATAGTACCTTAATATCAGAGAAAACTACGATACCACAAGAGGGGAAAAAAGGATGTTTAATAATTTGAAGGATTTCAAGCATTCCTGATAAAAAGCCCAGCACTGACTGGAAGTTTTTTAAACAGAAACAGGAGCCAAGAAAAACAGAAAGGGACACACATTTTGTTCAAATGGAAGGGACCGCTGTAGTAGGGATGAATTCTTTAGGTACTAACAGGGACATAAGAAATGATTGTCTTCTCATCATCAAGTGTCACAGAGAAAGGCAAAAAAGAAAGCATGCCTGGGGGTGTTTTGTTCTGTCTTAGAAGACAGAAACGAGGAAGGAAGACTCTACTGGGGAGGAAACCACTATCACATAATTGAGATATGTAAGGTGAGAAGTATTTAAAAATTTGGGGGAAAGGGTGGCCACGAGAAACAGGCATCTTATGAACCTTATTTTCATTTGTACTAGACAACTTTTGTTGAACACAATTACAGAAACATATACACAGAGAGAATGATTTCAATATAGAATTATATTAAATTCAAAAGGGAAATAGGAAGGGAGGGGGAGAAAGGAGGAGAGAAAAGAGGCTTAAGATTGAACGCATTATAGATACAGGAATAATCGAAAGTACAACAAACTACAACATCAGAGGAGGAGCTACAAAAAAAAGACATAAATGAAAAGTAAGAAAAAGTAAAATCCTGGTACAGGGGCAGAGCAAGAGAAATAGAAGAGGTGAAACAACAAACACAAGCCACTTCATTAATAGATCACAAGGACTAGAAAAACTTCCTCTATTTTAACCACCTTCTTATAGGTAAAGAGAAAGTTGTAGCAAAAGACTGACAAAAAATCCAAGAGAACAGTGTGAGGGTAAATAAACGATTAATAATCATAATTGTGAACGAGGATGAGATAAATTCACCCATAAAACTGAAGAACACAGCAACGTGGATTAGAAAGCAGGACCTAAAATTTTTTTGCTTATTAAACAAACTTGAAACATAAAGATTCATATAAATTGAAAGTGAGGGGCTAAATTTCTTATGATTCTTATCAACTTAAAAAATAGAGGTAGCGACCATGGTTTCAGATAAAGCTATAGTAAATATAGACATGATTAAAAGAGATAAGCAGAGAAACGACATTGTACTTAAAAATACCTCAGATAATGAATCAATATCAATACTTACTAATACACATGCAGCAAGTATCAAAGTACCTAAATAGAGGAAAATTTAATCAAATTGCAGAGAGAAATATTCATTAAACAATGTAGTCTAGACAAATTTAGATCTAGACAAATCTAAGTGAAAGATAAAAAAGAAAATAGTTAAGAACCTGAAGAAAATTTTTGAAATATTGGAAATAACAGATTGCTGGTGATTGGCGAACAGGAATACAAAGGAGTTTTCATTCCTCTCAGCCATTCCTGGCACCTTTACAAAAATTAAGCATGAATTGGGTCATAAAGACCTCACCAAAAAATACAGAGAAGCAGAAACACTAGGCACCTCATTTACTAATCACAATTCAATAAAAATTACATTCAAACAAGGTCCTTTGAAGAAAGAATTAAAAATTGGAAACTAAATTACTTACTTCTAAAGAACTGCTGAGTCAAAGAAATAATTATAAAAAATAATAAATTTCATTTAAGAAAATTAAAATAATGATACAATATATCAAAACTCGTGTAATGTAGCTAAAGCATTCTTTAAGGAAAATGTATATTTACGAAAAATTGGACATGAAACTTAAAAAAGCATGAAACAATAACAAGTCAAAACCACAACAACTAAATATAAAGAGATTAACAATGGAAAGCAAAAAAAATTAATAAAACCACTGAAATTAAACTAGGAGCTAATTTTCTGAAAAAAAATAAACAGTTAGCCAATATGCTTTATTTAAAAAGCAAAGAAAATCAAATTATCTGTGCCAAAAAGGAAAATTAACAAGTGAAGAGAAAATCAAGGAAACCTTGCTAATAAAAATGATAACTTAGAAGATATAAATCACGGGTTGAATACTTACAAAGATATAAAATTAACAAAAGAAGAAACAGAATATTGAAATAGTCCAATATTAGAAAGAAAAAAAGAAACTTGACAAGTCATAAATGAACTTTCAAAGAAAAATACTACAAAAACTAGGTGAATTTACAAGTGAGTTTTATCAAACATTAAAAGAACAATTAATTCCACTATTAGATTTTGCGTGCTGCAATTCTGTTGAATTTGTTAATTGCTCCAATTACATTATTCGACTTTTTAGAGTTTTCTAAATAAGTCATCGTCTGTATATCATCTGCAAAACCAAATAATTTTGTTTCTCCTTTGTTCATGCCTATTCCCTTACTTATTCTTTCTTGTCTTATTGCTATAAACTATGTATATCACCAGCAAAACACAGGAGAGATAGAGAAATTCTTTATGTAAATAACTGAAATTCATAAGACTAAGAAATATTCACCAATATGTAAGTGGTCAAAGGATAGGAAAAGGCAGATTTTTAATAATTAATTTTTTTAATTTAAAAAATCTATTTCCTCTTCTCCTATCTCTCTGTGCCCCTCTTGAGGAAAAAGAAAGGAAAAATACAACTCTAGTTATTTTTATTTTTTTACATGTAAAAATTTTTATATTTGCCTTTTAAAAAATTTTGAGTTCCAAATTCTCTCCCTAGAATTTGATGTAGATTATACATGTGCAGTCACGTGCAAAACATATTTCCATATTTATACCATACTGTAAAAGGGAACCCCCCCCCCCAAAAAAAAAAGAAAACAAGAAAAATAAAGTTCAAAAAGTATGCTTCAATCTGCATTCAGAGTCCCATCAGTTTTTTCTCTGGAGGCAGCTAGCAAAAAAATAAAACTCTTATAATAAATATACAGAGTCAAGAAAATCACATTTACCATGGCCAAGCAATAAATGTTTTCATTCTGATCCTTGAGTTCATCATCTTTCTGTCAAGAGTTTGGAATTATGTTTCATCATCAGTCTTCTGGAATCTTAGTTGTTCATCACTTAAAGTCTTTCAAAGTTGTTTTTCTTTATAATGTTGCTGTTATTGCATAAATTGTTCTCGGGGCTCTTCTCATTTCCATCCAAACAGGCAGTTTTCTGAACAAGAAGAAATGCAACCTATCAACAACCACATTTTTTTAAAAAGCAATAAATCACTAATAACTTTTAAAATGCCAATTAAGACAACTCTGCTGTCCTACTTCATACTTATAAGAATAACAAAGATAGAAAAAAATGGCAATTATTGGAGGAGCCTTGAAAAACAGAAACTAAATTCCAATATTGGAATTGCACCCTTAGAGTCACTTAAGCTGTGCATACCTTTTGACCTAGCTATGCCACTAATAAACACACAAAAACCACAAAGAATCCATATGTACAAAATTACTCATAGTAGATTTTTGTGCAGTTGTAAAAAAAAAAAACTATTGTTTGTCCTTCATTTTGTAAGAGAACCAGTGACATCATGGTGTGATGTCTTGTGTCTGAACTGGATTTAAGTGAGTCAGAGTTGCTCAAAATCGTCAGCCTCACTCTTCCAGAGTCATTGAAATCCAACGGCAAGACAAAAGTCAAGATGATTGGTGATGGCCCAGGACGTGGTGGATGACTCTGGCATCTTTGATTTCTGACCAAGCTCTAAGAGCTACACAGTGCCTGCTTTGATCACATTCATAGCCTTTGGAACAAATTATTCTCCTCTGCCCATTCTGCTGGGGGAAGTCTTCACATGCTTGGGGTATTAAAAACTAAGAATGTGCCCTCCCATGGGGAACAGTTAAACAAATTGTGGTAAATGAATATAACAGAATATTATTATACCAGAAACAGTTTCAGAGGAAATCTGGATAACATTCTTGAATTGACGTAGAGTGAAAAGAGCAGAACTAAGACAACAACATTCCATGATAGGATTATAAAGACAAACTCTGAAAGACTTTAGAAACTTGGACAATGCAACGACAAGTACAATTCCAGATGACCAAAGATGAAGCATGCTACCACCTCCTATCAGAGGTGCCAGACTTAAAATGTAACATAAGACATATATATTTTCTGACATGGTCAGCGTGGGAATTTTATTTGTTTTGAGGGTTTTCTTTTTCTTCCTTTTTTAAAAATTGTTCAGCTGGAGGTGGGGGGAGGAATGGGAGGGAAAGAAAATTAATCCTTATTAATTGGAAAAATAATGATAAAATTAGATCAGAAAAAATCTAACTTAGGATTTCTGGGTTTTATATATATATATATATATATAAAATAAGGGAGAAGACTAAACACTTTCTGTAATCCTCACCACCTCTCAGACCTCCATAAAACAATAATTATGTGCAAGAGATTTCAGGTGTCTCTGCAGTCTAAGAATCCTAATGGAGTAACAACCCAATGAATTCCCCCAGCAACCACTATGTTCTGGCAGGACTGCAGAAGACCACCTCTTGCAGGAGATGTCTGGCAGCCCTTTCTGAATGTGGAAAGCATAAATCCAGAAGCTTACCCTGCATAGACAGCAGTGTGGCAGTATACTGGGCTGCAAGTGAATTCAGTCAGTGAACTGCCAGGATGTGTGTGGGTTTCCACCAGTGCTGAAGAAAAGGGGACTGAAAATGAGTTGGGGATGATTCTTTCCCCCCAGATGTCACTTGGGGCAAAGACTGATAACTGTTGTTCGAATGTCAAATGTATGCTTATCAAAAAGATTATTTTATGGAGAACTCACAAAGGGCAAGTGTTCACATGATCAGAAAAAGCAATACAAGGACATTCTGAAGGTCTCTCTTAAGAACTTTGGAACTGATGGTGTGACGTCAATCTGAAACACTGGCACAGGACTGCCCAAGCTTGGAGAGCCCTTTTCAAAGAAGGTGTTATGCTACTCTATGAGCAAAGCAGAATTGAAGTAGTTCATGGGAAACATAAAATGTGCAGATTTAGAGAACCTAGCCCAAAAGTTCATATGGACTACCTGTGCCTGACCTGTGGTAGAGCATTTCAAGCTCGTATTGGCCTGATCAGCTACAGTAGGACACACCATAACTTGACTCTAGCATAGTGATGTCATTTTGGTCCTCTTTGAGAACAGAGGACAACAACCAACCATGTTAGGTAAAAGGGATTACTCTGGAGATGATATAACATGGTGAATAATGAAAATTCAGGACAGTAAACCATCAGGGAGCTCTAGAGTCAAATTCTCACCAGGTTTTGCAATCAGCCTGATACTAAAAAGCCACCTCTGGGACCCTGCTTTTCAGTAACTGAGATGAGGACTCATCCAGCAGTCAAACCAAATTTGAATGTGAATTTGGAGGGAACCAATGTTATATAGAAACTCTGTTAAGTCTGAGCCCACTCTCTTAAGAGATCAAGGTGGGATAGGGAGAATATGTCCATCAAGGTGTAGGAGAATAAATATCAGTACTTCTAGCTATTATCTGAGTAAATATGCTCTTATAAAAGCTAATTCATGTTAACTGGTTAAATGGAACTGAAGTATTAGTAACAGGAAGCTTAAAATGGGAGAAACACATCCACAATATGGGCATGAATTAATGGCTTTAGAAAATGACACTTTTAATTCCTTAGGTGTAATCCTAGAAACCCCGAGGTGGAGAAGCCCATATCATACACTCTACCCCTCTCAAAATGATGTTATTTACATTGTAAATGCTGGTCTCTTGGTTCTGCTTTTTTCATTCTTGGTCACTTAATCTTTTCCCACATTCCCCTGAATTCTTCATTTTCATCATTTCTTACAGCATAGTGATATTCCATTATATTCATAAGTGTTTCTTCAGTCATTTCCCAATCATTGTTTACTTAGATCCATGAAAAATGTTTGACAAAGTATTTTATGTTATTCTCATGGATGAGATGGTACAGTTAGATAAATTTGAAATTGGGTGAGTAACTGAAGCCAAAAAATATTGATCAGTGGGTCAATAAAGCTAGAAGAAAATTTCTAGTTTGTTCTAGGAATTTGTCCTTGGCCCTGTTCTGTTCAGTGACTTGGATGAAGGCCTAAATGTTGTATTTATCAAATTTGGAAATGGCAGATGTTTGGAAGAAAAGCTAATAAGATGGACAACAGAATCAGAATCCAAAAATATCTTATAGGTCTACAACAACAACCTGAATCTAATGAGATTAACTTCAATGGGAATAAAAGTAAATACCCTACATTTGAGTTTCTAAAAATAAACCACATAAATATAAAAGGAGACAGACACAACTAGATAACTGTTCACAAAGAAATGATCTGGGGATTTTTGTGAACTTCAAGTTCAATTTGAGTTAGCAGTAAAATACCCAGCTAAAAAAGCCACTACAATTCAATAAAGAGACTTTGAAGAAAGGATAAAAATTAATTGAAGACTAAATAACTTTATCTTAAAGAATTGGTGAGTAAAAGAATAAATCCAAAAAACAATGCAGAATTTCACCAAAGAAAATTACCATAATGAAACAACATGCCAAAAATTTTAGGATTTAGCCAAAACAATCCTGAAAAGAGAATATACATACATATATATGTGTGTGTGCATATGCATATATGTGTGTATATGTATGCATATATGATACATTTTCATCTACAAAAGAGAGAAAAAAGAGTGAATTATATATGCAACTAAAAACATTAGAAAACCAACAAGTTAATAACTCCAGCAAAACACCAAAAAAGAAATTCCCAAAAATCACTGAATTATTCTCAAAAAAATCACTTAAGTAATAAATAAAATCAGAAGCCTTTTTTTTTTAAACACAAGACAAAGTATTAGCGGCTCTGATTTTTAAAAATAACACCATCTCAGAAAAAGAAATTGAACAAGCCATCAATGAACTCCCTAGGAAAAAATCTCCAGGGCCAGATGGCTTTACTAGTGAATTCTAACAAACATTTAAAGAACAATGGACTCCAATACTTTACAAACTATTTGGGAAAATTGGAGAAGAAGGGGTCCTACCAAATTCTTTTTATGACACAAATGTGGTACTGATACCTAAATTGGAAAGCGACGAAACAGAGAAAGAAAATTACAGACCAATTTCCCTAATGAATATAGGCAAAAATTCCATATAAAATATTAGCAAAAAGACTACAGCAAATCATCATGAGAATAATATACTCTGGTCAGGTAGGATTTATTCCAGGAATGCAAGAATGGCTCAATATGAAGAAAACTATCAGAATAATTGAACATATCAACAACAAAACTAGCAGAAACCATATGATTATCTCAATAGATGCAGAAAAGGCTTTTGACAAAATACAACACCCATTCCTATTTAAAAAAAAAACACTAGAAAGAAAGGAATAAATTGAGTCTTCCTTAAAATAATAAATAGCATCTATCTAAAACCATCAGCAAGGATTATATGTAATAGGGATAAGCTTGAAGCATTTCCAATAAGATCGGGGTGAAATGAGGATGTCCACTATCACCCCTCTTCTTCAGTTTGGTACTAGAGATGTTAGCAATAGCAATAAGAGAAGAAAAACAAATTGAAGGAATCAAATTAGGCAAAGAAGAGACTAAGCTATGACCCTTTGCATACGATATGATGATATACTTAGAGAATCCTAGAGAATCAAGTGAAAAACTACTTGAGATAATAAACAAATTTGGCAAAGTTGCAGGACATAAAATAAACCCACATAAATCCTCAGCATTCCTATATATCTCTAATGAAATCCAACAGCAAGAGATAGAAAGAGAAATTCCATTTAAAGTTACTGTAGACATTACAAAATATTTGGGAATCTACCTGTCAAAACAAACCCAGGACTTATATTAACACAATTATAAAACACTTTTCACACAAGTAAAGTCAGATATAATTAATTGGAAAAACATCAATTGCTCATGACTGGGTTGACCTAACATAATAAAAGTAACAATTTTACCTAAATTAGATTACATATTTAGTGTCATACCAATCAAGCTACCAAAAAATTACTCTGTAGAGATAGAAAAAATAGTAGCAAAATTCATTTAGAAAAACAAAAGGTCCAGAATATCAAGGCAATTAATGAAAAGAAATGCTAGGGAAGGTGGCCTAGCCATACCAGATTTTAATATGTACTACAAAGCAGCAGTCATCAAAACTACTTGGTACTGGCTGAGGAATAGAGCAGTGGATCAATGGAATAGATTGGGTACACGAGACTCAGCAGCCAATGACTATAGTAATCCACTGTTTGATAGACCCAAAGATCCCAGTTTTGGGGATGAGAATGCACTATCTGACAAAAACTGCTGGGAAAACTGGAACATAGCATGGCAGAAATTGGGCATAGACCAACATCTAAAACTATACACCAAAATAAAGTCAAAATGGGTACGTGATCTAGGTATAAGGGTCTAGGTATAAAGGCTGATACCGTAAGCAATCTGGGAGAGCAAGGGATAGTTTATCAGATCTATGGAGAGGGGAAGACTTCATGATGAAACAAGAGTTAGAGAGCTTTATAAAATGTAAAATGGATAATCTTGATTACATTAAATTGAAAAGCTTCTGCACAAACAAAGCCAATGTTACCAAGATCAAAAGGGAAGTGGAAAATTGGGAAAGAATTTTTACAACCAGTGTCTCTGATAAAGGCCTCATTTCTAAAATATACAGGGAATTGAGTCAAATTTATAAGAATACAATCTTGACAACTGACAAATGATCAAAGGATATGAACAGGCAGTTTTCAGAAGATGAAATTAAAGATATCTATAAGCATATGGAAAAAATGTTCCAAATCACTAGTGATTAGAGAAATGCAAATCAAAACAACTCTGAGGTACCACATCTCACTGGGCAGATTGGCTAAGTTGACAAAACAGGAAAATGATAAATGCTGGAGGATATGGAAAAATTGGAACAATAATGCATTGTTGGTGGAGCTGTGAACTGATCCAGCCATTCTGGAGAGCAATCTGGAACTATGCCCAAAGGGCTATAAATAAGTGACCCTTTGACCCAGCAATACCACTTGTAGGGTTATATCCCAAAGAGATCAGAGAAGTGGGAAGAGGACCCATATGTACAAAAATATTTATAGCGGCTCTTTTTCTGTGGCGGCAAAGAACTGGAAAACAAGGGGATGCCCATCAATTGGGGAATGGCTGAACAAGTTGTAGTATACGAATGTAATGGAACACTATTGTGCTACAAGAAATGAGGGGCAGATGGACTTCATAATAACCTGGAGAGACATATATAAACTGATACTCAGCGAGAAGAGCAGAACCAAGAGAAATTTGTATACCATCACAGACACAACATATGTGTGACGACTAACTTCAATAGACTGGGCTCCTCTCAGCAATACAAGGTTATAAGACAACTCCAAAACACTCATGATCAAAAATGATATCCACAACAGAGAAAAGAGATGCGGAGTGTGAATGCAGATTGAAACAAATTAGTTGCTGTATTTCTTTTTGTTGTTTTGTTTTGTTTCTTCTTTCCCACTGATCATTCCATCAGTTATAATCCTTCTTTACAACCTGACTAATGATTAATGTGAAGATATTTGTAGATCCTATATTCAAGTGCATGCCGCCATGATGGGGGGGAGGAGAGAAAGGGGGAGAAAATCTGAAACTCAAGAGACTGTGGAACTGAATGTTGTGAACTAAAAGGAAATAAACCAATTTACTTTTTAAAAAAAAATAAATAAATAACACATTATATAAAGTATTAGTGGCTCTGATATTTAAAAATGAAACCAAACTGTATTATTTAAAAACATGGTACATGTATGAGGCAGTTGAATGACATTTCTGAAGGATTTTTCACAATAATCTGTCAATCTCCAAAGAGCTTTAAGTCAACTTTGCCTTTCATGGTTCTAACAGCATTGCTATTACATTTTCATTAATAACTCCTAGATCTGAGAAAATTTCTTCAGTCTCTTAGATTCTATTTTTTCAGAATCACAGCTAACTTCTTATTAGGGTATAATTTGACACAGAAACTCCACAAAATGGGCATTTAGGCACTTGGCTACTGACAACTTCAGACCAGCTTCCTACCACCACTCCAACACTTTTTCTTCATGTTTTCTTCATGTTCTTCCAATGCCTTTCTAAAAACAAAGATTTTGTCAAAGAACACCATCCCTTCCAAGTAGTTTATGACACCAACTACTTTATCCATTAGCCAACAGAAAATAGTAGGTGCCCTTGAGATACCTGGGGTTATATTCAAACTGGCAAAATCCAGCTGGACAAATGAAATCAGGCTTTTCTTTGCTTCATTCATAGGAACATGAAAGTATCCAATAAACAAATCCAAGACTGAGAAACACTTGCTACCTAGTAGAAAATCCAAAGCATCTTGAACCTATGGCATAACATACAGGTCCACTTTGGTTCTTTGATTCAATATCTGGTATACAAAGTATATAGATATTCTTATCTTTCCATTCTCCTTTTGTACCATTCCTATTGGTGAGGTATAAGGGCTGCTGGACTCTGTGATGGCACTATTGACCAGCATTTCTTTGACATGATTTCTAAAGTCTTTCATCATGGAAAGAGGAACTTTCCTACATCTTTCCTATAATGTTCATGAACTGGTGATTTTTATTTTATCAGTTCTTCTTCCCACATCCCACTCATGAAGTGAGAACATGATTGATCCCTTACTGAACTTTGGTCTCAACCAATCCTTACCTTCCTTTGACACTGTGGAGTCATGAAAGTCAAATATCTCATGTGGTGGGAGCAATAGACTAACCCCTGTCTATATAGAAGTTAGGCTAGTTGTGTTGGTTTTTTTTTTAAGGAATTGAAATCATCCTCAAGACTTGATTAACTCAGAAATCTAAAGGCTCAAGTTGTCATCAATTCCTAGATACCCAAGCCCAAAAGATCCATGAAGACTCCAGGAAGTTTCTGGTGCTTAGTTGGCAGACCATACTCAGGCAATGGAACTTCGTTCAGCTAAATCAACTCAAAATGTCCTTGATGCACATCCTTGTTGAATGCCTTTCTCCAACTGTGCATAAGTAAGTATCCTTTTTCAAAAAATGTTGAATGACCTATGAGTGTCTCATTTTACTCCAATATCAAACAAACTACCAAAGGAATTACCTGAGCCAAGCCCAGTCTAGAAGACTTCAGGATTTAATCCAGAGTTTAAAACAGTCAGTGCCACTGGCACATTTTATCTCTATTGTCTTGTGAGCCTCTACAAAGTCTGAATGGATGGTCAAAGTGGGCAGGTATTGAGTGCCAGCTTATCGCTTACAGTATCCTGTTATGATTTTAAATAGAATTGGTTCCAATCAGTGCCAACTTCAGTGAATGCTCATGGGTCTGGACATACTATAGAGTATCTGTTTTCTTACTGACACTAACAATTTCCTTAGGGGGCTTCAAACTCACCTTCACATGTCAAAAGTATCACTAGTCTTACTCAATTCACCAAGTTCAAACCCCGTCATTGGCTTTAAATGTTTTTTTTTCTCAAATGTCTCTCCAAAAAAAAAAAAAAAGATCAGAAAATGATAGCAGCTTCTGGTACACTGTCCAGGACAGTATTGCATTCCACAATCTCAACTCTCACCATCACCTCTGTATGGGGTTCTGTAAGTCCAAGTAATAGACCTGGAATGGAATACTAATAGACCTATAGGCAATCAATGATAATGTCAGTGCAACTGTCTTCGAATCCAGAGTGACCTCTTTTTTCTGGCCTTAACACCTCCTAAAAGCTAAATCGGATTTTTAGCTTTGTACGTCCAAGTCTATGTTCTATAGCAGGAGTGAGGAACCTGCGGCCTCGAGGCCACAAGTGGCCATCTACGTCCTCACCTGAGGCCCTCTGACTGAATCCAAACTGGATTTGTTCTGTGAAGTTTGGATTCATTTAAAGGGCTGCACTTGAGGACCTAAAGGTCCATACGTGACCTTAAGGCCTCAGGTTCCCCACTCTTGTTCTATAGTATTTCCAAAATGTGTATGACCACTTAATGCAGAATTATAATAGGAGTGTGTTTCTCTGGTTATAACCTGATGGAGTTGTTCTTGTGTCAGACCTTTATGCTCTTCATACCAATATATAATTACTAAAACAAAGCACATTCCAGAAAAGCAACAAAGTAAGTTCCAAGATTCTAGCCAACTTCACAGAAAAGATCTGATGCAGTGAACTATATAAATTTATAATTATCAATAATATTCCAAAGTTTTAAAAATAAGAGAAGAAGCAACCAGAGAAAGCTGGAGGAAAAGTTGAGTCTCAAAGACTAGCCCCTATGTGAACAAAATTTTTGACACACTGCCAGCTTGGTAGATAAAGTCTTCCAGTGGAACAGAAAAGCCCAAATTAATGTAGTCATTCTCCTCTATCCCCTTTTGTACTTAGTTATCTTTGTATTTGGAATATCTCCATAAATATAGATATGTATGTATATACACATATATACAGTGTCCATCTAACATATATATATATATATATATATACATACATACATACATATACATACATATTCTTTTCCTAGGGGAACAAAAGTTCCACTTATAGATCTCTTTCATTGCTGTTTATTTCTCCTGCTTATCACCTAGGGCTAGCTTAGAAACTAGTCATAGCCAGCTCCACTGGGTTTATGATTTCTGGGGGAGAGCCAATCATTCAGCTGCCACTACCACACCACTCAGGGGGAGAGGAAATATATGTATCTCCTACCCTAGTTCCAGACTCTTTTTCTCCTCTTTCCCCCAATCAAATGTCAACAGCCAAACAAAACAAATTCCCATACTGGCTATATCCAAAAATGTATGCCTCATCCTACATCTTATATCTCATCAACTGTCTTCCAGGATGTGGCTAGCATATTTCATCATCAATCCTCTGGAATTGTGCGTGGCTAGTGCTTTGATGAGAGTTCTAGAGTCTTTTTCTCCCAACAGCCATTGGACCAAATAGAAAGTCAAATACAAGTTATAGAGCTTTTTAAAAATTTTCTCAGAGAACATCCAGTATCAAAGAAGGAACATGCAGAAACCACCCTAGGTAGTAGAGTATTGTACAGCATAATCCATTAGCCAGTGCTAAATTTCTGACATCCTTCTTCTTGAACAAGTTGGGAGGTAGGTAGTTAACACAAAATTTCATAGCTGAGATTTTCAGGGGAAAGAGAAAAATATCTCTGAGGGGGCAGTCTCTTCAAACCAGGTCAATTTAGCATCACCATTTCTCATCATTCTTCCCCCTGGCATCAGCCACACTGTTTAATTGGGAGAGGCTCTCCATATGTTTCCAAGATGGAAGATGCACCTACATACACCAACTACTGCCAGCATCTCTCTCCCAGAATTCTCTGGGAACAATCTCAGATAGCTTCACACAGTCCATGACCTCAGTGGCCCATGGAATCTTGGAAAAGTCCTGAATCTATGGTTACCTTTACAAAGAGACAGATTCTAATGTAAGGTTAAATTTTTTTTTTTTTTAATTCATGGAAGAGAAAAAAAGGAAGTTCAAAAGGGAACAAAAATTTGCAAACAACTTGTATATACAAGATATATAGAGGATCAATTTGCAAACTGTCTTCAGAGGGAAAACAATATGTATATGTGTATGTATGTATATGTATGTGTATATGTATATATATATGTATATATGTATGTATATGTTGGTGTAGGTGTAGCATCAAATATGAAAGACAGTTCTCCTGAACACTACCTCGGTCAAACATCTGGAATATCCTGTTTAGTTATAGATATTACATTTGGAATTATGTTCTAGCATGGCCAAAGGAGAAATGATTGACACCTTTAAAGCAGCAAAGATAATTGGAGACCTTGCCATACGAGGATCAGAGGATCAGCTGAAAGAATTAGAGATGTTTCGCCAGAGAAGAAAAGATTTGGGTGAGTCATGAGAGCCCTCTTTTAGTGTTTGGAGGGCTATAATGGAGGGAAGAAAAGAACTAGAAACTTAAGAGGGTGGCCATCAATTGGGTAATAGGTGAATAAGGGATTACAGTGATTACATTTGTACTCTTTGTACCTAGACCCAGGAACAAGAAGATGAAGATGATGCAGAGATGCAGATTTTTGCCTCAATATAAGGAAAAACTTCCCCCAAAATTAAAGTTGTCCAAAAATGAAATGAAGTGCCTTGGGAAGTAGCAAGTTCCCCATGACCTGATTCAATAAATGGAGGTTTAGTGGCTCCTTGCTGAGAATGTTTTCCTTTTTCAATCCCTGCTTGAATATATACTAAATTGGATAACCTTTGAAGTATTTTCTGTCTCTGAGTTTCTGTGATTTGATGGGCACTGAGGAAGTGGCAGAGGCTATATGATGCAAATATATATGAAAGGCTAGAAATGTTATTAGGCCCCCTGGGATTAGTTTTGTTCCTTTGCCTTTTCATAGTCCCATTCATTTTCAAGAAAATCAAAGGAATTTTGGAGTTAAGAAACCTAGCGGCATTGAACTCCAAGAGTCCTTGGCAATATGCTAAAAGATTAGCCTTTAAGTGGATGCTGAGAGGGAAAAGTTTAGCAACCTGAAAAGTTTAGCAGGGAGTTACAGAGATTCTCTGATCCTAAGTGATCCTAATGAGGCGCCTGACCAAGACATGGCCCTTGGTGACCAAGAGCTGAAAAACAGGTTTAAGCCTGAGTGAGTTAGCTGGGACTTCATTGTGTTCCAAACAGATTGGCACATGGAGTAAAGAATTATCTGTGTAGGAAACCGGTATTTCAGCAAAGGCCTACTTTCCTACAAAGAAAACAAAGTTACTAGTACCTCAAGTGAGGACTGAAGATGGAAACAGAAAGAAGCTCTACAATTTCATAGACAGTGGACCCACCCTTCACAACAAACAGCATCAGACAAGAAGCTATTAGACCAGGAGGTAGCATATTGTGATAAAGCAGTGGTTCTCAACCTGTGGGTTATGTTCAATTTGTAACAATGAAAATACATCCTGCAGATCAGATATTTAC
Organism: Pseudochirops corinnae; assembly: GCA_028646515.1. NCBI lineage: Eukaryota > Metazoa > Chordata > Mammalia > Diprotodontia > Pseudocheiridae > Pseudochirops > Pseudochirops corinnae. The sequence goes on from CM053585.1 coordinate 400,960,018, forward strand.
ATTACGATTCATAACAGTAGCAAAATTACAGTTATGAAGTAGCAACGAAAATAATTTTATGGCGGGGGGGTCTCCACAACATGAGGAACTGTATTAAAGGGTCGTGGCATTAGGAAGGTTGAGAATCACTGTGATAAAAGACTGTACATAGGCAGAGCACATGCCCAAAAGAGACTGTGCATCCAACAGAGACTGCATACTGCCCAAGACCCAAGTCTGCCAGCCCATCAGAAACAACACGATGGCCTCACCAAAAGAAATCTACGAATCTCCAAGAGTACAGACGTGAGCTGTCTAGTTGCATCTATGCTCTGGCCATACATGCTCCCTATATGTATGCACCAGGAAAGTCTTGAAGGTTCTGAGTGGGAGAAAGGTGTCAGGGGAATCAGAAGAGGAAATTTCTTTTGGGAAGGTCTTTACATTAAAGGCTCCCCAACAAATTGATCTTTTTTTTAAATAAAGAAGAAAAAAAGTATAAACTAGCTCTAGATATGAAAAGGACCTCGGAGAGAATCTCCTCCAAATCTCAAATTTTCCATATTGTCAAATGAGTTTTGTAAAAGATCTTGCCTAGGATCATATTACCAATATAGGATCAAACGTATGATTTCAGCCCAGGTCTTTCCAACTCTGAGGCCAGCTCCCTGCTTCTCCACTCAACTGGATTTTTGGAGATTTTTTTTTTTTTTGTCAATAACCACAGAGCAATTGTTCTTCCTCATTCCCCCAGCAAGGGTAGGGGTGAGCAGAAGGGAAAGAAAGAATGTATGTATATATATAAGCATCAGTATATATATATCTGAGAGGCATTTTTTATTTCCTGAATTAGATCCCTCATGATGAATTGGTCTACAGAATTGCTCTTTTTTCTTTTCTTTCTATACTTAGAATTTTTAAAATATTATTCTCAGAAGGCATCAACATACTTCACCAGACTGCTGAAGGGGTCTGTGACACACACAAAAAAGCTAAGAATTCTTGCCCTAGAGTGACTGAATCAATGAGTGAGTTGATGAATGTAGCAAAATAAGTTTTTATGTCTCTCTCTGGTTTACCCATAACTGATGGACTATCTGGTTTTCTTTTCTTTCCATGACCAAGAATGGATTTAGGATGTCAGCATGACCTCAGATCAGATCTCAGGAGCCAGGGGTAAGTAAAAGAGGGAGGGAGGGAAGGTTTATCTGTATGACCCTTTTCCTCATTGACATCTTCCATTGTCCCTTGGTAAGGGAGCAACAGGCTCCTGAAGACTGTCCTGCTACTTCCACTCTCTGAATCTGACCCTAGGAAGGGAGCAAGAAGCCTATACACTCTCTCCCCCAAGAATGACATATTCTGCAAAGGTAAGTATAATCCTACAAAAGGAAAAAAAGATCTTTAATAGAATAAAGAACTTTCAAGTATTTCTGATATACAGGCCAAAGTGAGGGTTAAGAGGAAGGATAATACCAGAAAGGGAATAGTTACAAAAAAACAAACTTCTTGATGCTGAAGTGGAAAAAAAAGGAAGAAGA
>CM053585.1:400962037-400985015 GCA_028646515.1 Pseudochirops corinnae
AGCCTCTATTACCTTTCCTTTTATGAAAAATGGAACATTTGTCTTTCTTCAGTCCTCTCTCACTCTCCATGATCCTTCAGAAACCAATGACTGCCTCAGTCATAAAATCTACCTGTTCTTACAGTACTTGAGTATAGAGTTCATCTGGGTCAGGTGACTTGAATTTACCATATGCTAACTAGGCGTTCTCTTGCTATCTCCTTACTTTTCTTGGTTATCAACTACCGAATGGCTATTTTTGTTCTCTCATTTCCAGTACAGAGGTCATTCTCCCTTGGCAAAGAAAACGGGAGAATAACAACTGCTGAGCAGTTTTGCCTTCTTGCTTATGTTGTTGGTTATCATTCCATATACCTGAAGCAAAGGTCCTTACTCTTCTTTGACATTCTTCATTTCCCTAAAGCAGATTTTTTTAAAATGTTGTTTTTTTTATTCGCTTGCCAGGAAAAGCTGATTCTGAGCCTTAGCACTGCTGATACTATTTTTATAGGACTGCTAAATTTTTTATAGGACTCAAATTCATCCTCTGTTACCTGCACTTTCTTCCATCCTTTTAAAATCTGAGTTGGTTTGTGAATTCGATATGCATCCAAATCAGTTTCTTCAGACGATTTGCATTTTTTTCTCCTCGATAGAATTTTTTTTTTGTTTTTAGAATGTTGTTCCTGAGATTTTCTCCTATGACTTTCCCTGCAGATTCATTTGTGTGAGGGATCCTGCCTAGCTTTCCTCTGAATCCTTTAAAATACAGTTTCCCAAAATATAGGACACATGTCAGACTACACCCAACTTTCCTCTCTTTCCCTATCAGCATCAGTGGTCACATCCCCCTTAAGTTCCCATTATTTACACTCTAGCAGCCAGTTCCTCTTGTTAGTGAGAATCATATCCAGCACAGAATATCCCCCTTTGTTCTCCACCATTTGAAGGAGGAATTGATTAAGGTAAGTAATTATTGCCTGCTCTGATTCTGGCTGAGAGTTCCAGCTGATAACCTTGACGAGTGAATGAATGAATAAAGCATTTATTAAGCACCTATTACATACAAAGCACTTATTATTATGCTTAACACATAGAAAAGTAAAACATCCCCTACTCCTGAGGAGCTCACATTCTAATGGGAAAGGCAACAAAGAAGGAAGTCAAATGGAAAGATTCCATGGTCCTTAGGGTGCACTGGCAAAGCAGATGTCAATGTTTCTTCTCTGATGTTATTTCCACTGATATTTCACACAAGTTTCTGATGCTGAACCATCTGATGGTGCCAAGGGAAAGAACTTCATTTTCCAGGTCTTCAGGTGCATCTGCCCAGCTGTCAGGCTGCATCTCCACAGGGGCTGCTTCTTGAGATGAGGACTGAGGGCACTCACTGTGCTAGAGATGCTGCTTTTCCCAAAGCACTTGGATCAGGGCTGTGGCCTCCATCAAGGTCTGAAGGGAGATGATTGACAAGGTCTGGGTGGAGGTTTGACTATCTTGGCACAGGCTGCCTCCTATCTCTCCCTTGGGGTGCACTGCTACTACTGCTAGGCTAGCTTACCTGCTCTGTGGATGGTACTTGGTTGGCAGTTGTGGGGATGGCTAGCTCCCCCTTCACAGGAGTTGTTTCTCTAGATGATGGGTGTGAGGGCTAGGCTAGAAGCAGGACCACTGGTCTAAGGGGCAGCACCCTCAGTTCTCTGCTCATCTGCCTGTTGGTGGCAGTTGGTCAGCAATTGTTGCTGGTGGTGGTGAGGAAAGTGGAACCTTTCTCCACAATGATTTCTCCCCTGGCTAAATCATTTCTATAACATGCCTCTGTGCCAGGTTTGTCTATTTTCTGAATTCCTCAACCGTTTCCTCTTTCTTATAGTATATTGTGATGACAAAATTGCTTCCATTTTTCCTTCCACTGATCTGCATCCAAATGTTCTCCATGCTTCTCTTATCTGTTTCTTGTCCAACAATAAGGAACCATGGCTGGGCCCAGGGAGCTGAGTCACTGTGCCCACTCCCTTCTTCACTAAGGATCCCCTCTGCTCTCTACCCTAGCTCTCCATCCAGACTGGGTTTAGTCCCCAGAGGAGCACGAGAGGGGTACTAGAGCCCCTTCTCTCATACTCTTTGGTTTGTTACACCCCAAACCTAGCATCTCAGGGATGGACTGTTGAAAGATTAGGTTTCGGCGCATGTCTAGGTCTCCCCAAAGTGGGAGGTAAAAAGGTACTCAATGTACACTATGAATCAGATATGGAACATGTATTTATTTCCTATACACACCCAAAAAATGCTTTAAAAAATTACCTTGACAGAATAGCTTAAAACAGGAGTCAGCAATATATCATATAACTACAAGTCATACTTTCCAAAGAGATTAAAAGTATCATCAGAACATAATGCAGTTTGAAGATTGATTAAGCATTTCACGCTTTATCTCCACTTTGTACTGCCCCCTTCAAAGTCCATTTTCTCTAGCAAACAGACCAGGAGCTTGAGCTCCTTTTGCCAATGGCTGTCTTCTCTGAAGCCAAAGCTTTCCTTGTCTCCAAAAGCTCCACTCATTGGACCCAGGATCTTTGGCCCTCTAGAATTCATAAAGTCCCATGAAAACCTGAACTATGAGAAATATGTTCAGTCACCTACTCAGGAAAGAAAACTCAAGACAGAAAAGACAGGTAGGAGCCCAGGAGCAAGCTTGCCTAGCTGAGTCCACAATACAAATGGAATCAGAGAGTAATGGGGTAAAATCATGATCCCCACACCAACACCAACCCCCCCGGGACAGTAGTGAATGTACTACTTGCCACAAATTGTGGAAGCAAAAGACCAAGTGAGAAGCTGTCATCTTTTGAAAGATTCACTGTGTCATTAGCTCATTGAGCTAAGCAGCCAACGAGGGGATCCCTTTGTCATTTCAAAGCATCCACATCCTTAAGTACAGAAGTACATAAGTAGTTAGTCGTCCCTTACATGTTCAAATACTGAGCCAGTGTATATGGTCAGTCAGAATTAGAAAGGGTGTTGCTATGCATGTTACACCTAATGCCTGGATTTCCTTATATGAATATTCCTTGTTAATAAGTAATTCTACCTAATCCTTCCCTTTTTAACATATTCTGTTTCTTCTTAATAAGGTATACCTAACCAGAGCCCTATTTCAATCAATTCATCCTGCCAAATTACAATGATACCTAAAAGGTAAAATTTGTCTCCTTGCATTAGGAACTCCATTTCTTCTTGCCTCAACATTTATGTACATGTTAAAGGTAGGTGTGAATGTTCCTTGAGTGTCAGAAGTAAGCCCTGATGGTGACACTAAATAATGGATTTTCCCCTCCCTCTTTGCCAAACTCTTATTGTTGTCCTACCCTCTATTCCTGTACCACCTCCTACATGAAACCTTCCCTGAACATCCCAACCCCAACCTTTGGTTCCTTCTTCATCGGGCTCTTGGGGTAACATAATATTTCTGTGCACTCTGTCCTAGAGAGGATGCTGCCAGTTTCACTCTTGGTGCCATCTCACCAATTCTGTTGTTTCCCTCTGTGGAAATTTCCTGGACCCTCAGGTCTCTGCAGAGATGAAGCAACAATGCAGAAGCACCAACTACAACAGCTGTTTGTCTTTCCCCTTCCACCCCCATTATTTATTTGTTTGTTTATCCATTTATTTTTGTCTCTGTTGTTTATTTGTTTGTTTATAGTACTAAATTCCTTAAGAGTAGTGCCTGGGTCTTTATCTCTCCATGCTCCACAGCACCTAGCACAACCTGGTGCACAGTGAATGTTTAAAAGTTGTACAATCAGTGTTTCTAATGCCACCTCACTGGAATAATAAATCAGCATGGTCATGGGAAAGGTAAGAAGGTACAGGCATACATTCCCAAAAGCTTCAACTTTTGTTTCCTTTGATCTCAAAAAGAAAATGACTTATCTGTAACAAAAGGGATTAAGATATGATTAAAAGGAAAACATGAGCCGAATAAGTATGGGGACAGGCTGTGGAATCTTCTTTTTTCTAATACTTATTTTTATCAAATAACCAATCAAGCAAGCATTTATTAAATGTGCCAGATGCTGCGCTAGACACTGGGGATACAAAGGTAAAAATGAAATAATCCCTGCTTACGTGCTGAAGGGAGACAACACACAGGCAGATACAAAACACATATACAAGTATGTATAAAGACATACAAGACAACCCACAGCAAGTATTCTCTGACCTTATTCTCCCAGAGTAATGTCTGCTGCATCTCCCTCCTGGATTCTAACAGCACCCTTATCCCCCATTCTTCCCTATTGTTAGTCACCAGAAACTAGTGTCCCAATTCTATCAATTGTGATTTTAGTCTCATTTTTCAAATGAGGAAACAGAGTGTGAGAAGTTAAGTGACTTGCCCAGAGTCCACAATTACGAATTTAGAATTCAAACTCAGGTCTTCTAACACTCAATGCATTGTACCACCCAGCTGTTCTATATAATGAAGTGCTAAATTGGGCAGAAAAGACACTAAATAATTAGCAACAGAACAGATACTGGGAATAATGAAAGGCTCTTTAACAGTGTGATTATGGAACTTGCTTACTATCAAATTAAAAGAAAGCACTTTTCTCTCTAGCCTTTCCAGTCAGCAACTCCATCCAACTAAAAGTATAAATTATTGAAGAAATACAAATGACTGAGACAGTGGATTTGAGGTGAGAAGGCCTTCCTTTTACTGTCTGTGCAATCCTGGACAAGTCACCTTAACTTCTCCAAGTTGTCTTTTTCATCATTTGTAAAATGGGGTTAATAACATTTGCATGATTCTAGACCTCCCTGCCATCCTGAAAATGGTTGTCTTGAATGAGTGGTATTAAAACGACAACAAGGTCTCAAGGGTCCTTAAAGCCCCATGAAGTTAATGGTAGCCTTAACCCTAAGATGTGTTCTAATACCACTTATCAGCCATTGCAGTGCCAGTATATGCTCAAGAAAAAACATCACCATAAAGGCTTCATTTCTAAAATAGATCGAGAACTGATTCAAAATTTATAAGAATACAAGTCATTCCCCAAGTGATAAATGGTCAAAGGATATAAACAGGCAGTTTTCAGAGGAAGAAATTAAAGCTATCTACAATCATATGAATGCTCTAAATCACTATTGATTAGAGAAATGCAAATCAAAACAATTCTGAGGTATCATATCACACCTATCAGATTGGCTAACATGACAAAACAGGAAAATTATAAATGCTGGAGAAGATGTGGGAAAATTGGAACACTAATGTATTGTTGGCAGAGTTGTGAACTAAACCATTCTGGAGAGCAATTTGGAACTATGCCCAAAAGGCCATAAAACAGTGCACACCCTTTGATCCAGCAATACTATTGTTAGGTCTGTATCCCAAAGAGATCATAAAAATGGGAAAAGGACCCATATGTACAAAAATATTTATAGCAGCTCTTTTTTGTGGTGACCAAGAATTGGAAATTGAGGGGATGCCCATCAGTTGAACAAGCGGTGGTATATGAATGTAATGGAATCCTATTGTGTGCTATAAGAAATGATGAGCAGGCAGACTTCAGAAAAACCTGGGAAACTTATATGAACTGATGCTGAGTGAAATGAGCAGAACCTGGAGAACACCGTACACAGTAACAGCCACAGTGTGCGATGACTGACGTTGATAAACTCAGCTCCTCTCAGCAATGCGAGGCTCTTAGACAGCTCCAAAAGACCCGTGATGGAAAAGGCTGTGCACACCCAGAGAAAGAACCATGGAGTCTAAATGCAGATCACAGCTGACTATCTGCTCTCTTGTTGTTATCATCCTTTGGGGGTGTTTTTGTTTTGTTTGATACTGTTTACTCTCTTTTTTGTTGTTGTTTCTTCTTTCTCATGTTTCTTCCCATTGGTTCTAATTCTTCTTTACAACATGACTAATGTGAAAATGTTTAATAGAAATGTATATGTGGAGCCTATGTCACATCACACACTGTCTTGGGGAGGGGTGAGGGTAAGAAGGGAGGTAGAGAAAACTTAAAACTCAAAAGCTTATGGAAGTGAATGTTAAAAACTAAAAATAAATAAATTTAAAAAGAAAAACCATCACCAAATCCAGCAAAGCATGTGACTAAGTCACAATAACAACAAAAAATAAGAGTTAATATCTAGATAGCACCTACCATGTGCCAGGCACTTTGTAAACATTATATTGTATGATCCTCGCAACAATCCTGGGAGGAAGGTGCTATTATTATTCTCATTTTTACAGATGAGGAAGTTGAGGCAAAAGTTAAGTGGCTTGCCCAAAGTCACACAGTTAAGAAGTATCTGAGGTTGGATTTGAACCCAGGTTTTCCTGATTCCAGGCCCAGAAATCAGCAGTCTGTCCACTGCACTACCTAACTGCCCCAAAGAGTTTTTTCAGCCCATTTTTATTTTTAATTTCTTTTGGGTTCAAAAAGGAAAAGACCCAGCAGGATTGGGGAACCTGTGGCTTCGAGGCCACATGGTACTTTCCAGGTCCTTGAATGTGGCCTTTTGACTAAGTCGAAATGTTACAGAACAAATCCCTTTATGAAGGGGATTTGTTCTGTGAAGCTTGGATGCAGTCAAAGGGCCACACTTGAGGACCTAGAGGACCACATATGGCCTCAAAGCCACAGGTTCCCCACCCCTATTCCAAGGGCTATGATCTAAATACATGAACTCTGAAACATTACTATTAATTATAAATGCTGTCTCTCCCTCATCAGCTCTGCTCCCAACCAGGCTGCCTGAGTTTTGCCTTCTTGTCAATGCCACTGCAAGCATTCATGGTCAGCCAAAGTCACATTAGATGAGAGACAGAGACAGAGCCAAAGAGACAGACAGATAGAGACAAGAAACATAGAGACAGAAAGAGAAAGAGGAGAGACAGTGACAGAAAGAGTGTATGTTTTTAAATAAAAGCTTCAAATAGCACAGAAACAAGAATAAGCAATTAAAAAAAAACCTTCCAAAGCAGTCTGCTTTGCTTGCTACTGAAAAGGTACAAAGGGCTTTCTTCTCTCCCTCCACCAAGTTGGAAGGAAACAGGAAGTAAATAGTTGAACAGGTAAAAGGGAATAGCCTTTTGTTGCTCCAGGAACAGAAGAGGAAAGGTGTAGTGGGCCAGGTTTGTGTGTCTGCCCTAAGGTGTACTGGTTCTACCCACTCTCATCCATACCCATCTCTCAAGGTCGAGGACTAGGCCAGAAGACTCTGGATAATGCCTGTCTACCTGCCTAAGGGCAGACCCTTCCAACCCACCAAATCTACATGGCAATGACTTAGCCAAGGTAGCAAAGTGCTTGGAAACAAAAGCTAAACTACTTAATTCACCAAAAGTATTTTGAGGTTTAATGAAAAAAGGTATTTCAAAACTTTTTAACATCTTAATGACATGAATGACAGAAAATTAAACCACTACATTATTGAAGAGGGTGGGCATGCTTTGTCCCAAGGGTTGAATATGAATTTATGGGCTTTAAATGCTCTGTGTTAAGTAATAGTTATATGTTGGATAAGGCTGGAAGGTCTTAGCTAAAGAATATAGTCTTACCTTGGGATCAAATTTATACACATCAGGTCTGTATATTTAGCAATTCCCCTATACACAGACTACATTTGTAAGGACACGTAGATGTCGATAGAATGGCATGGGTGAAGAAATAACAAAGAAAGTTGAATTGACTGATTGTAGGGTTTGAAGTAGTTGAAGGTAGGCTGAAGCCAGACTACAAGTGGGGAACCTGTGGCTTCGAGGCCACAAGGTACCTTTTAGGTCCTTGAGTGCAACCTTTTGACTGAGTCCAAGTTTTACAGAACAAATCTTTTTATTAAGAGGATTTGTTCTGTGAAGTTTGGATTCAGTCAAAGGACCTAGAGAGAAACATTTTCCCTCAAGGTGGAAGGTTCCCCACCAGAGCCAGACTGGTAATCTGTTGAATGAATGACCTCAAAGAATTTTGTTTTGTACCTTCCTAATGAGTTTACCCCTGAATATATATATATATATTTACACATCATCTCCCTACTTAAGCTTATAAGCTCCATGAGGGCGATAATGATGTTATTATTTTAATGACTATATTGCGAAAAATATATAAATGTTAATATTTACTTTTTTTCCCTTTCTCCAGCCTCTAGTATGGTATTCTTATAATTTTTTTTGGGGGGGGGGGTGTAGGTAGAACTATGATTTCATTGGCAGAAGGAACTCCCTTAGTATTAGTTATATAAAGTCTCAATTTTCTGAGGTTATTTGGTGAAAATCACATAGGACTTGAATCCAGCTCTTCCTGACTCCAAGGATAACCTCTGTATATTAGCAACTTATATCTGTTGATATGAATGTTGTTATTCATACATTGTATATTAAAATGCATATTATTGTCTAACATTCTGCACATCCTGTGTAGTCAATAAACATTTGTGAACTAAAAAAAAAAATCCTTTCCTCCTTCACTTCCCTCTTCAATAAAAACAGAATGGATATTTGGTGTTTAAAGCGTTTCTACTTTCGGTGGTGGTGCTAGCATTAAGCCGGGAGGTCAGATCCTTATTGTTCTTAAAAGTCCGCTCAGTTGTACCCATTTAGAAGAAGCATAGGTCTGAAGGGACTGTTTGAGTTCTGTAGTAGGTATTTTTGGAAGACTGATTTGGAGGCAGCTCTTGATAGATTGGGGGGAGAGGAGAGTATAGAATGGGGTTCATTCTTTCCTTTCCCTAAAACCATGGACCTGAGTATGTCAGCCACGAACTCCTATATTGTCCTCACATTTCTTTTCACTACGAAAGGGAGAAAGGGAGAAAGAAAGAGGGAAGGAGAAAAGAAAGAAAGAAAGAAAGAAAGAAAGAAAGAAAGAAAGAAAGAAAGAAAGAAAGAAAGAAAGAAAGAAAGAAAGAAAGAGAGAGAGAGAGAGAGAGAGAGAGAAAGCTGCTCTAGGTGTATCTTCTCAAGCAGCACAACCGCCTCCCGAGCCCGAGATAGATGAGAACAGTGAGGGCGGGAGGACAGGACCAGTGCCCAGGCGATTGCTCCCCGATCTCTATCATCCACATCCTTGGAGCCCGTTTCTACGCACAGCATAAAACAAACTGGGGCAAGGTTTTTAAATGAGCTAGAGAAGGATCTAGCCTAATCGAGAAGGATCTGAAAGAGTCCGTTTAAGCCTGGAGGAGGGAGTGCGGGAAGGGGGGATGGGTGCCCTGGGAGAAGGCGTTGGGTCGAGTCCAGAAGACCGAAGGTCTAAAGCGGGGGAGGGGGGGAGAGATCGACCCTTACCCGAATTGGGTGGGGGAGGGCCGGAATAAATGGCAAACTGCGTTGGCCGCAGGAGCCCAAACCGGCTCAGCGGACGTTGCCTCTGGAAACTTCTCCCCCTCGGCCGCCCTCCCTTTCCCCTCCCCCGGCTCCTCCCAGCCCCTCCCCCGGCGGCGGCGGCGGCGGGTGCGGGGTGGGACCAACCTCTCCCCAACAGCCACACAGTCCGCACTCGTAGCTGCGCTGCTGTCGCTGCCTCGTCTGTCTGCTCCGCTCCGCGCCGCGCTGCACTGTTCCGCACCGCACCGCGCCGCACCGCACCTGGCTTGGCTCCCGCCGCCGGTTCGCCGCCTCCCTGTCTTCCTCTGGAAAAGAGAGTTTCCCGAAGGAGCGAGTGATCCGCGCGCTGCCCCGGCCCCGGCCTCGGCCTCGGCCTCGGCCTCGGCTGCAACCCCACTCCCACCGCCCTAACCCGTGCTTGCAGCCACCCGGCCCAGGCAGACGGGGAGCGGCTTGGCTCGGCTCCCGGGCCCCAGCTTCACGAGTAAAAAAAGGCTCTGTGGACGGCAATGACTGCGGAGGAGATGAAGGCGGCGGAGAGCAACGCGCAGTCGGCCCCGTTGCCCTTGGAGGGGGTGGACATTAGCCCCAAACGTGATGAAGGGGTGCTGAAGGTACTCGCGGGTGGCCTGGGGTGGCAGAAGGCAGCTTTAGATCGAGTCTGGGCAGGAGAAGCAGATGGGCCTGCCGCACATGTTTGGGCCTTGAGCACAGGGCACGGCTTCAGCCCATGCGGGTATTCCCCTGGACCCGGGACCTGGGGGCGGGCTGCCATTGCAGCCTCCCGGCGGCTGTGCACCGTGCAGATCTTGCACTGGAGAAGCCCGCATTCCCCTTCCACTCACGGACTGGGCAGATCGGGGGAGGAAGGGGGAGAGCTACGAGCCGGGGTGGGGAGTGGGTTCGATGCGCAGGCAGGACCTGAGCACACACTATTTCCCCAGCGCTGGTGGACCAGTGCGCTCCTCTGAGGCTGGCTCGGCCCCCCAACGTGGATCCGGGCAAGAGGAGGTGGGGCCGGGATGGCTACGGAAACTCCACAGTGCTTAGTGGATGGAGAGAGGCAGCCCACGGGCTGTAGATCGGGGCTCGGGGCTGCTATAATGCGACCCCTTCAGAGTCTGCCTGGGGTCGAGCCTTGAACCCCATTTCCACGAAGTATGTTTCTGGAGCTTAGAAGTTGGTAGCCCATCGTTGGTTGATAAGGTAGCAGGAGCTTGCCAAGTTAGTTAAATATTAGCTGAGCTGTTGGGGCAGTTTAGGACAGCAGTTATCAAGTTCTGGTGCCTCTTGGGATTTAGGTGGCCTGAACTGGAGATGAGGGTGGGTGTGCCGCCGCGAGATTCTCCACCCTCCCTCGAGCCCTGGTCCCGCTGCTGCCCCCTCCCCTGGCGGCGTATGCCGAGATCAAGTTACCCTCCCTTTCCTCCTACACCACTACCCCCCCTCCCTCGGAGGGATGGGTTGGGGAGGTGTGGACTCTGCTGTAGTTACTGAGTAAGGTGGAAGCACTAAAAGGTAATTGTGGGGGCCGGCGTTCTAGTGGCTGAGCATCTTGACCTGGGTCAGAGCAGCCCGAGGGTGATTTGGAACAGGCTTTAGAGAGAGTTGGCAAGCATCCAGTATAGCATGAAATTCAATCTTTAGTTTTCCTCTCCCTTTCTCCATTCTCTCCCCAGCCTCCCCACTTCTTACCTGGTTTCTCACCAGTCAACTAACATTTTGAGCTAGTGTCCCATAGTTGGGAGACTTGACCTGAATTCTAGGATTTAAAGGTTTATAAACTGGACTTTGTTCTCTGAATCTCCTTCTGGGAGCCAAATCTCCCTACCCCTCACACACTGAGACAGGCCCTTTATCTTACCTAAAAGGACCTTTTTAGGAAGGATTATTCTTTCTTGCTTCCCCTTCCCCATTTGTTCTGTCTTTCCTAAGTCTCCTATCCAAAGAAATTTAAGATTAATTCTGTTCAGGTCTGATTCTTCTTCAGGGTAGGGGAGAAAACCCCTGCAGAGAACAATTAGTCAGATATTTGCCTGGTGGTCCATAAGGAAGCCTATCTTTTTAGATCTTCTAGAAAAGAAATAGCAGTGTCCCTAGTCCCTGAAAATAACCTAGAACCATGGCATTATGGGGATTTGCCCGTTATACAGCGTGGAGGTCACTCCACCCAGGACATTTAATCTTGCCTGGGTTGGAGGTTCTACCTCTTCATGGGCAGATTGGCTCATCTTCCCTTGCAGTGTCCCTAGACCTTTAAAACCTTTTCCTTTCTGTATGTGAGCTGAGTTAAAGGGAAATAGGATTCTTGGAGGGAGCTCAGAGAGTTACCAGTTGGTGAGATTCCCAAAGATGTAGTGGTAAAATCTAAGACTTCTGTGTAGTCATTCAAAATTCAGAGCAGCAGAAAGACATGGGCAGGAATGGAAATGCCCCAGCAAAAGTCAGGAGTTGTTTGTTCCAAGGCCAAGGCTGTGTACAAGTTGTGTTTAGCATCTGCATCCCAGTTTCATTGATAATTCATCTGTTTCTTCTCTCTTTGCACAATCCAGGTTTTGGTTTTGGTTTTTTCCCTGTTCTGTTCTCTCTAGGGTCATTTTCACCTTAGGTTTGCTCCTCTCAGTTCTAATTCCTGTCTGCTTTTCCTTCTTTCCAAATCAGTCCCTGTTCTCTTGCTGACCAGAAGAGTCCGTAGGTGTCAGTGTGATGTAGTGGATACAATGCAGGACTCAAAGGCAAAAGACTTGGGATTCTTAACCAAGTGGATGAGTTGGTACTGGAGTCAAGAAGAGACCTGAGTTCAAATGCAACCTCAGGCACTTACTGTCTTAGTGTGACCCTGGGCAAGTCATTTAACCTCAGCCTCAGTTTCATCTGTAAAATGGGGATAATCAAAAACCCGTTTTATTAAGCACTTTCTGTGTGCCAGGCACCGGCACCTATGAGCATACAATCTAGCAGGGGAAATAACATATAAACAAAGATATACCGAGAAAACTATATACAAGATAAATAGGAAATCGTTAATAGAGGGAAGACGCAGGAATTAACAGAGGCTGGGAAAGGCTTCCCGGAGAAGGTGAGATTTTAGTTGGGCCTTGAAGGGAGCCAGGGAGGGCCGAGGTCAGAGCGAAGGAAGGAGAGTGTTCCCGGAATGGAGGACAGCCAGAGAAAATGCCAGGAGTGGAGAGATGGAGCTTCTTGTTTGTGGAGCCACCAGGAGGGCTGTGTCCCTAGATCGAAGGGTACCTGTTATCAGGGAGTAAGGTATAAATAATACCACCTGCCTCCAGAGTTACTGTGAGGAGCAGATGAGATAGCATTTGTCAAGCGCTTTGCAAACCTGAAAGTCATCGATAAAGGCTGGCTGTTAATAATATTTATTTTTTTTACCAGTTTTTGCTGTTAATATTAGTGTTACTGCTGGAAGCAGCCTTAAAAATCATTTAGTTCAGACTCTTCGTTTTATAGGTGAGGTAACTGAAGCCCTAGTAGGTGATATAATTTGTCCAGAATCACACAAATATTAAGCAGGAAAGCTGAAATTTTAATCCAGTCCTTTGGCTCTGGCTCCAATATTCTTTCCATTATATTGTATCAGGGAAGGGGAGGTCTTACTGTGCATACACCTTCCCTGGGAGAAGGAAGAGGCTAATTTGGGGCCTGATAATAGAGCCCTGGCTAGGAGCTTTCTTCTCCCCCAAGGGAACGTGACTCATAGTCTCTGATGGGAGGGGCTGGTGATGAAGATGTGGACATACCTTAAACTCCTTAGGTGATCAAGCAAGAGGGGACGGGCACAGAGACTCCCATGATCGGCGACAAGGTCACTGTACACTACACTGGCTGGCTGCTAGACGGTACCAAATTTGACTCCAGCTTGGATCGCAAGGACAAATTCTCCTTTGACTTGGGCAAAGGTAAACTTGACAGCTAAAGAGAGTGCTGAGGTGTGAGGGAGCTGTGGTGGGCAGCCTAGTGGTGACACTCCAGTGGTCCCACTTAAAAGGTCCAGCTGTACACAGGGCAGGATTCCTCATTACAGACTAGAAGACACCTGAGGATCTCTTTGTCCTTTTTACGTTTCCTTTTTCTTTCTCTCCCCTTCTCCATCTTTCTCCACTGAATTCTTCTCTTCATTTCTCTGCATCTCAGTCTGATTATATTTCTATTAGTCTACTGGACTTCGGAGGCCATAGAATATGGTTCTCTGGCTATCTTCTGGCACGACTGGGATAAATGTAAGGGTAAAAAAGTCAACAGCTTTTGCCCCATTTAGACTTGTGGGAGTTAAGAACACATAGTGGGAGATGGGACTTCCCGCTTTTCCTGGTCCCATCTCAAAGAGAGGGTCGAGTTTTTTACTTGTTAGGTACCTCTCAGGACAGGTGAGATCTCAGCTAAGGTGGCAGGGGAACCTAACGTATTTTGTTTCTGCAGGGGAGGTAATCAAAGCCTGGGACATTGCTGTGGCCACCATGAAAATTGGAGAAGTCTGCCGCATCACCTGCAAACCAGAATATGCCTATGGCTCATCTGGAAGTCCTCCCATGATCCCTCCCAATGCTACCTTGGTGTTTGAGGTGAGTGGCAGGCCAAGAAACAGGAGGAGTAAGAGCCAGGCCTTATCTTGGTCTCATGGCCTGGCTGCCCTCCAGCCCCTCTGACTTGGAAACATTGTAGCTAAGCCTAAGGGCCTGGCCTCATGGGAGGACTCAGGGTGAGCTGCCTCTTCCAAGATAAGTAAGAATTCTAGCTGCACATTAACAACCTGCACATTCAAGTGCTTACCCTGAGAAGTGATGAGAACTTCAGCACATGAATTTTTGTGTCCTTTCCCTACCTGCTCTAAATCAGCATGCTTAGCTGAGGGCATCCTATCCCAAGCATGCAGCATTGTGGAGAAAAATGTGCCCTCCCTGCTGACCACCTGGTCAGTGACTTAGAACATACACAGAAAAGGTAGACACCGTTCAAGGTAGTGCATTTTAGAGCACAGGGTCCAGAAAGCCATCAGATAGATCCTAGATGGGTAAGGGCTAAATAGGTGATAAACACATACTCCTCATCACAGTAGAGGTGATCCCGCTTCTCAAATATACTAACAGAGGATAAATTCTGGCATGAGTGCAGTGATGGACCTCTTCCTTTAAAATTAGCACTAAACTTAGACAGTTTTATTACAAAGTGGGCTTCAGGAATGAATTTTTCAGCCACTGCACCTCACAGGTAACACTACCATTTGAGGGGTTTGTGAAGGAGTTGACTTCAGTGATCTTTAGATTAGATATTTTAAGGCCTATCAGATTGTTCCTAATCAGGGAGCTAGAAGGAATTGGGAAAATATGTTCTCTTTTCACTAACTAGATAGCCAGAATCCAACACTGATGTTAACCTAACTCAGAGTCACGCTTAGATATTGAGCTAGGTTGATGAGGAAGTGGTGTATCTTTATGACCTCCCAAGTATGCTTCCCCTCTTCCCATCAGGAGCTGGCATGGAATTGCAGATGCTTATTAGCCTTTTGCTAGACCAGAAGGGAAATGTTAGTATAAGGAGTAAAGGGTTTATATGAGAGGGTGAGGAAAAGGACAAATTCTGTCCTCTGGTACAGTGGAAAGAACACTCCTTATGTCACCTTGGGCAAGTGACTTGATCTCCCTAACACTCAGGTTTCTTATCTATAAAATGAGAAGGCTGGGCTAGAATGCCTGGGGTACCTCCTTCTTGCCCTGCACTTAGGACTCTGATCTCTCCTGCAGGTGGAACTATTTGATTTCAAGGGAGAGGATCTTACTGAGGATGAGGATGGTGGAATCATCCGCAGGATACGAAATCGAGGCGAGGGCTACTCCAAGCCCAATGAGGGAGCTAGAGTGGAAGGTGAGGCAAAGTGACATTATGAAACAGAAGGAACAATAAACTTGGGGGTGCCCTTCCTGTCTCAACCACTTAACTGTGTCATGTGGAGCAAGTTTTATCCTTCAAAGGGTTTAGGTCTCTTGAGAGACATCCAGTCACAAGAAGGAATCTTCCTTCTTGTGTTCTACCTGCTTTAGCTCCTAATTCTGGCTTCTCCCTCTCCCTTACCTCCCAAAATCTCCATACAGAGAAGGCATCTTCCCATCAGCACTGGGGGAGGTGAGGGATAGCAGGCTCTCTCCTCCACCACTCACTGCCTGTCTCCAATTACTCCAGTTGTGCTAGAGGGTCGCCATAAAGGCCGGGTCTTTGACCAGCGAGAGTTAAGCTTTGAGATTGGAGAGGGTGAGAACTATGATCTTCCCCCTGGACTAGAAAAGGCGATTCGGCGAATGGAGAAGGGAGAGAACTCTATTGTCTACCTTAAGCCCAGGTGAGAGTGTGGTCAGAGGTAGGCAGAGTTGGGCACTCCAAGGGGGAGGGGAGAAAGACAAGCATTTATGAGGCTTCTTATTCCCAGCTATATGCAGCACTTTACAAACATCACCTTGTCTGGGCCCACAAACATGCCGCTTTTTAGTCCAGAGGTACCCACCAACCTTGTTGGAGTCAGTGCTACTGTTTGTCTCTCTCATCTAGCTATGGTTTTGGTACTGCTGGAAAGGAGAAGTTTCAGATCCCACGGGATGCAGAGCTGCATTATGAAGTGACGCTCAAGAGCTTTGAGAAGGTAAGATCAGGGGCAGTACTTTTACACTTCCTTGTCTCATTCCCCTTGGGCCCTAGCCACTCAGCTTCCCCAGGCTCATTTGATGAGAGAGCTAAAGACATCCTTTCTTTTCTGGGCTTGGGTAGGCCAAAGAGTCTTGGGAGATGAATGCTGAGGAGAAGCTGGAGCAGAGTGCCATCGTGAAAGAACGGGGTACAGTGTATTTCAAGGTAAGTCAAGAGCCCACTATCATCTGGATGGTTTTCTTTCTCCCCACCCCCTGTTGTCTTTCTAGAGCCTTGGTCTGTACCTCTCGACCTATCTAAAGTGGGCCAACTAGTTCTATATCTGCCAGGAAGGAAAAAAAATTGTATATTGTTGGGTTGATATAAAACTATGGCTTACCTATACCTTTGGATAAACTATCACGGATTTAGTATTGCCTTTTTACCTGACACTTCCTTGGGTACCCAGCAGTGAGTCAGGTGGTCTGGTATATTTTCCCAGATTTATTGTTGGGTGTCCAGGGTTGAGACAGAACCTGATCCAGCTTTGCATCTCATTCCAGGAAGGCAAGTATAAGCAAGCTATGCTTCAGTACAAGAAGATTGTGTCCTGGCTAGAATATGAGGTGGGTTTCTCAAAAGAAGAAGGACAACGAGCCCAGGCTCAGGCACTGAGACTGGCTTCACACCTCAACCTGGCCATGTGTCACCTCAAGCTGCAGGGGTTCTCTGCTGCTGTGGAGAGCTGCAACAAGGTTAGAGCTCACTAGAGGGTAAAGCAAAACTCAGAAGCTGGAGGGGTGGACAAGAGAGTAAGAGTGAGGATTTGGGACTGCTGAGTGTCTCGAGTGTAGCATTGGGTAGCAGGTTAAATAAGAGTACAGGGACAGTCTAAGAGGGATCTGTGTGCTGGCTCTTCCCAAACTTTCATCTCCTTCATTTTTTCACTTGATGCTTTGGAAGGAGCTCTGTTTTTGTTTTGTTTTTTCATTTGATTCTCTTGATGGGAACCATTTAAATGGTTGTGTAGTCAGTCTGAGGTTTTGGAGCTGAGGACTCACCCCAAACTGCTGATCCCTCTGTTGCTCCCTAGGCCCTAGAGCTGGACAACAACAATGAGAAAGGCCTTTTTCGTCGAGGGGAAGCCTATCTGGCTATGAATGACTTTGAGCTGGCCCGGGATGACTTCCAGAAGGTCCTCAAGTTCTATCCCAGCAACAAGGCTGCCAGGACCCAACTGACTGTCTGCCAGCAGCGGATTCGTGAACAGCATGCCAGGGAAAAGAAGCTTTACGCTAACATGTTCCAGAGATTGGCTGAGAAAGAGGACAAGGTAAGGGCTCAAGCATCAGGGAAGAAGAAGGAGGAGTTAGGGGATCTTATTTTATCTTTGCGGTCTGTATGCCACACAACTAGAGGCACCCCTTTTCACATCAGTGAAATGAGATAGCATCTGCTTTCTCTGTTTCTGGCTCTGTTGTGATACTAAATTAGAACCCTATAGATAGGACTTTTGATGTCACAGGCTCCCCTCAGTCTTTTGCTCCCTTCTCTGCCTGGAGTGTTATGCTTCTGGCCAGGCAGGTAAGCAGCTCCAGGGTGATGATGGGTGGGTTGGCCTCCCTTTCTTGAGTAGTATTTGTGTAGGGGTTGGGGTTAGTGCTTGTGGTGCTGTAAATGGTGTTTGCCCACGGGGTTTGTGTGTGCAAAGGTTAGATAAATGCAGGTGTGAGTGTGTATTGACTAAGAACTGGTCTGTGTGCGTGTCTTGTTTCCTTATAGGTATATTTATGATGGGGCCAGTGGCTTAAGGAAAGGCTCTAGGCCTGAAGCAAAGGGTATCTTTCTTTCTGAGGCTAGATGGGATTATTGTGATCCATCTTTACTTCACCTTAGGGGTTTACTTTGTAGAAAGCTTTAATCTTTTTCTTCTTCCTTCCTTCCTCTCTTAGCCTGAGACAGAACCAGCTAGAGGAGACTATCTGCAGCAGGATGCAGAGATGAAGGATGATCAGCAGAATGGTGTGGATGTGAGCAAGTCTCAGGTGGAGGCAGAAGCATAGCCAGCCCTCCAACCCCACTCCCGTGGCTGTCTACCTCCCATCCCCTAACCTTCCCTACTTCACCCTGTTAGTTTTGTAAAAAAACAAAAAACAAAAACAAAAAAACCCACACAAAAAAAACCTGAAGAATTTTGAGTGAATTAGACCTTTATTTTTCTATCTGGTTGAAAGGTGACTTTGGGGAAGGGGAAAGGAACAGGTTTGTTGGGGTAGAGTAGGGGATATTTTTGGAAAGGTGATCCTTTCTACTCCCCCAAAAAATGTTAATTTATTTTGCTCCTTCCGCAGCCTGATCCATTTCTACATTGAGGAAGGGAGTGGGGTCTAGTCTTGAAACTGGGGTATAGAGGGAAAAATAAAGAACACCCCCACCCCCTCTTCTGCTGTCAGTGGCAGGGGAGTATAAAAAAAAAGAAACCCACTGCTGTTTCCCTGGTTCCTGTTTGTTCCTTTCCTAGTCCTAGACTTTGTGGCAGTTGGTCCTTTCTGGTATCATGGTGACCACTTTCATGTTTTCTCCCATTTTTTCTTAACTATAATCTTGCCTTCTCTCCTTGCCTGTTCTATGTTGTGCCCATCCTTGCTCCTTTGGCCTATTACCTGCACGACCCTGAAGATCCAGGCTCTCTCAAGTTCCATACTTGAGCAATAAAATGGAAACAACCAAAGTTTAGGAGTCAGGCTATGCTTCTTGTTCTGCCCAGGAGGGAGGGGGCGGTGTGAAGACCTCTGGGTGAGAGCAGTCTAATATTAGGCAAAAATTAGAAATTTATTAGGGAAAGTACCCCTCTGAGACAAATAGCTTTTATATTCTGACTTGTTCAATGAGATTGGCCAACATGTTCTTTGCAGCAAGTTAGCCGTTTAGTGCAATTATAAGCAACAATTGAGGCCAAACCCATGGGAATATACACCATCTATCAAAAGGAGGTAGCGGATAACAGGATGCTGAGAGCAACTCCCAAGTTATAGTAGAACTGGGCAGGGAGAAACAAGTGGAGGTAGGTAGGAATGAGAGAAGCAAAGCTACAGGTTAAGGTTGTAGCTAAGGCTGCCTTCAATAGGATCCAGTTTAGGACCCTAACCACATCGTTAAAGGGGAAGAGAATTGACCCTTCAAGGTCCCTTCACACTCTAAGTTAACAGCATTGTCTTCAAGTGCTAAGACTGTCATGGTGGCTCCTGGTTGTCTTCTAATATTTTTTTAGGAGATTGTAAGCTCTTAGAGGGCAGGGACCATATCTGTTTTGAATTTAGTTTGTATGGCAATGCATAGCTTGGTGCTTAATAAAATACTGTTAAATGCTGAGAGCATTTCCCCTGATGCATCTCCGAGTTACAAATCCCCTCTTCAAATGAAGCAGGGTGAGATTGTACAATGCAAAGAACACTGGACTTGGTGGTTCTAATTTTGGTTCTTAAAACATACCCAATGTAACTGAACCTTATTTTCTTCATCTGTCAAAATAGAATACCTATACACCTTGTAGGGGTGATAAGATGTAAGAGTATGAGGGAGCTGTGATTATTACCTCATCCCTCCAACTGTTGGCACAGTTTCTTAGGGCATCGTTAAGCTTTGCCCAGTAGAAAATTTGTCTTGTAGAATTCAGTGGTTGAGTTCCAATGCAGGGGAGGGAATTTGAGATTCACCATAGAGGTAGCTAGAAGTTGATGGGTTGACAATGGTGTGGTTCTAGCCACCTTACGTCTCAATTTCCTCTAAAGTGGGTTATAACTGGAAAACTAGGAGGTTCAAATGAGATCAAGGATGCCTGCAAGAATTTTTTAAATTAAAGCACCATATAAGTATTCCAAATTTCAAGGAAAGGTACTATGCTTTTCTATTGCAGTTCCTTAAATTAAAACATTAAAAAAGTTCTGTGCGGTTCCTTAAACTTTCAAAACAAAACAGGATTGTGATGAAAGCTCTTGGCAAACTCAAACCCTCATAGGTCAATTATTAATCATGAGTAAAGCCAGGCATTTCTACAGTGAAAGTCGACAAAAATCTTTGGCTTTGCAGGTGACCGTGGTCTGTGCATATGCCTTTAGGAATAATTTATGCCAAGTTGCCCTTAGGCAAAAAAGTGCCATCTCTTAGAAGTAAATAGATAAGAACAATCCAAGCTGCAAGTCTGGCAAAGCTGTGGTCAGAACCCAGGCATTTAGCCCTGTTTCATAGCTTATTGCTATTCCCAAGCTAAAATTTTAACTGTCCTCACCATTGTTAACATCATAATAGAAGCATTTAGGTACCCAGGGTCTTTTTGGATTTTCCTTAGACTTTGGACATTCCTTAAACTAACTTTCTTCTGGTTCAGTACTATTTCTGCATTCTTTCTGTACATAAATGATAGAAGAAAGCAAAAACAGAATGAGGGGCATCAAAGGACAGAACAAACTTCTCATAATCTGTCTCCCTCATCCACAAAAGCTACAATTTACATAGTGCTTTAAGGTTTGGAAAGCACATTGTGAACGTTTCATTTTATTCTCACAACCCTAGGAGGTAGGTACTCCTATGATCCCCATTGTAGATGAGGAAACCAAGGCAAAGAAGGTAAGGGACTTTCTGAGGGTCACAGTAAGGTTGAATATAAATTCAGGTTTCCTGACATCAGGTCCAACAGTCTATCCCTGCGTGGTACTGCCTTCCTACCCACCATTTCCTTCATACTGCCTTCCTGACAAAGCTATCTTCTCCGGAGGCTTGTCACTTTCCAGTTCAAAGCATAGCCCTTAATAATTTCTGCCAGCACCTTAGGGAAGACCTGCCCTAGCCAGTCTATGCTTCCTTTCCTCAAATCCTTATTCTTGCCCCTTTCCAGAAGATTAGTTGTGACTGGAACTAAACAAGGTTTAGAAGACTTTGGCTCTATTAGCCACACTGGCCATGCTCAGTAGCCAAGAACGGATTTGCCTTTTCACAGATGACCAGAATCCTGTTTGAAAAATTAGGATTTCTTACTCATAAATTCAGAGGACCAGAATCCAATTTAGAAATGGGGATTCTTACTCGCAAAATCAGAGGACCAGAATCCAGTTTGGAAATGTAGGGATTTTTACTCAAAAATTCAGTGGTGGATATAGGGTTTTCTCTCATTCTATGTAACTGAAGAGCTCTAAGCATGATCATTCACACTCCCTTACTAATACTTGGTAGGCTGCAATGCCTGGGACCTTGGAAGGGGGCGCTTCCTGGGTCACCAGGAAAACGCAATTTATAATCTCGACAGGGAGGTTCATCACTTTAGAACTTTTTAAAATGCATGTTCAAGAAGGAATTGATTTTTCTTTGAGTAAGATACACACGTTACAGGTCATACATATAGACAGAAGTCTTAGGAATATGAACTGGCTGGGTCACTGAGCACTACAATCTGCTTGAGACTCCCCAAATACCTGGAAATTGCTGCATTGCTATATATATCGGAGTCTCACAGCAATGCACTAACAAAATTCTACATCCAAGGATGGGAATAATTTTCCATATTTCTTAATCCAGCAGTTCCCAAACCTTTTGGTCTCAGAAACCCTTTACAAACAAAAATTGTGGAAGATCCCAATAAACATTTATTTGGGTTATATCTATATTTAAAATTTTAGAAATGAAACCTTTTTTAAAATTTTTTTAAAAATAAATTTCATATTACCATAATAAATTGTTATGAAAATAACTATATATTCCAAAACAAAAAACTTTTTGAGAGAAGAGTGGCATTGTTTTATGTATTTTTGCAAATCTTTTAAGGTCCAGCTTAATAGGAGATAGGTATATTCTCATATATGCTTCTGCATATCCCAATATGTTGTTTTGGTTGAAGTATATGACGAGAATCCGACCTCCCAGCTAGGTGGATAGAAAAGAAGGGATATTTTAATAGGCAAATAATGTCTAAGTATTATTATTTAAATAGTTTTGACCTCATGGACCCTCTAAAAATGTCTCAGGGACCTCCAGGAGTCTGCAAGCCACAGTCTGAGAAGCACAGATCTAGTCCATGCCCTTCATCTCACAGAAGAGGAAACAAGATCAAGGAGGTAAAGTGACTTACCCAATAGCATGCTGTTGGCGCTACTACAGAATCCCGATTCTCTAACTATGGTTTTCTTCCAACTTGGAGATCCTGTGGCGGGTTCCTGGGCAGACACGGTAACACTACCTCTTATTTGAAGAGGTTCTCATTGACTTTATGGATCATTATTCTGTTTGGCACAAACTTGTAGGTTTTGTAGGAGTAGTCTGCAGAAGTTGGGCAGTCTGCCTCCAGTTCAGGCAGCCATCTTCCCTCTAAGTTTCTTAGTATAACAATAGGTGCTAGTACAACTGGTAGGTTCTCTATATGTTGTCCCTTAATCTCATTAAATGACTGATCTAGATCCCTTTTTGGTTTGACATCTTTTTTGTTGCTTTTGCTTTTTGGAGGGCAATTGGGATTAAGTGACTTGCCTAAGGTCACATGGATAGTTTTTGTGTTAAGTGTCTGAGGCTGGATTTGAACTAAGGTCCTCCTGACTCCAGGGCCCGTGCTCTATTCACTGCGCCACCTAGTCACTCTTGATGGCACATTTTTGACACCTATTCTTTTATTTGAATTTTAGTTTTTCATTTATGAAATTAACAATAAACACAAACATTGAGATAAGAACAAAAAGTGTAGTGTATATTAATCCAATGATTTTAAAATATATTGTTTGTTTTAAAATCTGTTTTAAATTCAATACAGTAGTTAAAAACATATCCCTTCTACATAATTTCACATGTTCAGCCTGTATTTAATTGCTTGTCTTTCCAGTGGGCATGGGTGGTGAGGGAGGAGGAGAAAGAACCTGGAATCTGGAGTCCCATAATCAAATGTTATGAATATGTATCTATCTTTCTATCTATATATGCAATTATTATTATTATTATTGACTACACCCAACTGGAGCTTGAGATACACAGGCACTGTGGTCGGGAGAT
>CM053585.1:400985515-401012662 GCA_028646515.1 Pseudochirops corinnae
AAAAAAAAAACATATCCCTTCTACTCTACTTTTTTCCTTTTTTAATATTTTTTCTTTTTGGTAAATTATATTTTATTTTTTCCAATTACATGTAAAGAGTTTTCAACATTCATTTTTTCATGAGATTTTGAGTTTCAATTTTTTTCTCCCACCACCATTCCCCAAGATAGCAAATATAAGTAATATATATGCAGTCATGTAAATATATTTCCATATTAGTCATGTTGTGAAAAAAGAACCAGAAAAGGGAAAAGTCGCAAAAAACAAAAAAAGTGAAAATCATATGCTTCTAATTTACATTCCGACTCCATAATTCTTTCTCTGTATTTGGGTAGCATTTTCCACCATGAGCCTTTTGGAATTGCCTTGGATCATTGTATTGCTGAGAATAGCTAAGTCATTCATAGCTGATCATCACATGGTATTGCTCTTACTATGTACAATGTTCTCCTGGTTCTGCTCTCTTCACTCAGCATCAGTTCATGAAAGCCTTTCCAGATTTTTCTGAAATCCACCTGCTCATCATAGCACAATAGTATTTCATTATATTCATATATCACAACTTGTTCAGTCATTCCCCAACTGATAGGCATTTCCTCAGTTCCAATTCTTTGTTACCACAAAAAGAGGTGCTATAAATATTTTTATATATTTAGGTCCTTTTCTCTTTTTTATGATCTCTTTGAGAGTGGTATTGCTGGATCAAAGGGTATGCACAGTTTGATTGCCCTTTGGGCAGAGTTCCAAATTGCTCTCCAGAATGGTTGGATCAGTTCACAACTCCACCAACAATCATTAGTGTCCCAATTTTCCCACATTGTCTCCAATATTTATCATTTTCTTTTCCTGTGATATTAGCCAATCTGATAGGTGTGAGGTAGTACCTCAGAATTGTTTTAATTTGCATTTTCACATAACTATAGATAGCTTTAATGTCTTCATCTGAAAACTGCCTGTTCATATCCTTTGATGATTTATCAATTGTGGAATGACTTATATTCTTACAAATTTGACTCAGTTCTCTATATATTTTAGAAATGAGACCTTTATCAAAAAAAATTGGCTGCAAAAATTGTTTCCCTTTGTTTTCTTTGTATTTTCCTTCTAATCTTGGTTGTGCTTTTGATGGCATATTTTATACCACTTAACTGTGTTTCAGTCATCAGTGATAATATGCTTTACTCACTATGTTTCTATTGCCTTTTGGGTGACGCATCATTTTCATATTTTCAGAGACAGTATTCCATGATTCAAAGTCATATGCCACATATGGAAAAAATATAAAAAAGATAATTTTATTTGAGAGATGTTTGTGGCTATAAGATTTCCCAAATTCAATCTACTTCCTATATATTTCTTGATCCAGTTCACTGTCCATATGCAGTGACTGCCTAGATATAGGTACTAAATGTATAGTCGTTTTACCATCCAATTGTGTATAAGTCTGGACAATACTTGGTTTTTCCTCTGTGGATTGTTTGGCTCAACTTTTAATCAGAATTACTTTAGGAGAATCTGCAATGTTTGGGGTCTTGATCAAATCAATATACTGCTATCTGCAACAGGAGCATCTGCAGGACTTCATCATCTATATGGAATCATATTTGAATTCTGATGGATATTTTCAATAACAGTGGCAAACACTTTTGGTGTGTAACTGTTCCTATTCTATCCCTTGCTTAATATTAAAGATCAGAGGACTGTCAAACACCTCCTTTCTTGCATCTAATGAGAAATTAATATTCCTCATTTTAACATGTATGGAAAACTCTTTATTGGAAGCAAACTGCAATTTGATCTAATAAATCAAATATTTTTTTTATGATCCACAAAAAACAAGCATAGTGGAGTCTTACGTTCTCTGCACTGTTCAGTCAGCTATATGATTAAAGTTCTGATCTGCTGTAGCCTGCTTGTTTCCTCGTGCTGCTTTCACCAAAGATGGCTATAAGTGTGTAATTTGTTTTCATAGAAATTTTGCAAATATGAGGAAGCAGGCATGTGAAACAATATTTATATCTTCTCTCTTTTTTCTTTTTAATGATCCCATACGTGATTTACCCCGTTATCTGGTATCTTCTCCCTTTCTTCACAATTTTACCAGTCCTACATAGAGTACAAATCCCACTTAACTCACAATAAAATAAGTAAGCTTAACTGTATTTGAAAACGATTATAACTGATTGTATGACCTTACTCTGTACTATATTTGCTTACATCAGTACCAGCGTTGTACATTGAGGTTTGCTGGTTTGGGGACTTCAAACTGCATGGATGTTCTCAGGCTTACCCCACTTAGGTATGTGACCCTCACTCTATGAACTCTAATATCTATCACCTAAGTGTAAACAACAGCTATTTAAGAGATGATTTCCACATCAATCACCAGACATTTCCTGTCATTTAAAAAATAGTCAATTTCAAAAAAAAAAAAAAAAAAAAATCAGTTTTGGACGGTTTTGGAGTTTAAGCTATCCACCGGAGCTCAATTAATGCTAGCGGACAAGGGTGATGGTAATGCACACTAAGCACTTTGAAAACCTTCAAATGCTATACGAATGTCAATTATTTTTTGTTGGAAAAGGGCCGTGGGCAGCGAGGAGACCAGTCCGTGGCCCCGCAGCTAAAGAAACGGAGGAGCCAGCCTTAGGCCAACCTCGAGACTCCAGCTCACAAAAAGCCAACCCCTCGCCTGCAGCAACCATAGAGCTGGGAGGCCCCCGATTGCCTAGAGCTCCCCATTCTCTATGGCTGAAAAAGAAAGCGGAGAATAAGGTGATGACGTAATGTGCCTCACTCTCGCCCCACCCCGCCCTTCCACCGGACGACTTCCGCTCGGCTGGACGGTGGAAGGAGAGTGCAAGGACTGGGAGGAGGCTACCTAGAGCCCTCAGTCCCAGAGAGCGCGATGCGATCGGTTAGCTACGTGCAGCGAGTAATCTTGGAGTTCAGCGGAAGCCTCTTTCCGCATGCGATCTGTCTCGGCGACGTCGACAACGATGCGGTACGTCACGGCGCATGCGTGAACTGAAGGAAGCAGAAGGACGTGTGACGTGTGCAGTGGGGCAGAGCGGGAGGGGAAAGGGAAGCGCTGGGCTTGGGAAGCTGTGCGCATGCGCCCTGCGCCTGGAGGCGCATTACAGGCCGGAAGTGGCTAAACTCATCCCCCACCTCGCAATTGTGACTCTTTGTGGGGTGATTTGTCCCTGCCCTCAGTAGGAACTAAACAGACCTTTCCAGATCTTCTTTACAGGTCTCCAGACGAGAATAGACTTCTACTTCCAGGCGAAGAGAGTCGTAAAATGATACTCGATATAATAACAATACTTTAAAATGTAATTATAATACGTGGCACAGTACACAAATATATAAGTACGTAGTTATAACATGTAAATCTAATATGTGATGTATTGTGTAAATAATTATTAATACAAATACCTAACATACAAATAACAAATATATAATAATAAGCAGTAGTTCGAGAAACCAAGTGCGCGTGACCTCTCCTGGAGTCTGGAGAGCCCCGGAAGGCTTCCTGGAAGAAGGGGCATTTGATTTGGGCTTAATTAAGCAGGCCCAGAGGAGGGTGGAGGCCTGAGTAAAAGTCGGGGAAGACTGGGAGGTCAAATCCAGTTGAAGATACTCCCTAGCTTTATCAAGGCAAGTCATTTCGCCTCTCAGCCTCAGTTTCCTCATTTGCAAAAATGAAGATAATAATAGCACTTACTTCGCAAGGTTATTGTAAGGATTTCAGTTCAATTCAGTAAACTTTGATTAAACACTAGCTATGTCATAGGCACCTTGCTATGTGCTGGAGACAAAAGGAGTAGAAAGACAGTTCCTGCCCTCAAGAAGCTTATGGTCTAAGGAGGACCACCCCTGGAGCCTGCCCACAGTCTGTATATAAGATCCGTCCTGCCTCCGTGGGGGGGCAGAGACTCAATCTAGGGCACGCTCAGTCTGTGGCTGGTTATTCTGGCCAAATACTGCTTATTATCATGTATTTATGTATTTGTATGTTAGTATTTGCATATTTGCATGAATTATTTACATGATATATTACATATTAGATTTGCATGTTATAATTATTTACATATTTTATGTACTGTGCTCCGTATTATAATTATATGTTAACATCACAAATACTTAGACTCCTTAAGAGTCCACCCATTATGCAAATCTTTAATAAACTTTAGAAGGCTTGAGTCAAATTTATTCGGCAGGACCCAGTTGGGGTCTCAAGCACCCCCAAGCCCCGCAAACCTCAACATACGGTGTCTGAGCCTAAACCCCATCAGTAACATTAGGAAGAGTTTTGTAAACCTTAAAATAGATACATACATAGATACATGCTGTTATTCATTGCCTCATAGGATTTGGGAAGTATCTATGATAGTAGAAGTCCTGGGTTTAAATATTGGCTCAGCTTCTTGCTATATATGTGACCTTAGGTAAGTCACTTCCCTGTGGCCCTCAGTTTCCTCATTTGTAAAATGAGGAAGTTGAAGTGAAATGGCTTGCCCAAAGTAACTCAACTAGTAAATAGCAAGATCAGGACTCCAACCCGGTTTCTCAGACTCCAGATGGAGCATGCTGCATTTCTATTACATCATACTATGAGTAGCAGCTGCGTGCTACAGTGGATAGAGTGCTAGACCTGGAGTCCAGACGACTCACACACTTACTAGCTGTGTGACCCTGGACAAGTCACTGAACTCTGTCTCAGTTTCCTCATCTGTAAAATGAGCTGGCAAAGGAAAGGGCAAACCACTCTAATATCATTGCTCAGAAAACCAAATGGGGTCACAAAGAATCAGACATGACTGAAAATGACTGAATGACAACAAAAGGATGAATTATCCCTCTTCTCCTTCCCTGAGGCTGCTGGCTTCCTGCAAGACGCAGATCAAATCTTGATTTCTACAAGAGGGCTTTCCAGTCCCCTCTCCCCCGGCCCCAAGCTGCATCTCTGCTGTGTTAAATTTTACTTACATGGTTGTTTGCAATGTTATCTTTCTCCTTTAGAATAGGAACTTCTCAGGGGAGAGCCATTGTTTTTACCTATTGTTACATCCTCACCTTACAACGTTGTCTGGTCTATAGTAAGCGTTGAGTAAATATTTGTTGACTAACTGTGAGCAAAGAGAGAGGCAGGAGCATGGCATTTGGCAGGAGCGGGGAGAGTTGCTCAGTTTGGACCGGATCATGAAATGTGCTAGGTGTTCAGCCCTTCAATCAGGAAGCCAGGAATGGGACCTGAACTCTCTAGCTGGGAGGAAAGCTTTGAAAACTGGGGGCAGATCCCCAAAGGGCCTCTTCAGTGTTGCTACCTTGTTTTCCTCTTGAGGTTTTTACAAGTGCCATTGATTTTTTAAAATAATTCTTCATAAACTACAGCTTAAGGCTTTTCCTCTCTTGCTTCTATTCATATTAATACATTATACTAAACTTTTTTATATTTTGTAACAATACAGTTTGTGATAAATCATATTAAATTATGTTAATATTAGAGTTGAAGTCTTAAACTCACAGGTGATTGTGCCCGGTACAGTTGTGTAAGCGGGTGTAAGGGGGCAAATAATGAAGGCATTCATCTGAAGAAATCAGAAAAGACTTTTGAACCCACTTGGCATCTGCTGTCATCACTGGCACAAGAGAGCAGTGAAAGGCTGCTTCCCAAGATCCACTGGGAATTTGGCCACAACACAGGAAGGAGGAATAGTAGAGAGTGAACCTCCCCACTTGAGAGCCCATTCACCACTTGAGGGTGCCAGACACACAACTCAGAGGGTTGTAACACAAAATAAACCATCTTCCCTGCATCCCTTCACCCACTGTCTGTCCCCACACTGCGCAATACACATACACTAATGATCTTGTCAAAAAGGAATCAGCTATTGAAGCCATACTATGGATAGGCTTCTTTTTTTATTCTGAACTAAACAAACACCAGATCAAATGAGCATTCCCAAATATGTGTTGCATGACAGGAGATGACTTCATATGTGAAACTATGAGTCTATTATGTAAAACTTGCTTGCTTTTCTTTAAAAATCTATAATAAATTCAGTATGTAATTTTCAAACTTGTCCTGCTAACATGATTCCATCTGGCCTTTCTCATGTTGTTTTCTCCTTTGGGGAGGGAGATCTAGTACCCTTCTCCCTGTGGCCTTCTCCCTTCCCCATAGTTGAAAACAAAAATCCTTGTAAAGTAATCAAGCAAAACCAATTCCCACATTGCTCATGTCCAGAAATGTATATCTCATTCTGCTTTCAAAGTTGTATGTCTTTGTATTGTTGTAGATATATAAATTGTTCTCCTGGTTCTGCTCACTTCATTTCTATGAGTTCCTTCGAGACTTTTCCCTCAGGTTTCTCTCAGACTTCTTTTCTTAGAGCACAGTAATAATATTCCATCATTTCAACATGCCATAGTTTGTTCAGACATTCCCCAATTCATAGGCACTTCTTTAGACTCCAGTTTTTTGTCACTACAAAAAGAGCTGCCATGCACATTTTTAGGCGTATAGGTCTTTTTCCTTTTCTTTTTTTAAAAATCTTTTTAGCATATAGACATAGTAGTGGTATCAGTGGGTCTAAGGGTATGTAAACAGTTTAGTAACTTTTTGGACATAGTTTTAAAATGCTTTCCAAATAGCTATAACAAATCCAGCACTAACAACCGAACTTTAATTAATGTGTCTGTTTTTCCATAGTCCTTCCAACATTTCTCATTTTCCTTTTTTGTCATCTCTGCCAACCTGATGGGCATGAGATGGAACCTCTAAGTCACTTTTAATTTTCATTTCTCTGAATTATTAGTGATTTAAAACATTTTTCACATGGCTTACTTATAGCTGGTGATTCTCAGAACTATTTATCCAGCTTTAACCTTCAGACCGACAAGACATCTCAAAGTAGATGTCCCATAGTCATCTTACTCTCAACATGACAAAAATTGAACTAATTTAATTATCTCTCTCCCCAAGCCCTTCCCTCTTGCTATGTTTTCTGTTACTCTGAAGGGCACCACCATCCTCTCAGTCACCCAGGCTCACAGCCTAGGTGTCACCCTGCACTCCTCACTCTCCTGTGTCTAAACTGTGGCCATTTCATGCTGGTTTGACTTTTTGTAACGTCTCTGGTTCCTCCCTCCATCCTCCCATCTCTCCTCTCCCACTCCCTGGAACAAGCTCTGATCAGCTCACAGCTGGACATTGCAGTAACCTGCTGGCTGATGTCTCTCCCTGCTCCCCCTCCGCTGCCAAAGGGATTTTCCTAAAGCACATGTTCAACCATGTCATCCTTCTGTTTGGTAAACTCCAGTGGTTTTCTGTCACCTCCAGGATCAAATATAAAATCTTCCCTCTGCTGGTCAAAGCCCTTAATAACACGGCCTCTTCCTACTTCTTCAGTCTTCGGACACCTTTATTTTTGTTCAGTCATTTTCAATAGTGTCTGACTATGTGATCCCATTTTTGGGGGTGGGAGGAAGCTGGCAAAGATACTGGAGTATTTTACCATTTCCTCCTCCAGCTTATTTTGCAGATGAGGAAACTGAGGCAAACAAAGTTAAGTGACTTGGCCAGGGTCACAAAACTAGTAAGCACCTGAGACCAGACTTGAACTCAGGAAGATTAGTCTTCCTGGTTCCAGGCCTGGCACTTTATCTACTGAGTCACCTAGCTACCTTATATTATACCTTACCCCCACAAAATACTCTAATCCAATGACACTGGCCTCCTAGCTGCTCCCCAAACAAGACTCTTCATGTTCCAGCTTAGGATATTTTTACTTGCTGTGTCCCCCATGCCTGAAATACTCTCCCTCCTCATCTTTGCTTCCTGACTTTCCTGACTTCCTTCAGATCCCAGATAAAATCCCACTTTCTCCAAGAAGCCTTTCCCAACCCCCCCTTAATGCCAATTTATTCATCCTATATAACCCTGTTTGTGCATTTTTTTTGTTTTTACATATTGTCTTCCCTTTTAGACTGTGAGCCTCTTGAGGACAGGGACTGTTTGGGGTTCTGGCTGGAGGCGAGATGGGGAGGGTTGGTCTTTCTTTGTCTTTGCAGCACTTAGCACAGTGCCTGGCCCACAGGAGCATTCAATAAATCCTTATTGACTTGACCATTAGGGTTTTTTTCTTACACCTTCAAAACTTCTCATTCCTTTCTCTGACCCAGAGAGCGATCTGAATTGACTGATATTATATTAACTAATGTGTCCATTTGGAGCTTATTGCATTCTATGCTTATTAGTCAATAAAAGCTGTTGGGAAAGCTGGAAAGCAGGCTAGCAGAAATTAAGGTGAGAGCGACACTCCTCACCATGTAATGTTTTGTTCTTTTAATCTGGGCATTTATATATATTTTTTGTGCATACTCATCTTTTTCACTTAACTTGCCAGTTTGATTGGAATATAGTTGGGTAAAATACTTTCCAGTAATTTTTTTAAATTTCTTCCTCATTTGTTGTGAGCTTCCTTTTCATTTTTGATACTAGTCATGAAGGACAAACAGTGCCAACAACTTAGATTTCCTCTTTATTCTTTTTAATGTTTATTGCTTTTTCCCTAATTAGAATGTAAACACCTCATCCTTGTATGGGCCCTTCTAATTGTTCTCTGCCTTTTGATGATTCTCTTGACTAATGTCTTTGCATTTTAGTACTTATTTCTGGTGTTGTTTTTAGCATGTGTACTTGAAAATCTCTCTAGTTCATTAAAGGCCCTTTTTTCCCTCTATAAGATTAAATTCAGTTTTTCTGGGTCAGTTATTCTTTGTTTTTACCTATATTTTTTGCCTTTTGGAATATTGTAATCCAAACACTCCTCTACAGGTATCTGCCAGATCTTATGTTATCATACTTAGTTCCTCAGCACTTGAATTCTTTCTTTCCAGATGCTTCATTATTTTTTTTTTTTTTTGACCTCCCGGAAGTTCAGCTTATGACTGTGATGTTGCTGGGAGTTTTCATGTAAGAGTTTTTTTCAGTAAATGACCAAACGAGTCTTATTATTTCACTTTGGTCTCTGATTTTACTAGATCTGGACAGTTTAAATTCATGATTTTTTTAAAAACATGATATCTAGGCTCTTTTTGGTTGTTTTTGCTCCAATTCCTAGATATATTTCTCTCCTTGACCTTTTCCAGATCAGGTCTATTTTACATGAGGTAGCATATATTTCTTTTTTTTCTAACTCTTTTTAAAAATTTTATTTCCAGATTCTCTTCCTCCATCTATCCATACCACAGCTTTTTTTTTTTCCAAGTCTCTCAGTTTCCAGTAGAGTCATTAACTTATGTTTGCTCCATTATGATTTTTCAGGATCTGTTACTAGGATAAGGTTTTGCACCTATTGTATTAAGCTATTAATTGTCCTTCCAAGTCTTTCCTTTCCTGCTCTCATTTCAGCTGGGTTGGTGCATGGATAGATAGCTGGGCTTGGCGTCCAAAGACTGAGTTCAAATTTGGTCTCAGACACTTAATATCTGAATGACCTCTGGCAAGTTACTTAATCTCTGCCTCAATTTCCTCAGCTGTAAAATATGCATAATAATAACACCTACCTCTCAGAATTGCTGTGAGGATCAAATGAAATAATATTTGTGCAACACTTAGCATAGTACCTGGCAGAAAGGAGATGCAATTCAAAACCTAGCTATTATTGTTATTATTATTATTATTTCTTCTCTGATCCTTTCTTCTAGAACTCTTGTTTCATTTACAATGTGATTTAAAAAAAAAAAACACCACAAAACTCTTGCTTCATCATTTCTTCTAAGAATTCTAGTTGTCCTTATGATGGAGAAGTGTTTTCTTTGAGACTTTGTAGATGTTATAGAGTATTCTCTTCTTAGTTTGTGTCTTGGGTATTCCTCCAAGATATATATTTTTTGTTTGTTTAATTAATTCTTCCAGTCTTATTTCCCTGAATCATGGTTTGGTGTTAGAGCTGGGCTCTGCATGATTTAGGAGAAAATCTCAGGTCTTTTTTGGTCCAGATCTATTCTCTGTTGTCCTGCTGCTGCTTTTTCCAGCCATTTAGAACTCTGTTCTTCCAGGAACTTAGGCCAGAAAGCTATAAACTTTCAGTATTCCATAAAGGTTCAGATGTAGGATGAAGTTTGATTGCAGCCATTCTTGTCTGAGCTTTGCCAACTCCCAACCCTGTTTTGGATGCAGGTGCAGATTGTTGGAAGGCCAGCAAACAGCCCCTAACCCTAGCCCAGTCAGAGCTAGAAGGCTGTGCAGGTTCAAAGCCATAGAACTGTGGGGTCTCCCTGTGCTCGTTTTTCATTTATGGGTCTCGGCCTGGGCCTATGATCTGAATTCAAGATGCTGCTCTGAGGTCAGAGTGATGGAGTTGCTGGCTTGCTCTTGGGCCTCTTGCTTGGTATACAGCCTCAGGCTGGATTAGTAATTGTGCCCCTAACCCTGGTATACAGCTGCACGCCTCAACTGCATCAATCCTGTCCTGGATCAATGACCTCATTTTGGAGTCAGAATGACACAGCTACTTCTTGCTTCTGTTCCTGCTCTCCCCCATGTGAACTGCAGGCCCTGTCTACAGCGGATCCACATCTGCTTGTTGTCCCAGCACACAACATACTCTCCATCCCAGTCTCCATGCTTCAAGGCTCTGTGCAGCCCTTCCTTGCTCAATCTCCACCCATCCTTGTTTCTATGATAACCTGGGTTGGAAAAATGACCCACTGTGGCTTCTTTTTGGATTTCCTTGTGACTAATAAGTCTCATTGCTCTTCAGTCTTTGCTATCATACCACCTTTGGTGGTCCCTATATATTTGTTTCTATTTGTTGCTCCCATGATTGGATGTGAGTTCTGGGTTGCACTCTCCAAAGCTTAGTGTCTAGAAATGAAGTTGAAAAACACATTCCTTGTGTAATTGGAAAGAATTAGGGGTGAAGCTTGTCAGTAAAAAAGGATAGGGGCATTGAAACAGGACCTTGAATTCCAAAATTGAGAGGGTCACAAATTCTCTTCCCATTTTTGGCATCCAGTGATCTAACATATACATTAGAGAAAGTAAAGGAAACTTGGGAGATGCAGGTGGTTCCAGTTCTTTAATGAACACTTCATTCAAATGGGTGTTCAGTAGTACTTTTAAAATAATGATTATGTTCAGTCAACATTGATTAGATGCCTGCTAAGTGCCAGGCATTGTGCTAAGGATACAAAAAGAAGCAAAAGACAGTTCCTGCCCTCAAAGAGCTCACAATCCAATGGGGAAGATAATATATAAACAAGTATGTACAAAGTAAGCTACATAATAAATAAGAAATAAACAGAGGGAAGACTCTGGAATTAAGGTTTCCTGTAAAAGATGGGATTTGGTTGAGACTTAAAGAAAACCAGAGAAGTTAGTAGGCAGAGTTGAGGAGGGAGAAGATTTCAGTCACAAGGGACAATCAGAGAAAATACCTGGGGCAGAGAGATGGAACAGCCAGGAGGCCAGTGTCACTGAATTGGAGACTAAGTGTTGGGGAGTAAGGCATGAGAAGACTGGGAAGGTCAGAAGGGGCCAGGTTATGAAGGGCTTTAATGTCAAACAGAGCATTTTGTGTCTGTATTTGGAGGCAATAGAAATCCACTGGAGTTTATTGTGTAGGGGTACAACTCACACTTTAGAAAATTCACTTTGGTAGCTGAACGAAAGATGGATGGGAGGGGGGAAAGACTTGAGGCGGCTGACCCACCAGCAAACTGATGGTAATGAAAGATCAAGGTGGTTTTTTTTAAATTTAATTTAACTTTTCTTTGTTATATTTTCAGTTTTGAACTGTCTCCTTCCCTCCCTCCCCACTCTGCATTAGAGAAGACCACCATTTCATACACACACACACACACACACACACACACACACACACACACACCCCCTTGTGTGCACACACACACACACACACACACACACACCCCTGTGTGTTTGTATGTATGTATATGTATAAAACCATACTATACATACTTCTATTTATCAGTTCTTTCTCGGATGGTAGATAGCATCTTCCTTCAAAGGTCCCTGGTAGTCTAGTTAAGTATTTATAATACTCAGAATAATTTAGTCATTTGCAGTGATTCTTTGAACAGTATCTCTGTTACTGTATACAATGTTCTCTTAGTTCCGCTTGTTTCACTCTTCATTATTTCATGCAAATCTTTCTGTGTTTTTCCAAAATCAGCCTGCTCATTGTTTCTCTCATCACGTTAATATTCCATCACAATCATATACCACAACTTGTTTAGCCATTCCCCAGTTGATGGGCATCCCAAGAACAAGATTTAACAACATTCATTAGGAGTTCTAGGATTTCTTTGGGGCTGAGTGCAGAGTGAAAAATTTATGATGATAATTATTCTTTATCCCCAATGTCATTTCTCTTTTCTCTCTGTCTAAAGTTGAATGAACTGGTGGTGGGAGACACTGGTGGGAAGCTGTCAGTGTACAAGAATGATGATACCCGGCCGTGGATCACCTGTTCCTGTCAGGGAATGGTCAGTATTTTCCTGTTCCAAGAGGGGTAAATTGTCACCTTTCTCCTTGACTTTTATAATAGTTCTTGTATGGGAAACGGCAAGAAAGCTGTTCAGGCTGGTCACAGACTACATGAGACAGTTTAGTCTGTGATCAGTCTGCAAAGCCAGGGTGAAGCCATATAGCTAATAGCATTTGAAGACACACCAGACTCTTTGTCTGAAATATATTCCCAGGTCACCTCTGCCTTTAGAATCCTTAGCCTCCTTCAGAGCTAGCTCAGGTATTCCTACATGAGGGTCTGCCTAGTTGTTGGCTGTCTCTCCCTCATGAAATTATTTTGTATGTCTTTGTATGTGTTGTACTCCCCCATTAGAATGTCAGCTTCCTTAGGGCAAGGACTGTTTCCTTTTTATCTGATTCTCTACCCCTGAGCACAGTATTCTTTACATAATAAACTTTAATGCAGGGAGCACTTAATTAGACTGTTGAATTGAGGGATATCAGCTTGTATTGCTGCAGTTCTTTTCAGCTTGTTTGTACTGACTTCACCTATGGTTACAATAGCATCTCTGTGTATGCAGAGTACACACATGAGCAAGTTCTCAGTGAGCAATAAATATTAAAGCTTTTCCTCCTCCCCATTTCATCCCAGAAGGATCAAGGTAAATTCATGTTGCCTTAGCACCTTATGGCTCTCTGATCGTCTTCTCTTTTATCTTGCAGCTTACTTGTGTTGGGGTAGGAGACATATGTAACAAGGGAAAGGTAAGCATTCCGATTTACCTCTGATAACTGAAGAAGTTATGGTTCTTATTCCTCTCAACTCCATTGAAGGCAATGGCTCTTACCTGGCCTCCTTTAGGGCATAGTGGGTAGCTCTGTCCCTTCTTAAACCATGACAGAACCAGCCTTGTCTTATGTCTTTACTTTTTTCCACTCACTAGTGTTTCTCACATATCCTTGTTTCTCTCAGAACTTGGTAGTGGCAGTAAGTGCTGAGGGCTGGTTTCACCTGTTTGACCTGATGCCTGTCAAGACTCCAGATACCTCTGGGCACCATGAGGCAGCAGTGGGCGAGGAACATCGGCCAGTGTTCAAGCAGCACATCCCCGCCAACACCAAAGTCATGCTGATCAGTGATATTGGTGGGCCTCAGTGGCTTTTCAGGCACCCAGTGGGTAGAGCAAGAGTCAGGTCCCATGGTAGAGGAAGACAAAGGGTAGAATGGTCAGGAAGAAGAGAACCCAGGCCTTTCCCCCTCTCTTAGAGGAATGAGCACTGGAAAATCATATATCATGAGAAGAACAGATCTCTATGAAGGTGGTATGAGTCTTGGGCTAGGCAGTTGTAGGGGAGTGCTTTCTAGGTAGCTATCCAGAAATTGTTCACAGTGGAGGGAGTATGATAGAGAAGAGAACTGAGGTGGGCAGGTAGGGGAAGACAGTAGACTAGGAAAGAAGAAATAAAGGGGTAATAGTAAAGTTGAATAAGAGGGTTCTTTGAGTACAGGAGAACCAGTACTAGACCCAGACTGTTTGAGTTTAACATTATTGTGGGTTGGAAGTAAAGATTTAGTAGATAAGTTGGTAAGAGGTGTCAAAGTGGAGGTGTCATAGAACAGATTATGATATGAATACCAGAGGGAGAATGGAAGCAGTAATGGGGAGAATGAGTATGGTTAAGACTGATGGGCATAATTTGAGCTCTAGACCACCGCTTATTTCTATATCCACAGATGGGGATGGGCGTTGTGAGCTGGTGGTCGGCTACACAGATCGTGTGGTGAGGGCATTCCGATGGGAGGATGCCAGTGATGGCATGGAACATGTGACTGGACAGCTGATTTCACTTAAGAAATGGCTACTGGAGGGACAGGTGAGCAGGTAGCTTGGAGACCATGAATCAAGGCAGAGAGGGGAAGGACAAAATAGAGAATGTTTGAGGGGTTGAGCAGTTGAAGGATGAGGCAATGGGGGATCTTTGTAGGGAACATTAGAAGGATCCATTTTGGGATCAAGGTGTTAGGATAAATTAGTAGTGGGAAGCAGGGGCATTTAGGAAAAGGCAGTAAAGAGAAGATAATCCAATATGGTTAATTTGGGAACTCCAGAATATATCCTGGTCTGCTCAATATTCTTCTATATTGCCCTTTCCTCCTACTATATGCAGAAAACCATTTCTTTGTTTGTCAAACTTCTCAACTTCCCAGTTCTACCTTAAGCCACTCTCCTTGATACAGGTAGACAATTTGTCAGTGACTCTGGGGCCTCAGGGAACCCCTGAACTGATGGTATCCCAGCCAGGCTGTGCCTATGCTATTTTACTGTGTACCTGGAACAAGGGGCCCCTTCCTGTCTCTGAGGAGAGTAACAGGTAAGATCAGCTGGGGGAGGTAGCATGTGTGTTGGAGGAGTACAGTTGGCACAAGGAAATAAGATGGGCCCGAGGATAACAAGTTATAGTGGGCAGGGCTGCTGAGGGCAGGAGTCCCTTAGGGAAGGGCTTAGTATGAGCTGAGCACAGCCCATGATACAGGCATGGAGTTGGTAAAAGTTTCCTCATCTGGGTACCAGACCCAAACGCTTCACTGCATAGAATACGTTCAAGGACTCAGGGAACTTTGGTTTGCGTTTCTGCGCTGTCTAAAAGCCAGAGTAAAGCGTGTCCCGTTTCCCTCCTCTCCACTTACTGCATTGGCCAATAAGTCAGGAAGGGGATGAGTGTATAGAGTATTCTGTAATCCCAGTGACAAGGATGCTCTTTATGGAGTCCTCAAGCTGGCTCAGGTTCCTTTGGAAAATACAGTTCCTTTGATTTTCCATTACTAACAGTAACGGTTTGAAATTATTTGCTTTTTTACTGGCCCTGTGATAATATTACAACTATTATTTTTCCCATTTTGCATATGAGGTAAGTGAGGATCAGAGAGGTTGAGCAATTTACCCGTCTTCACACTGACAATCTAAGTGTCTGAAGCAGGCTCCGGCCCTGGGGCTCTCCATACTCTAAGTACAGTTTTCTTTCCACTACAACATACTGCCTCTCCACTAAGCTGTATACTCTTCTATCCATAGAGAGACCACTGCTATTCGAGATGTCATCCTTCACCAAACCTCTGGCCGTATCCACAATAAGAATGTCTCCACCCACCTCATTGGCAACATCAGACATGGTGAGGAAGGCAGGTGGGAGAAGAAACCATTCCTGGGAATATAAGAGATAAGAAAATCCTCTCCCCTGGACCTTTTCCCTCTGCTAGCTATACTTCCCCTCCCAGATCTGAATCATCTACCTTTAGCCTCATTCTCCTAGCTTTATTCTTGCTTTTATCTTCCTCATGTACCTCACTCATTTCTTGATCCCCTTACCTTTTATTCCTTGCAGGCCGAAGCAATGAGAATAGTGGCTCAAGTCTCTTTGCCCTCTGCACTCTTGATGGTGAGTTCCCATGCTGACTTTCTCTGTGGTGGAGTAGGAAAGGCAATTGTATACCTATTGGCCTCATGGTTTAACCCACCTGTATTTTTTTTCCCTCTGTAGGAACTCTAAAACTCATGGAGGGAGCAGACAAGCTGCTCTGGTCGGTACAGGTTGATCACCAACTTTTCGCCCTAGAAAAACTGGATGTTACAGTGAGTAGGAGATCAGGTGGGGAAATAACATTTCTCCTTCCCTGTGGGCCAATGGTAAATGAAATTTTTTTTACCCTGCAACAACCATCCTCATTAAACTGTGCTGACCAAATCTACTTTGAAAGAAAATAGCCCAGTCATTTGGAAATTAATTTAAAACTGCCCTCCCATTCATAGCAATCTATATTTGCCTTAAATTTGTGTCATTTTGATATTTTTCAAAATTATTAATGATGTAGATCATGGGGCAAATAAGTGACAGTGAGAACCTACTGACTTAGTATAGGCCAGGCTCCAATATGTACTGGATTTTTTTTCACATCTGCTAGTCTTCCCTGGATAGAGGTATTTCCCCTAAGTTTAGGGGAGGGGGAAGCCTTGATTTGCTTCCTACTATTCTTGTTTTCCATCTCCTGCAATGTTTATTTTCTAAAAGCAGTGACCAAGACCCACTTCAGTTTTTTCTAACCCTCAAAGAGATTCCTTCGCATTCCCACATTCTTGTCATTCCCTGACTGCTTTTAGGGCAATGGAAGTGAGGAGGTAGTAGCATGTGCCTGGGATGGACAGACATACATCATTGATCACAACCGAACGGTGGCTCGATTCCAGGTAGATGAGAATGTCCGTGCCTTTTGTGCAGGTAAGCTTCCCTGCCTTGCCTTTGATTATCTAACACTCCATACGTTTTCCTTCTTGCCTCTATGCAGGCTTTGGTAAAAAAAAAAGCTATTATTTACAAAATGTAATTAGGGTGTAATAGAAAGAAATTTGGACTTACAGTACTGTGTCACATTACTTTATTCAAGAGTAGTAGTCATTCTCCACTTCCACTGAAGAATTATAAGAAGCAGCAGCCAGTGTGAAGATTAGACAACAAATCCTTGAAACTTCATATAGAGAAGGTCACAAGACAGAAATGATTGACTAAGGAAGATCCTAGAAATCTTCCCTGGACATCTTTAATAATGGAAGAGAGTCTTATCTATCTGGGATGGTTTAAGACCCTGTCTGAACCTAGGGGAATGGAAATGAGTCTTCTGAATTATAAATTGTTCTCCTTATTTCTAAGTTAACACCTCGAGGAGAAATAGGCCAGTTAGAACAAGAACCTGGCTATATAAGTGCAAAGTGGGAGTTCCTGATTGTGTTTTCCAAGTCTGGTCCCCTATTCTATTCCAGGGCCATCATCTAAGTGGGAAAAGTCTTCAAAAATCACTTTTTTGGCAGTCGATCTGTTTGTTGCTGCCAGAAAATATCTGCACATCTTGTTCAAATGCTTTACCATAATCTGTTTTCAGTAGTAGCCCAGGAGTGATAGAAAAAATACAGGGGTGGCGAGGTGGCCCAGTGAATAGAGCACCAGCCCTGGAATCAGGAGGACCTGAGTTCAAATTTGGCCTCAGATACTGGACAAGCTCTGTGACCTTGGTCAAGTCACTTAACCCCAGTTGCCTTGACTTGCATCCTCAAAAAAAAATAAGAGTGATAGCTTCATCTCTTCACTCAGTACTTGAGGGATGATGTAAGACTTGGCCGGCTATAATCCCAAGGTCTTATTCCCTACCTTATCATTTGTGGACATGAACTATAACATTTTTCTTTCCTTATCCTCTACTCTCAGGCCTATATGCCTGCAAAGGAGGTCAGAACAGTCCATGCTTAGTATATGTGACTTTCAACCAGAAGATTTACATATATTGGGATGTGCTACTTGAGCGGATGGAGTCCACCAATCTGGTGAAGGTGCTGGAGGCTGAGCCAGAGTACCGGGGCCTGCTACAGGAATTGGGTGTGGGTGAGTCCTTCAGAAAGTGAGAAAGGGAAGTCTGAATATCTGGGCTGCCCAGGAATCCAGCACTTGCCCATTGTTCCCTCTTTTGTCCCTAGATCCTGAGGACTCTGCTGCTGTCCGAGCATTGATCCACCAGACACTTTACTATCCAGATCAGTCACAGCCAGATAATCCTTCAAGCAGCCCAGATCCTTCTTAACTGGAGGTGCTTTCCCAGGGGAGGAGGGACTTTCTTTCCCAGTGTGGAAATGACCAGAATAGAGTGATGTAGAAATTTAGTGGTACCTGTACCACCATGACAGCAGCTCAACTTCCTTTATTTCCTCACCATCAGTTTGACTGCTTGTATTTTTTGGTGGGTGGAGGGTGCACCCTGGTGTAGTGCAGAGAGACAGTCCACTCAGCCCCTTTTATTGTGTGCTTCTTGCTCCATTTACCCTTTGGGGGCTGCTCAGGTGCCCCACCCCATGCAGAATGTTACTTTTTATGTAGTGAATCTGGACATGTTATCATTAATGGTAATTAGTGAAAATGCATCCTCTTTCTTTTTACACTCTTTCAAAGAGTGAGATGTACTTTATTTACATTCATCTTCACAGCGTCTCTGACACTTTTCTCCCCAGGTTATCAAGGAAGAGTCTTGGAGCAGAGAAAGAAAAAGACAGCATATTTGTGGCAGAAAATTGAGCTGAATACAGAAAAAATAGTTTCACCTGACTCCTTCCTAGAAGAGCTGTATTCATAGGATAATAGAGGTGGAAGGGCCCTCAGAGACCATCTAGTCCTACCCTTTCATTTTGCAGTGGAGGGAACTGAGGCCCAAGGAGTTTAAGTGACTTGCCCTAGTCACTTAATTATTGTGCAAGTTTTTTTCTGGGTCAAAGACTTCCCCTCCCCCTCTCAACTCTTTGAAGGGTGATTCACCTGGAAAATCACATTTAAAACTTGACTGTAGCCTTTAGATGTTGGGTAGCACTTTGTCTGGGAGTCTGTTTGAGTCACTTTTTTAGTCCTGATTTGATCTGTCTGCTTTCTTGATTGTCCTTTTGGATTATACTGTCCCCAGTATTCAGCCCCATTTATATGAGTCAGATGGAATCCTTCTCCTCCCTGAGGAGAGACAAATAATAACAATATTGTCATCTTTTATGCAGTGCTTTAAGGGCTTGCACAGTGTTTCATATGCATTACTTTAATTGTTGAATTTCCTCTAGCAAGGATGGGGCTAATGGTAAAAGGCTGCCTGAAAAGACTTAGCATTAGAGAAACAGTGTTTATTCAGATGAGGAGGCATTTAGGCTGGGGCCTCACAGAGATTTGCTAGTAGCAGACTGAAGAAAAGGAACCAGGAAGGACTATGAAAGTAGGGGGCAGAGGAAAATTAGATTGAGGGGAATGACAGAGACTTGTTGAGATCTAGGCTAGGGCAAGATTCTAATTTAATGAGCTCTTATTTTTCGTTTTAGAGGAATTGAGAAAGGGGGTATCCCTCCCTATTCTAATCTCAACCATGGCAAGAGAATAGACAGGGGGAAAAGGTTATCCTTAGAACCAGGGAGACCCAGTTCTTACCTCACCTAGACCAAAGGCCAGTGCCATGTCTTTCCCCACCCTGTGAGTCATATTTTGGGAAAAGAGAAAAACCAGCCAAAAAGGCATTCTGGAGCCCAACCCTTTGGCATCCAAATCTCCCTCCTAAAAATGAAAACACTCAGCTAAGGGAAGCTGCTAGGATTCAGGCTAGGTGAACTCCAGGTTTATGAAGGTAGAAATGGAGGATGGAAAAGATGAAAGAGGTCCATAGCAATTAGATGGGACTCCAAAGTTAAAGCTAATGATTTCCACTCCCATCTCTCAGGCTTAAGGAGAGAAATCTTCCCTATAGAATATGACCATGCATTCAGAGTCACTGAACTATTCATACACTTTGACCCAGTGATCCCATTACTGGGTGTGTACAAGCTCACATGTGT
This sequence comes from Pseudochirops corinnae, assembly GCA_028646515.1. Classification (NCBI taxonomy): domain Eukaryota; kingdom Metazoa; phylum Chordata; class Mammalia; order Diprotodontia; family Pseudocheiridae; genus Pseudochirops; species Pseudochirops corinnae. The sequence continues at coordinate 401,005,418 of CM053585.1, forward strand.
TGCGCGCACACACACACACACACACACACACATACACATACACACACACACACACACACACCAAGGAAGTTAATGACAGGAAGAAAGGTCCTTTACATAATATACAAAATAATCATAGAGGCATTCTGTGGTGACAAAAAAACCAACAACAAAAAAAAATTGGAAATAAAAAGGTTGCCGATCTATTGGAATTGGAAAAGCTGAAGTTGTAGTATATTGATATAATGGAATGTTGTTGTACTGTAATAAACAGCCAATGTGAGACATTTGGAGAAAATGGGAAGATCTGTATGAACTAACAAAAAGTCAAAAAATAAAACCAAGAGAATAACATATGTGGTGACTACAATAATGCAAATAGAAGTTACACTGAAATGCAGCCAAACAGATTAATTATAGCAGTGAGTTTGTGTGATAAGGAAACATTCTACCTCCATAGAGGGGTAAGGGATATAAGCTATTACAGGGTCAATTTATTGGTTGGATTTTACCTAAAGACTTTATTTGTTTAAAGGGGAAATCCATGGTAGGCATATGTTAAGAAATGACTCTAGTGTAAAAAACAAAAGTCATCAGTAAAAAAAACCAATGACAATCATGTCTAATGCTAGACCAACCAGAGGACACAAAAACAGTGGAGGGGTAAAATGTAAAAGGTAACCGACAAATGAGTTTATACTTAAGGAAAATCTGGGGATCCATGCTGGGCAGCAGGAGGTGGGTTGGCACTCCACAAACAAAACAGTTACTTGAGCTGTGATGCGGGGAGTTAGAAGGGCGTGTGTCAGAGGGGTCAGTGAGTGTCAGAGCATCCCCCAGGGAGAAGCTAGGAGATGTAGCAGTTAGGTTGTGGACATTAGCAACAAAAAGACCCCGATGGTGTAGCAAATATTGAGATGTTAAGGAACACTATCAGGTATCAGTGATGGGGACCTGGTAGTCATTATGCAGGTCAACTTAGTCAGTACCAAACCTTAAGACTTGTCCCTCTATAGTCTTACTACTTTCTGAGACATACTTCCTTGAGGGCTGTCTTTGTGAAAAGATGAGAAAGCCATTTGAGGAGTAGGGGTGGTTTTGGAGAAAAAGAAATCTTAGTTTGAAACTTTCCTTTGCATTTCTGCCATTTCTCCAATTATTATTGATTAGACATGACTATTGAAAGCTTGAATTACTTCCTTTGAGAATTGCCAGTTCATATACCTTGAGAATGGCTCTTGTTCTTGTATGTCTCATTCAGATCCTTAAATATCTTGTAATCAGACTTTTTATTAAGAGAAATTTGCCAAAAAGATTTTTTTCTCAGTTAACCTTTTCCCTTCTAATTTTAAATGCATTAATTTTATTTGTATAAAAATTTTCAGTTTATGTAATCAGGATTGTCCATTTTATCTTCTGTGATTCTCTCTATGCTTTGTTTGGTCATGAATTCTTCCCCAACCTATAGTTGCTAAAGGTATTTACTTCCCTGCCTCTCCAGTTTATTTAGAATGTGACCTTTTATATATAACTTGGTGAAAAAGCAAAAAAGAATACATGTGGACAGACAAAACATATGAGCAAGGGTCAGGGTGATGGGCAGCAGCCCCACTGCCCATGACTCTTCACCTAACACCTTGTGTTTTCTCCTGGGGATAGACTCTGGTAGTTGTCACTGGCCAGGCTCCTGGTGGAAAGGCAGGAATGGTAGCCCTGGGCAGGGGGATCTCAGCCGTAGTACACCATGCTCCAGGTCAATACAGCACTATTGGGAAAGAGAATGGGGAGGGAGTTGAACCAACATGTGGAAAAGCTACATGGAGCAAGTCCTCCTCCTTATCCATAGACTTCTTCCCATAAAACAATTTCACCCAAACTCTACATCTACCTTTCTCCTACCCCCTTATCTTCTCTCTTCATCTGAGATGATAAATCCACAGTCCCCACCCACTTCTTTCCAACCTCTGTTTTAAAAATATTACCTCTCTCCATCTTCACTCTCTGAATTTCCATCTTCCTATCTTACTTGGGAGAAAGCAGGCCAGGAAATATTTACAGTATCTGAAGAAGTGAAGCTTAGCCTTGAAACTACAAATTCAGAGTCCTAATTCAGGGCTCCCCTTACCAACACCTCTCAAATCCCAATTTCTTCTCTCAGGGCATAAACTCACGCACCAGGTACTACAGGACAAGCCACCCTCTCATATCTTACCTTGAGAGATATCAGTGTCTGCAGTCCCATGCAAAATTCAGGACTCTCATCATCTGTAGGAATGAAATGGGCATAGAAAAAGTTGGCAGGCACCCCAAGGGTATCACTGCTTAACTCATCACCCAGATCTAGAAATGTTGTGCAAGAATGGGGACAATGAGAACACCTGTGCAGAGTGCTCTGCCTGTTGCTAGTAGGGGATGGGAAGTATAATTCTTTGTGGGGTTTTTCTTGGAGGGGGGGACACAAAAAGAGAATGACAGAGGAGATGAGGAGGTGGAGAAGCTGATAAAGTTAAGACTTACCAACCACCTGAGCTGAGCATGCCACTGTCTCTTGCCCTAACTGTAGCTCCAGCTGTTCCACATGGGTCAGGGGACCAGAAGCCTTTTTCCCACCTGGGGCTTTTAGGGCCCCCTCCCCTAGCCTGTGGTAGAGAAGCAATAGTTATAGCTAACCCAATTATCAGTTAACCATCCCTCCCTCCAATCATTTGGTCTACTCTCCATTTCCTGGAGTCCCACAGTATCTGAAACTATGGCGTGTCTGCTATATACCCACTCATACCTTCAGGGAATGACATTCTTACCCAAGACGACTGAGGCATCTGGCAGAGATTTGGTTGTGTTGGGTACCTGTATCCACTGCCACTCTTAATACCTGGTCCCGGCACTGGGAGAGAGGAATCCAAATAGACTGAATGAGTTGGGGTCAATCCTAGGAACTTCACTTGCCTCCATTCCTCTCCTCCTCTAACCTCTGCCAAATCAGCACATCTGCTTTTGAAGAGGGTGGAGGAATTTAATTGGCTCCTCAGTTAAAGAGGAAAAAAAGATTAAAATAGGAAAGCCAGAAAGTAAAGGGTTGTGAGAAGTAAAGGAGATAAAAGGGAGTTCTCAACACATAGCCATTTTTTTCAATAATGTAAAAGTAAGGCAAGGTTGTGAGAGTAGAGGAAAGGGTGGTGTGGGAGGCTTAAGGACAGGTGTGGAACAGCTTCTCAAGAGAGTAGGATAGAGAATTCATTAGGGAGGAGTCAAAGGATTGCCTTCCTACACTCCTTTACTTCAGCCTCTGATAAAGGGGTGACTCTTACCAAAGTTGCCCTCACTACAAGATAACTAAGTGATTCAAGGTTTAGATTGCTGGACCTGGAATCAAGAAGACTGGTGCCTGGATCTGAACTCAAGACACATAGTAACTATGTGAGCCTACACAAATCACTTCACCTCTTCCTGCCCCAATTTTCTCATCTGTAAAATGGCAATAATAATAGCATCTACCTCCCAAGTTTTGTTATAAGGATAAAATGAGATACCATTTGTAAAAAGTGTTTTGCAAACCTTAAATCACTTTATAAATATTAATAGTTATTACAAGTCCTCATTTCATCTGCCATCTTTACCAGATCATCCCAGAAATCATCCCTCCTTTCCCCAATATTCAGTCTCTCCCCATCTATTGAATTCTTTCCTGTTGCCTACAGATCATTCCTCCTTTCTCAGGTAAATTAGAAAAAGCTATCTACATTCTTATTTCCTTTATTGTTACTTGTCAAATATCAGAAAACTGGTTTCTAAACTCCAGGCTCAGTTGGAAACTTCATTCCCCAGGTTACCATGATCTCATAATTGCCATATCTGATGGCCTTTTCTCAATTCCCAGCCTCCTTGATCTCTGAAGCACTTGACCAGCCTGTCCTGTTGAATACTATCTTTTTTCTGGGTTTTAGTAACATTGCTCTGATCTGATTCTCCTACTCTGCTAAGCATTCTTTATCAGTCTTCCTTTCAGGTTCATCATACATATCTTGTCTTTTAACTGGGGGTGTGTTACCCCAAGGTCCTGTCCTTTGTTCCTCTTTTGCTATGCTTTTTCAGCTCATGTGGTTTTATCAATGTTCTGGTTTTTTTTTAATTACATGTAAAAATATTTTTTAATATTCATTTTAAAAAATTGTTTTTAGTTCCAAATTTTCTCCCTTCATCCTTCCTTGAGAAGGCAAGAAATTTGATGTAGATTATATGTGGGCAGTTATGCGAAACATATTTCCATATTAGCCAGGTTATCAAAGAAAACAAAACACAGACAAAAAAATAAAGAAAAATAAAGTTTAAAGAAGTATGCTTTGATCTGAGTGTCAAAGACTCTAGTTCTTTCTCTGGTGGTATATAGCATTTTTCATCATGAGTCCTTTGGAACTGTCTTGGATCATTCTATGGCTGAGATTAGCCAAGTCATCCACAGCTGATCATCACACAATATTGCTATTATTGTGTACAGTGTTGTCCTGGTTCTGCTCACTTCACTTTGCATCAGTTCATATAAGTCCAGGCTATTCTGAAACCATCCCACTTGTCATTTCTTATAGCACAATCCTATTCCATGGCAATTATTATCAATATTAATTATGTTGATTATGCCCACATCTATATACTAGCTGTGATCTTTCTCCTGAACTCCAGTTACAACTGCCTATTGGACATTTTAAACCAAATGTTCTACAGATATCTCAAACATGTCCAAAACAGAACTTGTCTTTTCTCCCAAAACCTCCCCTTTTCCAAATTTCTCAATTTTTGTTGAGAGCACAATGATCCTTTCAGTCATCCAAGTTTGTAACCTTAATATCAGCTTTCAAACTCCTCATTCTCACCCCACATAACTCATCATTTACCAAATCTCACCCTTTCCACCTCCACAACTTCTTTTATATCCATCTATTTCTTTTTAACTCATGAAGCTATCACTCTAACTCAGGACCTACAATAGCTTAACTGGTCTGCCTCACAATTCTCTTCAGCCCAATCCATCCTCCACGAAGTGATCACAGCAATGTTTCCTAAAGAACAAATCTAAGCATGTTCTCTATTCCATAAACTCCATTAGTTCCCTATTACTTATAGAATCAAATATAAGTTCCTCTGTTTAACATTGAAAGCCCTTCAGTACCTAGTCCCTGTCTCTCACAAACATTACAGGCATACTGGCATTCCTACTCTTCCTCACATAATATTCTATTTCCTGTTTTTAGTCATAGTAACTGTCCCCAATTCCTGGAATGCACTCCCTCCTTATCTTTACCTCTTAGAATCCTGAGTCTCCTTCCACACTCAGTTCAAGGACCGTTTTATACATGAAGCCTTTTCAGATTCAGATTAAGGCTAGCGCCTTTCCACCAAAATTACCTTGCAACTTTTTGTTGTTGTTGAACTACATATTACATCAAACTGCTCCACTGCAAACAGTTGTACCCAATGCTGGCATACTGCTGAAGTTATTAGTTTAAAAGGAACAAACTAAAATGGCAGACAGTTTAGCTTTAGGCTAGATCTTCTCATAATGAAATTTATTCTAGTGTCTGAGTGTCACATCAGTAATATGTCATGCCACATTATGAATAGATGGTAAACATACAACTTTAATTTCTATCCTTCTGCTTTTATTCCCTTATAGTAGATAAAAGCTTTAGTCAAACAGAAACAATTTCTCCACATCCAGAATCTTCTGAACCACGTAAACGGTATTTGTCTGGTAGTGCCGTATTCCTTCCAGGTTAGGAAGGTGCTAGATGTTACTGTTTGACAGAAACAGGGATATTTTCTACTAGACACCTCTTCAGGACTTAAGTGTAGACAGGAATGGATAAAAAAAATAGGGGAAAATCCAAGTATATTTTTGAAAGCCCTGCATCATAGTCAATCATTACAAACAAGGACAGGATTGCATGAATGGACACGCAGAACTGTATCTAACAGCTGCCAACAGAAAGTGTTCAAACCCTGGTGATTTTTTCAGAAGGAATGAATCCTCTGCTCCATGGTGTCCTTAATGCCACCCTTCCACTTAGAGGAATCACCACATGACTTGGGCTGCCATTTTGTAGAGACATTTAAAGGCAGCCTTCAGGAAGACTGCATACAGTGTAGGTGATCACACTGGCAAGATGTCTGAACATCTCATAACCATTCTCCTCTTGCTTGGCACCTGCACCATGAACAACATTTTGAAGAGCAGATTCAGTATGGGTTCCATCTTCATAATACTGCTCAGCTTCTCTGGCTTCCAGTCAGATACAGGAGAGTCCTATTCAGGAACAGATCATTCCCTTAGCACAGGGATTCTTAACTTGTCTCATGTCATCATGCTTTACTCCATGCCCCCTACCTCCAACCTTTGGCAGTCTGGTAAAGCCTCAGAATAATGTTTTTAGATGCATAAAATAAAATACACAGAATCACAAAGCTGAGTGGTTATTTCAAAATTTAGTTATCCAAATATTAAGAAAAAACAAAGTCATGGACCACCTGTAATCTATCCTTGGGAATATTCCCAAGAATCTGTGGACTCCAGATTAAGAAACCCTGCTGGTTAGTCAGTGCTGATTTTTTTTTAACTCCTGGAATATATTTGGGGATTATGTCAGTTGTTTCTATTGCATGAGTCTTAAAAGAGTGTCCAATGGAATTTCATGCCCACGCTTGCTAATTGATAACTGGTCTGTTCAGCCTTTTCCTGACCCAATTCACTTTGATTTTGATCCTTACCAAGGGAGCCAGATCCTTCAGAGTAGGATGGCTTTGAAGTTAATCCACTTTGGATACTAGCTCCTCTTCTTCAGTTTCTACCTTTCTTTTCCTCAGATTATAAGAGACCATTGTTATCAGTTATCCTGCCCTAGTGCCTGCAACCAAAAAGAGCCCTTGGCTAGCAGCAAGCTGCCAGCTTTAGCCCCTGCCAGAACAATATCCCACAAGGGCATCCTACTGAGCCTGGGTGGCCTCCTGCCATCACCTCCTTGGTTACCAAAGGTGTGCAAGTCCTTTTGCCTTGTATCTGCTTTGAACATATCTGTTTTTATCCATGTTGTTTTTCTGGACTAAATTGTAAACTCCTAGAGGGCAGGGACTGTTTCACTCCTGTCTTTGTATCCCTAAAGTTTACCACAGTACCCAACACATGATCAGTAAATATTTATATACTTCTAATTATTTTTCAGTAATAAGAGCCAATATTTACATAATGCTTTGGTGCTGTATATATCACATCTCATT
>CM053585.1:401013162-401030366 GCA_028646515.1 Pseudochirops corinnae
TTCTTCTTCTCACTGGCTTTTTGGGCCTCTTTTGCCATTTGAGTTAGTCTGTTTTTTAAGGTGTTATTTTCTTCAGTCAGGTAGTTGACTCTCTTTTCAGGATTTTCTTGCATCATTCTCATTTCTCTTCCCAATTTTTCCTCCACTTCTCTTACTTGATTTTCAAAATCCTTCTTGAACTCCTCCATGGCCTGTAACTGGTTCATATTTTTTTGGGAAGCTTTTGGTGCAGGAGTTCTGACTTTGTTGTCTTCCTCCCATTCCATGCTTTGATCCTTTTTGTCCCCAAAAAAGGAATCTAAGGTTTGATGGCTGTGCTTGTTTTGCTTTCTTTACTTGCTCATGTTGCCACTCAATGACTTGATTTTTGAGCTCTTTGGCAGAGTAGAACTCTGCTTCCAGAGAGGAGAGCTTTGATGCAAATCACTGGGGATTTCAGAGCTGCTAGAGCTATTAGTTGGGTGCCCTCTCCACAGCTCCTACAAGCCCTGGCTCACTGGTCACACATCCCAGGACCTCCACCCAAGACAGTGATCCAGATCCAAGCAGGTTAAAGCAAGAGCAATTACCTGAATGGTCTGAATGGTCACTTGGTCTCCCTATGATCCGCAGGCCAGGAGCTCTGAAGCAGCCACATGGAGGCGGCTGCATGGCTGTGGCACCTCCGCCGCTTCTAGCTCTGGGGGCAGAGGCTGGACCATGCTCTCGGTCCCCCTGTTCTCACAAAGTTCTACACTGACCTTTTTCTTTCTTTTTGGTGTTTATGCATTGATAAGTCTGGAAACCACCACAGCTACTGGTGATTCTCTCTGCTGAAGTCTGTTCTGGGCTGCTGGTTGGGCCATCATGGGATCAGAGAACCACATGGCTCATGTGGGGCTATGCTCAGCTCCCAGCCTGGTATGATAGATCCTTCCTGTCAGCCTGCTGGACTTCTTTCAGTGGGAGCTTTGTTTCTCTTTGTCTCTTTTTGGGTTCTGTATCTCTAAAGTTGGTTTAGAGTCACTTTTTTACATGTATTGTAAGTGACTGAAGTGGGAGCCCTCACCAAGTTTATGCTTCTACTCCGCCATCTTGGCTGCGCCATCTTCCCCTAATCTTTCCCAACATCAGGGTCTTTTCCAATGAGTCCCATCTTCTCATTATGTGGCCAAAGTATTTAAGCTTCAGTATTTGACCTTCCAGTGAATAGCCTGAATTAATTTCTTTAAGTATCGACTAAATTCACCTCCTTTTTGTTCAAAGGTACTATAAAAAGTTTTAGTGATACATGTATAACGTAACTGTTTGCCTTCTCAATGGGGGGTAGGGGGAAGGGAGAGAATTTTAAAGTTTTAAAAATGAATGTCAAAAATTCTTTTTATATGTAATTGGGGAAAATTTTTAATAAAATATTTTTACAAGACAAAAAAAAAGTCATAGTGATAAAGGCCAAAAAAGATCATGATGCTTGAGAGCTTCAACTTCACTCTTCATAGGTGGCCATGCACTGTACCAAACTATCACTGATTCTATTTAATCCTATACAATTTATAAAAAGATAATTGGTGCTACCTGAGACCAAGGGATTCATGGCTATGAAAACACTTCATGAAGATGTGCCAGGTACTATGTTTTACAGAAATTCCTGCATCTCACAGGCACAAGATGTGTAAAGACTAGTGGGTGGGCAATGTGTATGTGCACCTCCCATAGGTGTCATTTGGAATAGCAATTCCATGTGTAATCGTGGCATGCACCACCAGGTGGCACTTGTACTCCAAACCACCAGACCAGGCCTCTTTCACACAAGTGAAAATATAGGCGGCTTGTCTAAATTTCTGAGCATGTGATCATAAGCACTCACAGCTTCTCAGGGCCTACTTGTATTCTTCCTGACGTGATCTGGGGTTTAACGTGTGAAAATCAATTGTTTGTTAATTTATTGAAATTGGATTATTTACGCTTATCCCTTTCTTCTCAATTTTGTTTGAGTCAGAGGCATACACTCTCATAAATTAGAGTGTTTTGGGTTTTTTTTGCTTTTTGGAGGGTAATTGGGGTTAGGTGATTTGCCCAAGGTCACACGGCTAGTAAGTGTGTCAAGTGTCTGAGGCTGCATTTGAACTCAGGTCCTCCTGACTCCAGGGCGGGTGCTCTATTCACTGAGCCACCTAGCCGCCCCAGTGAATTACAAGTGTTTACCGGAAGGTGGGGTTGGTGCTGAAATCTCACAGGCAAATGTGAAATATCTTGGGAGATAGTCTTCCCTTTTCCTCATCTCTTCCCCTTCTTAGTTCAAGAGAAGATGGAGGAAATATTACATATTTTGGGATCTTGGTGGGATTTGGGGAGGTTCTTGAAAGTTTAAGACTAGAAAGAGAGAAGAGGAAGAGGGCTAAGGGCTGTGAGTAGGAAATAGAATAACAAAATGAAAAACATTTGTGAAGGAAAGGGGTCTAGCAGTGCCCGATCTCAAAATATACTACCAGTTATTATAACAAATATTTGGTAGAAGAGAAAAAAAATACAAAAAATTGATCAATGGAATAGATTAGATGCATAGTATGTGGGGAAAAAAAAACCCCTGGTAACATAATGCTTGATAAACCAAAGAAAGGGGTAAGGATTTATTATTCAATTCAATTCAACATTGATTAAGTAACTACTAGTGCCAGACATGGTGCTAAGTGCTGTAAAGAGCTCCTGCCCTCAAGGAGCTTACAATCTAATGGGGGAGACAACATGCAAATAAATATGTACAAAGTGAGTTGTACAGGATAAATAAGAAAAATCAGCAGAGGAAAGGCACTGGAATGAAGAGGTGTTGGGGAACGTTTCCTGTTGGAATTGGGATTTTAATTGGAACTTAAAGGAAGCCAGAGAGGAGGTATTCAGAACTGAGGAGGTAGAGCATTCCAGGCCTGGCAGACAGCCAGAGAAAATGCCCCAAACCAAGAGATGGAGTATCTTGTTCGTGGAACAGCCAAGAGAGGTCAGTGTTACTGCATCCAAGGGTATTGTTGGGGAATAAAGTGTAAGAAGACTGCAAAGGTAGGTGGGTGTTAGAGGGCTTTGAATTAGGCAAAAACTACCAGAAAATTAAAAAGTAATTTGGTAGAAATTACAACATACCACTGCAGAGTACAAGCTCCAAGTGGATACAGGACTCAAATATAAAAGGTCACATGATAAAGAAATTCGAGGTATAGAGAAGGAGATCCTTATCACAGCTATGGATGGGGGACAGATTCTTGACCAAATAAAGGATAGAAAGGATCCCAGAAGATAAAGGAGACATTTTGTTTTCATTTAATAAAATTGAAAAACTTTTGTACAAATAAAATTAATGCAGCTCAAATTAGATGGGAAATAGTTAATTGAGTGTGTGGGGGGAATCTCTGGGTGGATTTTATTTAGATATCAGTAAAGATGTGTTATCTAAGATAAATAGGGAATTGAATAAAATATATAAGAACAAGATGACCCAGAGATGGGTCTACAAGCACCACTGGGCCTATTAACCCCGTGATTGCACCACTGTCTACCAGGGATCTTCCTTCACCCCCAAACATGGCTTGGACTAATTTTTCCCTAAAAACAGTAACAAAGCTGATCTCAGACTTTATTTTCCCAGAAGGCTAAGGTTCAAGCTGCAACTCCCTTAATGTACCTTCCTGGTTGCCTCTGACCATATTGATGTGTCTTTCAGGTCACTTATGTCCATAAAAAGCCGCACCAAAGGCTCTTCATAGGGAGTCAGGGATCTCCTAAGACTGGGCCAGACCCCATACACTGCCTGCTGAACACATAAGTTTTTACAAGGAGACAAGAGAGTCTATGTCCATCCAAGCTAAGTGTTGGAGTTTCCTTGTTGAGGATTTTTTTTAATATTCTATGGTTAAAGTTTACTTAACCTTTTGTTAACTGTTGGATGACCTATGAGTGTGCCTATTTTTATTCCTTTGAATTAACAGGGTATAAGACTGAGTCAGAAACACTCTTAACATCCCCAAAGAGAAAAAAGTACAAAAATATTTATAGCACTCTACTTTTTGCTGTAGCAAATAACTACAGACTAAGGGGTGCCTATAAATTGGGGAATGACTAAACAAATTATGGAATATGAATGTAATGGAATGTAATTGTACCATAAGAAATGACCAGAGGGATAGATTCGGAGAAATTTGGGAAGACTAATATGAACTTATTCAGAGAAAAGTGAGCAAAATCGGGACACTAATTATATGATGACTCTAAAGTTATAACTAGCAAAAAATCCAGAAGATTGATGATCAAGTAGGCTTCTCATCTCTTGACACAAAGATAATATAAGTTCACAATGAGAGGTTTTTGTTTTTGACGCAGCCAATGAATGGACTTATTTTGTTTGATTATGCTTGTTTGCTACAAGGATAGGTTTGGGGGAATGGGGTGGTGAAATTCATGAGAGGAGAGTGATAGTGATATAAAAAAAGAAAAGAAGCAAAAGAGTGTCATTAAAGCATTTTTTACAAAGGCACAGAAGAGCTAGGTGTGGTGGCACAGGCTCGTAATTCCTGCGACTAAGGTCTGTTTAGTTGGTGAATTAATTATGTTCAAAAGTTCTGAGCTACGGATGGGCTAAAGCTGATTAGGTGTCCTAGCTAAGTATGCTGAACTCCCCAAAAGGCTGGGGGACTAGGCTGCCTAATAAGGGATGAACCAGTCAAGTTGAAAATCAGAGCAATTCAAAGTTTCTATGCCAGGCATTGGTGGGATAGTCAGTCAGTCGGTCAGTAAACGTTTATTAAGAGTCTATTACTATATGTCAGGCACAGAGCTAAGTGATAAGGATACAAAGACAGGCAAAAGACAGCCCTGCTCTCAAGGAGCTCACAATCTGGTGGGGGAGACAGATAAACAAACGTGCACAAACGAGCTATATACAGGATAGATTGGAAATAATCGAGAGAAAGAGTGAGAGCGAGAGAGGGAGAGAGAGAGAGAGAGAGAGAGAGAGAGAGAGAGAGAGAGAGAGAGAGCAGCCTGTAGAATTCGGAGTGGATGGGAAAGGCTCCCTGAAGATGATGAGATTTTAGTTGGGATTTAGTTGGAACTTGAAGGAAGCCAGGGAAGCCTGGTGGAAGGTGGTGATGAGAAGAGAGAGCATTCCAGTCTTAGAGAAAGACAGAAAAAATGCCTGGAGCAAAGAGTTCAAGCAGTCTGGAGCCTTGTTGGACTGAAGAGAATAAGGCATAAGAAGACTGGAAAGGTGGCAGGGGTGGGTTACCAAGGGCTTCAAATGCCAAACGGATCATTTTGTATTTAATCCTGGACGCGATAGAGAAACATTGGAATTTACTGAGCATTAATCTGTACTTTAGGGAAATCACTTTGGTGGCTGAATGGAGAAAGGATTAGAGTGGAAAGAGACTTGAGGCAGGAAGACCCATTAGCAGGCCAGGGCAATAGTGCAGGCATGAAATGAGGAGGGCCTGCGCCAGAGTGGTGGCTGTATCAGAAGAGAGAAGGAAGCATATTCGAGAGGTGTTGCAAAGGTCTGCTTCCTATTGACCTTGAGAACAGATTAGATATAGGGGTTGGGAAGTGGTGAGAGACAGTGAAGAGTCAAGAAGTAACACCTAACTTGTGAGCCTGACAGTCTGAAAGGATGATGTTGTCCTGACTGGAGATCAGCAGAGAGTTTAGGGTAGGATTGGTATATTTGAGAATTATCAATATAGGGATGCCAATTAAATCCATGAGATCACCAAGGGAAGTAGTACATAGAGAGAAGGAAAGACCCAACACCAAACCCTGTGACCAGCTGCTCACTTCCAGGCTGAGCAAGGAGACCTAGTCTCAAAAAAACAAACCAAAAACAGAAGCAAAAAATGTTTTCTTTTCTTTCTTTTTTTTTTTTGGAGGGGGGGAAGGCAGAGCAATTGGGGTTAAGTGACTTCCCCAATGTCACACAGCTAGCTTTTGTGTTAAGTGTCTGAGGCCAGATTTGAACTTGGGTCCTCCTGACTCCAATGCCGGTGCTCTATTCACTGTGCCACCTAGCCACCCCTGAAGCAAAAAATGTACAAAAAAAGTAGTAACATGTCCAGAGGTAGTAAAACACGTAGAACAGCTTTGAAAAGAACATAATGAATTTATTCTATACTTTCAAAATATATGTATGCACATATGTAATAAATTCAATTTCTATCCTTTATGTATGGAAATGTTCTTATTGTTATTTATGGAATTCATAAAGACAAAAAAAATTTAAGGAGTAGTGGCATTCATGAAGGTGAGAGTCAATAAAAATGTGACTAGCCGTCCTCATCAGTCTAGTTTAACAACACTTCAACTCACATCATTTCTAGTCAAAGAATAATAAAAGATGATTTTATATGAGATACGGAACTATAACATAGAGTTTTTTGAAAAAAATATGTGTAGGATATGTTCTGGCCATGTAGATGTTTATATCCACATAAGGTGTCTAAACATATTTTAAGGAAAGCATTGATAGATATTTCTGGGATCTTACCTTTGAGGGTAGCAGATGAAGGGGTCATGAGGTGTTCTCTGACAGAGGACTGGATTAAATTTATGTTTTTCTGTCCCTGATAACATTTCTGGTCTAAGGACATGATTTTTTTTTTTTTAGGTTCGAAAAGCTGCTTTTCTGGATGCTACCTCTTAGATGGGGAAGGGTTTCACAAGCTGACAGTCCAAGGCTTGATTCCTTCCCACTAAATGTTCGTTACACAAAAGATCATTACAAATAGTGAAAGCAAGTGAATCCATCTGTCCAAGTAAATAGCAGAGAGTAACTGGAGTTCTAGAGATTAGAATATGCCGGAACATACATGAGAATGAATGAACTCTTTGGATGGATGCAAGTTGCTCAACTGATACACGAGAAAGATTCTGATCTGACCAAAAGGACAATTCCCTGAAGTGTCTAGGGAAGGGTTGGGGAAACTGAGGTGGCCTCAAGTTCCCCACTTCTACCCTAGGGGGAAGCAAGCTAAAAAATCAGTTTCATGATAAGATGCTAGCTTTTCCCACATGTCTGCCTTCCAAAGTCTGTTTCCCTTTCTCCATATGTCTGGATTTTGTCCCCAAGAGTATGAAACCATGCATGTCCTTTCTTGTAGAATGAGTGGAGAATTCTCCAAAACTCAACAACTGCCTCTCATGCTTATATTCTTGAATCAACATTCTCTCCATCAATTAAGAGAGTCTCATGAAAAAATGTACCTGGGTTACATGTATATTTAATTTAAAATGGTAGTACCAACAGTGTCCTGCTTCTCTATGCCCCTCCCTGAACTTCCTTCTAATCTCTTCCTGTTTTAAAAAAATTTCATTTTTTTCTTCATTTTCTTTTTTGCATCACTATCACTATCCACTACTCCACATAAACATACAATTCTTCCCCACAAAAATAAAAGCACCTTCTTTTAACAAAATATAGTTGAGATTATTTCATGGATGAAGGAAATGAGGCTTAGGTTAACTGATTTGCCCAAGGTCACATAGATAATAAATGTTAGAGGCAGATGTTGATTCTTCATAGTTCTGTAACTTACGGTCTTTGGAGAGAAGTTAAGTAATTTGGCCAGGATCACATAAGTAGTATGTATCAGAGGCAACATTTGAAATCAAGTCTTCTTTTTCAAAATTATTTAGTATTTTATTTTTTTCCCCAGTTACATGTAAAAACAATTTTTAACAGTCGTTTTTAAAACTCTGAGTTCTAAATTCTCTCCCTTCCTCCCTCCCCATGCTCAAACCAGGTTTTCTTTAATATGAGACTGGTTCTCTGTCTACTACACCATGATGCCTCTCTTTTGACTTTTCTATCAATTGTCTAAATAACCATATAATATTTCAGTAGGCTAGCTAATGGTAGTACTTCTCCATCCCCTCTTAGGTACAATGTATGACAGTAAATAAATGAGCCCTCTTCTATGAGGGTGGAGGAGATCTTTGATTCCCAAAGGCTAAGCTAACGGAACATAAATTCTGGCACATTCTGCCCAGCACATCCAGCATGAGACTGGCCTGGTGATGGATTGTGAGTCTGTTGTCCAAGGGACAGTGCAGCTATTTTTAGAGAGGCTCATTATCGGTTTGGTCACAGGGTGATCAAATTTTGGGCCACATCAACTCTCAAAGAGCATCAACTAAATTATGGTGAGATTACATTTTGCATGAGTAGAGAGTGAATACTCTTACTCAGAAAATTATAGATCCTGAAGTATTGACACATGCAAATATATGGAAAAAGTAATGGGAAAGTGAGTTTGCCCAGGATAATTATCCCCCAAATCAGAGATCTGAAAGAAAGTAGTAGGAGAGCCCCTAGCTTCCTCATCTTGAGCTGTTCAAATTGCCTGACCTAGATGAACTCTATCCTTGGAAAGGTGTGATTGCTGAGCTACTGATATTGACTTTTTAAAAGGTCATTAGGACCAGGATCATAGGGTCATGAGAAATGAAATGGAATTTAAGAAGGGCAAATTTCATCCTGCTTTTTCACAGAAAGGAAGTCAATGGAGTTCACAAACTTCAGGTAACTTAAATTCTTGGCAAAATTCCGGAAGGTATTATTAAAGGGATAGTTAGTCAACATTTAGAAAAAAGAAGTAGTGATTCCAAAGAGTAAGAACAAGTCATACCAGGCATGCTTTGTTTCTACTTTTGACAGGGTTACCAAACTGGAAGAGCAGGGAAAGTTGTATAGTTTATCTCCCCTTTAGCAAAACATTTGATAAAATCTCTCATGCCATTCCTGTGGACAAGATGGAAAAAGGTGGGTTAGACTATAGAACAATCAGACTGATCTGGAAATGGCTCAAAAGCCTGACCCAGAAAGCAGTTATTAATGGTTCAAAGTCAACTTGGAAAGAGATTTTCAGGGGTGTGTCCCAGGGATCTGTGCTTGTCCCTGTACTGTCTGACATTTTTCCAATGCTGTGGGAAAAAAAGGCAAAAACGTGCATTTTAATTTGTCAGATGACATAGAACTAGGAGAGGGAGCTAAAACAGTGGATAATAAGGTCATGATTCAAAAAGATCTTGATATATTAGAACATTGGACCAAACTAAATAGAATAAAATAGAGATAAATGAGGAGTGTGTGTGTAAATGTTTAACAACCAGGTCTCCAAATGATAATGATGATGTAATTGTAAGTAGGAAACACTTTTAAGTATAATCTGTGTTGTTAACATTTTTTCCTTCACTTTCCTAAGTCTAGAAAATCAAGGAAACAATAAATCAGGTCCTGATTTGTAAGATTTGCCCATTTCCAAGACGTAAATACTCATGATGAAAGTTTAACAATTGTATCCACCACACCCCTGGATAAACATAAAATGTCACTGTTGGATTAAAGAAAATCAACCTCACACATGAAAGTGGGAGATGTCTTAAAGTTCATCTGAAAAAATTCTGGAGACATTGAAAATTCAACTCTTCTAAAACAGATCTCTAGTTTCCCCTTTCCTATCAAAGGTACCAACATCCTTTTGGTCACTCAAGTCTGAAGCCATTTTCAGCTCTTCATTTTCCCTCCCCAAATCCTGTAGCTTCTCTTTCCACAATCTCTCCTCCATTTATCCTCTTACCTTCACTAGCACTATAATCTGCCTAATTCAAACCCTCATCATCCATTGCTTGGGCCATTGCAATAACCTCCTAAATGGTCTCCTTGCAGCAAGTCTTGTCAAATTAATATTCCTAACCCTAACAGTGCCACTCCTCTCCCTGTTCTAGAAGATTGGGTGGGTCTCTAGCATCTCTGGGATAAAATACAAACTCTTTTATTTGGCATTTAAAGCCATTAACAATCTTGCTCCATCTTTCTTTCCTTGATGATTCACATGACCTTCCTATTATGTTTCAAGCTAGTCAACTTTTTTACAATATTTTATCTTCTCTGTCTCAGCACAGGTTGTCCACGATGGCAAATGGTCTCCCCACTCCCCTTGGCCTTCTAGTTCAGATGTCTGAGTTCAAATCTGGCCTCAGACACTTACTAGCTGTGTGACCCTGGACAAGTCACTTAACCTCTCTGTGTCTCAGTTTTCTGCACTGTAAAATGGGGATTAAAAAATACTTACCTCGGAGTTATTGTAAAGATGAAATGAGATTTGTGTAAAATACTTAGCACAGTACCTCATCTCTTGCCCCCTCACTCCCAGCTTTATGTCGGTAGGGCCTACCTAGCACAGAGCCTTGCATGTAGTAAGTGCCTAAAAGGGACTTGGTGAATTGGCGTCTGCTCAGATGAAAGAGGGAAGGTAAGGAGGAGAACTCTCTCTTCTTCAGACATATTCCCTTGTGCTTGGTGGTGGTACAGGTTGGGAAGGGGGCGGAGATGGGGTGAGTGGAGAGAAGAAAGATAAGAAGAAATGTCTTCGAAACCATTCCCTTTTCTAGTTCCCAGTGATTTTCTGAATCTAGGACAGAGCCTCTTGTTTTCCAACTCCTAGGTTCCCACAGAGTTACCAAGCTGCAGTACAGGCCCACAGAGAGGCAGCGTCTGTCCATCCCTTGGGAGGAAAATCAGTCACCCTCACCCTGTCACAGCAAAGGGCAGAATTAGGCACATACACTGGCGCACATCCCACAGTGCATACATTCCAGCAGAGAGGCAGGCAGGGGAGGTCACACTTGCCAAAAACCTGCCAAGAACATCCCAACAGGTTTTCATGAGGACCGATGGCCCTTCAGCGTGCCCTCCCCCACTGCCACCGTTATTCCAAGCGAGCCCCTCTGGCCAGTGCCCAGGAGATAGAGCAGCTGGCCGGACTGCTGCGGGCTGCAGGGCCCACCAGCCCTCCCTCTCTCCACCACTGGGTTTTTCCCCTGGAGCCTCGCTCTCTTTACCGCAATCGCTGGAAGCCACCGCTGTCTGCCGCGGCTGCTCCTGCACGTCATTTACTTATTTATTTTCTTGTTTATTTCCTCTTTTCCTGGCCTCAGCGGATCCCTTTGAGTCAGAAAGAAGCATTGCAGGCAGGGAGACGGAAACGAAGAGAAGCCTGCAGTAGGGCTGGAGGGTGGGGGAGAGACACATTGTGCGTGAAGAGGTGGGAGAAGAATCCCGGAGCAGGAGGGTCACTGGGGAGCTCGGTAGAAATCTCTGCGCATCTCCTCCGCCCCCCCACCTTAGCCACCGTCTCCCAGAGCCATGAGCGCTACTAGACAGAAGGCTGAAAGGAGTGATGGCAACATGGGCAGGAGGGTACAAGAAACTGAGCTACGGGACAGAGCCCACCTGAGCCAGGAGCGGCGCCTCAAACAGGCTACCCAGTTCATACACAAAGACTCCGCTGACCTCCTCCCATTGGACAGCCTCAAGAGGCTTGGCACCTCCAAGGATCTGGTGAGACATCCCATGCCCCTGGACCTTTCCCCTGCCCCATTGGGTCCTTTGCTTCTCGGTCCCAGGAAGATGCCCAGATCCATCTCTTAAGGAGTGGGGGCTACCAGACCTACTCTCGGAGATTCAACCCTTACTTAAAGTAAGGATGGGGCGATCCCACCAGCTTCGGGGTATTCACTTCGCCCGTTTATCAGGAGTCCATGGGAGATGTCCCCCGTATTGGGGAGGGAGGGAAGGGAGGACTGATTCGTTGTTCAGCATTTCGCCTTTGGTCCTAATAATTTCAGGCTAGACAAAGAATAGTTCAGGCAAGTGCTAGGGCAGGTGCAGAGGTTTGAGGGAGGAAAAAAATCCCTTCTAAGGTGGAATGCCCCTTGGGATGTCTGCAAGTTTGGCATCAGGAGAGGGGAGGAAGGAATGCAAAGGAGAAAGCCCGGACTGACCCATTCAGGGAGGTAATTTTTCCTCTCTCCCGAAGTATCTAAAGACCGGGCTGGCTAGTAAGCGACCTTTTCTCTTCTCCCCGCTCCTGGATATCAGAATTTGGGCTGTCATTTGCTGAGGTTACTGGCCTGCTTGCTTTTCTTTCTTAGTTAGTCCTCATCATTCTTTCCCAGGCTCCGAGTTATTATTCTCTGCTTATAGTCATGGCCCAGAATAGGCATCTTGGGAAACTGCTGATTTTAGTGGGGAGGACAGCTGAAAGGGGAACGGTAAGGGGTTTCTCTGCTCTTCCTGCTCTCCTAATAACCCAGGAAGAAGTCAGCTTTGAAAGTTCTGGGAAATCTATGTGGACAGGATGATAAGGAATGAAGAAGGGTTGGCCCCAGAACCAGGGGGGCCTATGTCAAGAAAGTGTAAAGGTTTGAAGTAGAAGTCACCCCCAAAGATCTAGAAGAGGATGCGGATGATGGAACATATACATGGTGGTCCAGCCCCCTAGTGCTCCCTCTGTCCTTATCTGTACCCCAACTCAGTTGCCCTGGGGATGTCACCAAATACCTAGAAAAACTGCCAGAACAATTACTCTAACTATTCTTTGAGTCAGGGACCCCTTTGGCTATTGACCCCTTCTCAGAATAATGTTTTTGAATGTATAAATAAAATACTAGGATTACAAAGGAATGCAATTATGTTGAAATACATTTAGTAAAATCTTAAACAATAACAAGAATAACCTACATTCAAAGACTCTAAGTTAAGAATCTCTGCCTTGAAGGTATTCTGGAGAGTTACGGCCCTCTGCCCTCTCCTGACAGCTTCCTCCTTAAGGAGTCTAAGAGAGTAGGGGTTTCTCAAGGCTCTTCATTCTCTGTCCCTGCCTTCGCCGGCAAAAGGCCCTGGCTCCCTGTTGCTAGGATGTAAGCCAAGAACCCTAGCCCAAAACTGTTGCCAACTCACTAACCCCCTCTATGTACCACTCAGCTCCTAGTCTTTCCCCTCTCCCCTCCAAATCTCTTTTGGTCACCAAAGAAAAAAGGTATGAGGATTCAGATTTCAAACCAGCCACATCCAGACTACAAATCGCTGGAGTAGTTGGGAGATTTAAGTTGGAGCCAGAAGGAAGGGATAAAGCCACTCATATTTACTAGTTTTCCCCCAGAGAGTGGGGCAGGATACTTGTTTATCCCAGCCGTTATCCTGTTCTCTTAGACTGGGATAGGTTTTGATTTATTGTTGTTTTGTTTTTGTTTTGGATTTGAGATTTCATAAAGTGAGGGAGTTTCTGGTGAGGGACCTTATGCTCCCCTTGTAGACAGGCAAGTGGGATAGGCAGATTCCTTTAAATAATTGAATTCAGTCATCTTGCTAACAGCCTGCAGACAGCAGTACTACAGGCACCTGATGAAGCCCTGGGGCCTGTAGCCCCTCACTCCCAGCAAGTCTGGTTGTTTCAGAACTTTGAGTACTAGGGCTCTATTTTGGGAAGCTGGGGAAAAAAAAAGACAGTATCTGAGCTCTCTATCTAGTCTGGTGGGTGAACTGAATTGCAGTCAGCCATGGGAAAAGGGCCCCAGGCTCCGTGGGAAAGGTGGGAGGAGAAAGCCTGGGAGATAGAAAGGAACCACTCTGCTGCCAGTCCCAAAAAGCTCTTTGCCCTTTTCCCAGAGCCAGTGTTCCTGGCAGTCCAGCTGTCGGTGAGCGGGCCTCATTAAAACTTGGGAAATAAACAGTCCCAGGAGCTAGGCAAGGAGAGCAGGTGAAGGGGAGGAAGAGGGAGGAGAGGGAGCTAGTCATTTCTTCTGTCTTCATAATATTCCCTAATAGCTCAAAAGGAGGGAAGGTAAGGCGGGAAGGAGAGTGTTCCAAGTTAAAAACCTGTTCAGAGGAACCTCCTTCTTGCAGAAACCCTAAGCTGGGCACAAAGCCCTCTGACATAGATAATCCCTGGAATAAAAACCTCCTTGCTTAATTAGCCAGTTTGACACTGAAATGATTGATGATTATCTTTCCATCATGTTTTCACTGCATTCTCTCCCAGTTCCATTCTATTTGGTTTTGACGGAATACAGAGGGGATACATTGTGGTGCTGTGATTCACTGACCTCAAGTGCCAGGCTTTTTTGTGTATCCCAGGAAACTCCATTCTATCCCTGTCTGTGACTCTCCATTTCTTATTCTTTCCTACTAGTCCCCTTTTCACATCTAGCCTTGGGAATGGGGTAGGGCTGAGGATGGGGAGGCCCAGACACCTGCATTTAAATCTTCTTGTCCAATTGCCTCATGGTGGAGCCAGCAGCCACATAGTGTGATCCAGCGTCGCCTGATGGAGGGGAACCTGGACCAGTTTCTCGGGGAGTCCTCCTTGGTTTGGGGCCAAGTTCACGGAGCAGAGAGTAGTAGGAAGACCAGCAGAAAGGAGAGTCCGGCTCTTCTTGTTCACTGCAAGGTGAGGGGAGCCCTTGACCATCATCATGGAAACGAGAACTTGATCCTCAGAAAGGATCAGCTGTTTGTGAATGTCTCTACCTTCTTTCCCTCTGTGCCTCGAGGAGGGTAAGAAGCTCTCCTCAGATTTTTCTCTTAGCCTAGACTTAGAAAACAGGAAGCTTTTCTTTCTTCTCTGTTTCTACTCTCCTGCTGCTTCCCTAATTGCTCTAATTTTCCCATAGAGAGTATGTTCATGCAGGTACACTTGCATTTATACATACACATATATACACACATACATACACATGTACATGGGATATGTAAACATATAATATACATATATGCATATTGTGGACAGTCTCTATGGTTTTCATTTGTGAATTGTGTACACAGGTGAATACAGGATTGTGTGTGGATTCATTTTGGAGGGCAAGATTATATATCTATATAGACTCCATGTATACAATTACTTATGTATGTGTATTGTATATATATATATATATATATATATATATATATATATATATATGCACACACACATTGATAATCATTTAATATCATATTTTAGCTAAAGTCTGATTTAATCAAACAAACTTCTCTGATTGATTTAAAAATACCTCTCCCTGGGTCTGCAACTTCAAAGACCAGAGGTGAGATTCCCCTTATCTTGGGACTTAACTCCACACAAGAACAAAACAGACATCCTGAGACTGTAAAATGTAAATAGACCCTGCTCTGGTTGTTGTCAATTTGTATTTACAACTAAGCAACTGTTTCACATATAAATGGTGTTAACACCTTCTAAAAATTATGTTAAAGAGACAAGCCAATAGTGATACACAGTTACAGAGTTTATTCCCCAAAGCTAACAGAACTTGTGCAAGGAGTCAAGAGTTAATTCCTGACTGAGGAACAAAGAAATCATAAGAGCATTTATACATCTTTAGAATCGTGACCATGCCATACTTTATGACTTCCATTTGTCACCACCTATCTGTGAAAACAGAGTTCCTTGACTGTCAATGCAAATTGACAAGGACCAGAGCAGGGTCTATTTACGTTTTATGGTCTCAGGATGTCTGTTTTGCTCCCACGTGGAAGAAACCCCAAGATAAGGAAAATCTCACCTCTGGTCTTTGAAGTTACAGACACAGGGAAAGGCATGTTTAATCAGAGTAGTTTGTTTGCTTAAACCAAACTTTGGATTAAATGATTGTCAATGGTAACAAATGGAAGTCATAAAGTTTTGTGACATGGTCATCCTGAATTGGGATGGTTCTAAAAATGTACAAAAAGTCTTATGATTCCTCTGTTAGTCCTGTACTCCTTGAGCAAGTAATGCTAGCCTTAAGGGAATAATAATGAATAAATTCTGCAATTTTTATATTAATATTGGTTTGTCTCCTTCAACTTTTTCTAGATGTTGACAACATATACATATAATTATATCTGTCCTCTGACTTTTTTTCGATAACTTCCTTCTACCTCCGCTCTCTGTTGAAAAAAAAGAAAAGGAAAACAAAATCTCTATAACTAAATATGTCATCAAACAAAACAAATGCCCATAATGGCCACATAAAAATGAACTTTGTTCTGTTCTTTGAGCCTATCACTTCTCTGTCAGGAGGTGACCTTGTCTTCACGTCTTCATCATCGGTCCTCTGGAACAATGGTTGACCATTGCACTGAACAGAATTCTTAAGTTTTTTGGTTTTGGGTTTTTTTTTTTTGCTTTTTGGAGGGGGGAAGGCAGGACAATTGGGGTTTAGTGACTTGCCCAAGGTCACACAGCTAGTGAGTGTTAAGTGTCTGAGGTCACATTTGAATTCAGGTCCTCCCGACTCCAGGGCCAGTGCTCTACTCACTGTGCCACCTAGCCACTCCAAGAATTCTTAAGTCTTTCAAAGTTGTTTGTCTTTGCAATGTTGTTGCTAAATAAATTGTTCTCCTGGTTTTACTCACTTCACTCTGTTTTAGTTTATACAAGTCTTCCCAGGTTTCTCTGAAACAGTCCTTTTCTTAATTTCTTATAGCATAATTATATTCCTTTACATTCACATACCAAAATGTGTTCAACTATTTCTTTCCCAATTGATGCACACTTCCTTAGTTCTTTGCCACAACACAAAGGACTGCTGTAGATGTTTATACATGTGTGTCCTTTATAGTTGTTTTTTTTTTTAATTCTTAGGGGTGGAGACTTGGTAGTGGCCTTGTTGGGTGAAAGGGTATGAACAGCTTTAGTGGTATTTTGGACAAAGTTCCAAATTGCTTTAGAGGATGGCTGAACCAGTTCACAGTCCTACCAACAGTACATTAATGAACTAGTTTAGCCAAAGCCTCTGCTACATTTCTTATTTTCCCTTTTTGTCCACTTTGTCAATCTGATAGGTGTGTGGACAGCTAGAGTTTAGCAAATTATTGTTTCTGGGCATACAAAGATGAAAAATGATGATATGAGACTGGAGCTCAGGAGAGAGACTAGGACCAGATTAATTATTGTAATGCTAATCTGGAAGTCATTAGTATTACAATAATTAACCCTTAGGAGCTGATGAGGTCACCAAGAGAGATAGTGCTTGCCCTCAAGGAACTTACAGTCTAATAAGGGAGTTAAAACACATACAAATTATATAATTTAGGATGAAATAAAGAGAGGCATGAAAAATTCAGAGAAGAAAGTTTCATTTCTAACTGAAGGGATAGCAAAAGGCTTCATAGAGAAGGTGGCACCTGAGAAGGAAGGGAAGGAGTTTAACAAGAATCCACTGCAGACATAGGAGATGAAATTAAGGAATGGCTCATGTGACTATGAATACATATATGGAATATACAGTATGTGAAGGGAAATATCATTAAATCAGTCTGTTGGAATCAGGTTGCGACATATTTTGAATGCCAGAGTAAAGAATTGTATTTTGTCTTGTAAGCACTGGGGAATCCCTAGAGCAGCAGTTCTCAACCTGTGGGTTATGTT
>CM053585.1:401030866-401091406 GCA_028646515.1 Pseudochirops corinnae
ATGTCATTCCTTCCCTAAGCCAAATTCAATGAGAGTAAGGTTGACCCTTTCCCTTTAGCTTTCTTGTTCTTCCCCTCTACTGTAACAGTTATCCCTTGCCTCTTCTATATGAGATAATTTACCCCATTCTTTCTATCCCTGTCTCCTCTCATTCTATTCCTCTCCCACCTCACAATTTCACCTTTTAAAGTATCATCCCTTCCTATTCAATTGATCCTGTGGCCTCTATGTACACATACATACACATACTCAGATATGTGTTCATACGCATATATAAACCCTCCTATATAGACATATGTGTATGTATATGTATATATACATTTGTATTCTCTTCACCTATCCTCATACTAAGAAAAGTTTTATAAGTTACAATTATCGTTTTTCCATGTTGGCATGTAAGTAGTTCAACTTTGATAAGTTCCTTATGATTTCTTTTCCATGTAAATGTATGTAAGGGAATATAAATATATGTCTATATAAGAGGGCATATGTGCATATGAATACATATGTGAGTGTATGTATATATGTGTTCAGGTATACATAGAGGGCACAGGATCAATTGAATAGGAAGGGATGACATTTAAAAATAAAATTAAGAGGTGAGAGAGGAATATAATGAGATGAGCTAGGGAGAGACAAAATAGGGTAAATTATCTCATATAAAAGAGGCAAGGAAAAACTGTTACAATGGAAGGGAAGAACAGGAAGGCAAAAGGAAATGGGTCAACCTTGCTCTCATTGAATTTGGTTTAAGGAGAGAATAACATATACACTAAATTGGGTATCTTACCCTACAGGAAAGTAGGGGGAAAGGGGATAAGAGGGGGGATGATAGAAGGGAGGACAGATTGTGGGTGAGGGAAGTTAGAAGCACACACTTTTGAAAAGGGACAGGGTCAAAGCAGAAAATAGAACAAGTGGGGGTGGAAAGGATGGAGGGAAATATAGTCAGTCTTTCATAATATATCCACTGTGGAAATATTTTGCCTAACTACACAACATACAACCTATATTGAATTGCCTGTCTTCCCAGTAAGGGTGGGTGACAAGGGAATAAGGGAAAGAATCTGGAATTCAAAGTTTTAAAAGCAAATGTTTAAAAAGTATGATTATTATTATCATCATTATTTTAAAATGCAACTGGGAAATAAGATATATAGGTACTGGGATGTGGAGATCCATCTTGCCCTACTGGAAAGTTGGAGGGGGCATAAGGGAGGATACAGGAGAGAGCAGATTGGGAAACACAGTATTCAGCAGGATTGCTGTTTTGGGGTGGTGGGTAGGGGACAGACAGGGAGAAAATTTGTAACTCAAAATCTTGTGGAAATGAATGTTGAAAACAAAAAATAAACATAAAAAATAAATAGAATTGGACAAATGGAAAAAGAGGTACAAAAACTCACTAAAGAAAATAATTCCTTAAAAATTATAATTGGGAAAGTCAAAGCTAATGACTCCACAAAACATCAATAAACAATAAAACAAAAGCAAAGGAATAAAAAAAAATGGAAGAAAATGTGAGACTTTCCATCAGAAAAACAACTAATCTGGAAATAGATTGAGGAGAAATAGTTTAAGAATTATTGGACTACATGAAGGCCATGGTCTGTAAAAGAACCTAGACATTGTATTTCAAGAAATTATAAAGAAAAACTTCCCTGATATCTTAGATAGAAATTAAAAGAATTTATCAATCACCTCCTGAAAGAGATACTCAAATGAAAATTCCCAGGAATATTATAGCTAAATTCCAGAGCTCTCAGTTCAAAGAGAAAATATTGCAAACTGCCAAAAATAATTCAAATATAATAGAGCCACAGTCAGGATTACACAAGATTTGCAGTTTCTGCATTAAAAGAGCAGAGGGCTTGGAATAGTGGATTCTGGAAGGCAAAGGAGCTAGGATTACAACCAAGAATAACCTACCCAGAAAAAATGACTATAATCTTCAAGTGTAAAAAAATAGATATTATAGAGGAAATAGAGGATTTCAAGCATTCCTGATGAAAAGACCAGAGCTGAGTAGAAAATTTGACATTCAAATGAAAGACTTAAGAGAAGCATAGCAAGGTAAACATGAAAGAATAATCATTCTCATCAAAGTTAAACTATTTACATTCCTATATGGAAGATGATACATATGACTTAAAAACTTTTGCTTCATTGTCTATGGTACCTTTGAGCTAAATGTAGTTTCCCCGATTATCTCTTTTAATTAGGTCTCTTTTTTGCTTTTGCTTTGTCTGAGATCATGGAAATTGCTCAAGGCTCGGAAAAAAAAAAAAAACTAAGTTAAACCCCATGAAGCAATATGTTCTCAGGCCTTCCCATCTAATCTTTTCCATTTTGAGTTGCAATGACAGTGAGGATTGAAGATGCAATGTGCCACTATGTAGGATAGTGAATCACAGTCATTTTGAGGGAGACATTTGAAAAGGTGTTTCTGCAACATATGCAGGGATTAAACCTCTGTGGCATGGGTAATAAGGGAAATTCATATTTACACTATATCAGTGTGCCCTAAGGAAATCATGATTATCACCAAAAAGATGAATCCTGTGTGTCTGCAGTGATTGGGACCAAATTCAGTTTATTAAAAATAGCAAAATATTACATGTAGAAATCAAGGACTCAATATGTGGATACTTTGACAATTTATGCTGTGCAGAAACTTTACTGCACAGTAGAAAGAAATGATGATATGTGTGTGTGTGTGTGTGTATGTATATATCCTTCAGTCTATACCCCAAGTTCATTATCTCTCTATCTCAAGGTGCATAACATGTTTCATCATGAACCCTCTGGATTTGTGGTTGATCATTTTGTTTATCAAAGTTCCTAAGTCTTTCAAAGATGTTTGTCTTCACAATATTATTGTTATCATATAAATTGTTCTCTTGGTTCTGCTCACTTTACTTTGTATCAGTTCACACAAGTCTTCCTAGGTTTCTCTGAAACCATCCCCTTTATCATTTCTTGCTGCACAATAATATTCCATTACATTTTTATACCATAACTTATTCAGCTTTTCAGCAATTGAAAGGCACCCCCTTAGTTTCCAATTATTTGCCTTCATGAAAAGAGCTACTATAAGTATTTTTGCATTTGTGGGTCCTTTTCCTCTTCCTTACTTCCTTCCTTTCTTCCTTCCTTTCTTCCTTCCTCCCTTCCTTCCTTCCTTCCTTCCTTCCTTCCTTCCTTCCTTTCTTTTTTGAGTAGGGAAGTTAAAGCAGTTGGGGTTAGGTGACTTGCCCGAGGTCACATAGCTAGTAAGTGTGTCAAGTGTCTGAGGTCAGATTCGAACTCAGGTCCTCCTGATTCCAGGGCTGAAGCTCCATTCACTGTGCCACCTAGCTGCCACACCTTTTCCTCTTTCTTTTTGTCTTTTTTGCTATATTTCCAGCACAATATTGAATAGTAATGGTGATAATTTGCTTTTTTGTTATTGTTTTCAGTTGTGGCTGCCTCTGTGACCCCATTTGGGGTTTTCTTCACAAAAATACTGGAATGGTTTACCATTTCCTTCTCTAGTTCATTTTACAGGTGAGGAAACTGAGGTAAACAGAGTTAAGTGATTTTCCCAGCAAGTGATGGCAAATAGATGTCTGGGGCCAAATTTGAACTCAAGAAGAAGATTCTTGCTTACTCTAGAATCTGCTCTCTATCCAATGCACCACATAGTTGCCCATGCTTGTTTTACCCTTGAGTTTATGGAAAATGTTTATCCCCATTACAGATAATACTTGCTCTTAGTTTTAGATATATGCTACTTATTATTTTAAGGAAAACTATTTATTCATATGCTTTCTAGCAGAAAAGGTTGTATGTTATAAAAAACTTTATATCTATTAACATAATAAGATTTTGTTGCTTTTGTTATTAATATGGCTGATTGTGTTTTTAGTTTTCCTAACATTAAACCTACATTTCTGGTATAACTCTAATGTGGTCATAATGAACAGTCTTTATGATATGTTGCTATAGTCTTCTCGCTAATATTTTACTTAAAATTTTTACATAAACATTCATTAAGGATATTAGTCTATAGCTTTTCTTTTTCTCTTTAGGTATCAAGATCATATTTGTGTCATAAAAGGAATTTGGCAGAATCCTTTGTTTTTCCAATTTTTTCAAACAGTTCATATGGTATTAGAATTATATTGCTTTAAATGTGTGGCAGAATCTGCCTGCAAATTCATCTGATCCTGGGTTTTGCTTTGGGGGTGGGGGCATGGGAACTCACTTGTAGTTTATTAGATTTCTTTTTCTAAGATAGGATTATTTAAATACTCTATTTTCTGTTCTGTTAATCAGGATAATTTATAATTTTGTAAATATTCTCCACTTTATTTTGATTGTCAGTGGTGCATAACTGAGCAAAACAGCTCCTAATAATTTTTCCCTATTTGTTGTAAATTCACCTTTTTTTTGTTTGTGATAAAGGTAATTTGGCTTCCCCCCTTTTTTGTTGTTTTTTTTTTTAAACCCTCTTACTTTTATTAATTGATTGGTTACTTGGGGGTCTTTTTGCTTTCAATTTTGTTCATCTCTTTTTGATTTTTCAGGATTTGTATTTTGGTGTTTAATTGGAGGTTTCTAATGTGTTGGTGTTCTAGGTTTTTTTGTTTGTTCCATGTCCAATTCTTTGATCTACTCATCTCTTTTATTGATTAATGTGTTTAAAGATATAAATTTTCCCCTAAGTACAGTTTTGGCTGCATATCAAAACTTTTGGAATATTGTTTCATTGTTATCATTATCTTTAATGAATTATTGTTGCTATGATTTCTCTTTGATCTACCCATTCTTTAGGATAAGTTATTTAGTTTCCAATTAATTTTTAAGCTTTGTTTCTAAATTCCTATACTGAATATTACTTAAATTGCATTATGGGCTCTTTCTGGTTTACACTCTTTCCTACATACTTCTTGTTGCCTAGAGGATAAAGGTTACAGTTGGAGTCAGTATTCTACATGGGATATTTCAGCCGGTCAGTCTAGTTGGCAAGCCTGGAGAAGCGCCAGAGTGCCTGGTACTTGAGTCCAAGGTGGGTTCCAAACTGGGATTGTGCACCCTATAGGAACTGAGCTAAACTATAAACTTAATCACTTTCTCCTCCCTATAGACTGAGATGGGACAAGGCGGACCAAGATTATGCCTCCCTTGTGTTAGGGGAGTAAGTTTGTATATTTGTGATTATTATCTTTTGAAGTAAATATTTCTATGTAAAAGCTTTCAAAATTGTATTATAGACAGTAAAAGATGTATTTAATGTTTCTGCTTTTCTGCATGTGTTTGTGAGGTTTTTATGCCCAATGTGTGGTCAGTTTTTGTGAAGGTGCCATACACAACTGAGAAACAGGTGTTCTGTTTTCTATTCTCATTCAATACTCTCCAGAAGTCTAGCCTACCTAACTTTTCTAGAGTTCTATTTGTGGCCCTTATTTCTTTTTTGTATACAAATTTTTGGTTAGATTATCTAGGTAGAGAGGGGTAAGTTCCCCCACTCTGATATTTTTTGCTGTTTATTTTTCTTTGTATCTCATTTAACTTTTACTTTATGAAGTTAGATACTATGCCAATTGGTAATGATCAATGTAGTATTAACATTAATTCATTGCCTATGATACCTTTTAGCAAAATGTAGTTCTCTGTTTATCTATTTTACCTAGATGTGTTTTTGCCATTGCTTTGTCTGAGATCATAATTGCCACCCTTTTAAAATTCAATGAAGCATAACAGTTTCTGCCAATACTCTTGTTTTAACTCTGTATATACCTCTCTGTTTCAAGTTTCTTATAACACCGTATTGTTGGATTCTGTTTTTAATTCATTCTACTATCCTCTTCTGCTTTTATAGTTAAGTTTATCCCATTCACATTTAGTTATGATAGTTAATTATGTATTTCTGCCCACTGATTCGATTATATTTTTTCTTCTTGTTTTTCCCACCTTCTCTTTAAGAGTTTAGTTTGCTTCTGACTAATCCTTCCCTTCATTTACCCTCACTCTTATATTCCTTCCTTGTCTTTTCCTAAAAGCCATTCCCTCCTTTTTCTTTGGTGAAATCTATTTCTGTAGCCAACTTATGTGTATTCTTCCTTCCTTTTGCCATTTCAGATGAGAGTGAGGTTTAATGTCACCTGCTACCCCTCCACTTCCTCCTACTATATAGTATAGACTTCTACTTGCCCATTTCATTTACATGAGATAATTTCCTCCATTCTTCAGTTCCATCCTGCCTCTCTGAAGGGAGCCAAAACATCTGATGCAGGAATCAGGCTGGTCCTTGATAGTTAGCTCCAGATTTTCTCTGTGTTGTTACCATAATGTATGTCCAGCACTGATTTTCCCCTTGATGCAGCTGTAAATCTGAGCCTGCCTGATATCCTGAGATGCAGGGCTGTGCCCTGTTCTGGGATTTTGGTCAGAAGATGTTAGATTTTTATACATTTTCAGGTACTATTCTTTGGGTACTAGAATCAAGGACATGGTTATCTTCAAGGCCTAAAAATTGACAACACCATCTAGCATCTTGAAACTGAACAAAGAGTAATAGAAAACTAAGTGACGTATAATTACCTTCTTTGTTTCATTACTCTATAAAAACCTTGCTCATGGTATCAATAAATGGATTGCTTGACAGTCATGCCTGGACCACGTTTACACATCACACTTTTCTCAGGCTAGCCTGTCAGTTTAGAGCTGGCTTAAGAAACTATTCAAGTTATCCCTACACCTCTCCATTGTATTCTTCATCCCCATCCTTTCCGTTCTTCTTTTAAGAGCACCAAAACATAACTGAATCACTCCCAGGCTCTCTGTCTAACTAGACTCCTTCTATGACCTTTGATGACGATAGAGTTCTGAAGGGCTAAATGTAGCATGTCCTCATATAAGAATGGAAACAGCTTGACCTTATTCAGTCCCTTATGATTACTTGCTCCTGTTTACCCTTTTTTCAGACTCCAAATCCCATGTTTTTATCTCCTTTTTTTAAGCACAGAGACTTTTATATTCTTTTTTTCAGTTCTAAGTTATCTTCTTCCCCCTCCCCTCTTTTCCACCCTATGAAAAAGCAACAAAAATGGATCACAAATATGGATAGCAAGTGTGTATGCATATGTATAGCAAAACAAATTTCCACATTAGCCATGTTCCAAAAAAAAAGTAAGAAAAAAAAGGAAAAAATATGCTTCAATTGGCACTCTGAGTTCATCAGTTCTCTGTCTAGAGAGAGATAGCATGTTTCATCCTGAGTCCTTTGGAATTGCGATAGGTCATTGTATTGATAAAAGTTACTAAGTCCTTCAAAGCTGATTACCTTCGCAATGTTACTGTTACTGTGTAGATTGTTCTCCTGGTTTTTCTGAAACCATTACTTTCATAATTTCTTGTAGCAAAATAGTATTTCATCACATTCATACACCACAACTTGTTCAGCCATTCCCCAATTGATGGGCATCCCCTTTGTTTCCAATTCTTTGCCACCACAAAGAGAGCTGCCATAAATTTTTTTTTGTACATATGGGTCCTTTTCCTCTAATTCTTTGATCTCCTCATGATATAGCCCTAGTAGGGGTATTTCTAGGTCAAAGGATATGAAAAATTTAATAGCCTTTGGGGTATACTTACAAATTGTTTTCCAAAATATTTGGTCCATCAGTGTGCCTGTTTTCCCATATCCCTTCAGCATTTGTCTTCTTCCTTTTTGTTCATCTTAGCCATAAGACGATACCTCAGTTGTTTTAATTTGCATTTCTATAATTATTAATGTTTTAGAGGTTTTATCCCATGGCTATTGGTAACTTTGGTTCTTCCACTAAAAACTAACTTCATATACTTTTTTTAATCAATTGGAAAATGGTTCTTATTCTTCCAAATTTGACTCAATTCTCTATATATTTGAGAAATGAGACCTTTATCAGAGAAACTTACAGCAAAGATTTTCCCAAGATCTTCTGGTTTTAGCTGCATTGGTTTTGTTAGCGTAAAAAACTTTTCAGGCCCCTCACAGTACAGAGAGTGGCCCAGAGTGGCCCAGAGTGGCCGGTGCATCCATGAGCCCTAAGGGCCATTCCCAGGCCTATCACCCCAGGGCTGAGATCTGTTGAAGCTGGATAAGAGACAAATTCAGAGCCCATGCCAATGGCAGCAGTTTTTCCTGGGGCTATCAACTCACAGCCTGGAAATTTAAAGAGCACCTATCTGAACTTCCAGGGACCAGGATGGCAAAGTGAACTTCAGCTGCTCCAATCCCCCCCCCTGAAAACACAGAAATTATTGCCCCAGAGCAAAATTTTAAAATAGTGAAGGCTTGGGCTTCCTAGAGGAAGGGCATGGCTAAAGCCTTTCCTTAAAATGGGTAAAAAACAAATTGCAAAGACAAAGACTCTAGAATCCTATTATTGGGAGTGGGAGGAACCAAATTCAGAAAGAAACAGCATTGACTCCACACCCGCAGCTGAAGTCTCAACAGGGAATATGAATTGGTCTCAAGAACAGAAACTGTTCTTAGAAGCACTCAAGAAGGACTTTGAAAACCAAATTAGAGAGGTAGAAGACAAAATGAATAATTCTTTGAAAATCAAAATTGTGAAAAAAACCAAAAAAAATAAAAAGAAAAGAAAAGAAAAAAAAAAAAAAAGAAAATCAAAATTGTGAAATTAGAAAAACATTACAATGAAGAAAACAGCTCCTTAAACAGAAAAATGTAGGAAATGAAAAAACATATGGAAAAGGAGCTTCAAAAAGTAACTGAGGAAAATAATTCACTAAAAATTAGAATCAACCAAATTGAAGCTAATGACTATGAGGCACCAAGAATCAGTCAAACAAAACATCAAGAATGAAAAACAAGAAAAAGATGTAAAATATCTTAAGGGAAAAATAACTGACCTGGAAAATAGATTCAGGAGAGATAATCTAAGAATTATTGGTCTACCAGAAAATCATGATGAACAAAAGAGGCTTGACAGCATCTTCTAAGAACTCATAAAGGAAAACTGCCCTGAGATCCTAGAACTAGAGGGTAAAATAGAAATCAAGAGAATCTACCAGACACCTTCTAAAAGGGATCCCAAATTGAAAACTCTGTGAAGTGTTGTAGTCAAATTCCAGAACTATCAGGTAAGGGAGAAAATACTGCAAGCAGCCAGAAAGAAATAATTCAGATATTGCAGAATTAGACTAAGGATCACACAGGATCTGGCAGCTTCTATGTTGAAAGATTGGAGGGACTGGAATATGATATTGCACAAGGCAAAAGAACTCGAGTTACAACCAAGGATCAGCTATCTAGTGAAACTTAACATAATCTTTCAGGCAAGAAGGTGGTAATTCGATGATATAAGGGACTTCCAGACCTTCCTGATGAAAAAGCCAGAGCTCAATGGAAAATTCAATCTCTAATTACAAGACTCAAGAGAGACATAGAAAGGTAAATAGGGAAAAACACACACACACATAACTTGTTATTTAATAAGAACAAACTGTTTACATACCTATAAGGGAAGCTGATACCTGGTAATATTGAGAATTGTATACTTATTGCAACATTTAAAAGGGATATAGATAAATAGAGGGGGTGGGCACAAACTAAACAAAATGATGATTTAAAAAAATCTTATTAAGGAGTACAAAGGGACCACAATGGAAGAAGAGGAAAGAATGTAGCAGAAAAGGGTAAATTATGCCACACAAAGAGGCATAAAAGCATATTATGGTAAAGAGGAAGAAAGGAGGGAGATGAACATTATAGGAACTTCGCCCTCATTGGTCCTGGTGTAAGGAGGGAATAACATAATCAGTTAAATATAGGACTCTATCAGGGCAAGACATAAAACCTATCATAATAGAGGGAAAGAGGAGAGGGAGAAGAGCATTGTATTCAATCTTGGTTCAAGAAAGAAATAACATACTACATTAAACATAAAAATCTATCATACCCTACAGGAAGTAGGAGGGGGGAAGGGCTAAGAAAAGAGGGGTGTGGATAGAAGGGAGAGAAGAAGTTGTAAGGGGGAAGGGAGGAAAAGGGAGGGGGTCTGATAAGGAGGGAATACTGAAGGAGGCAGTAGTCAAAAGGAAAACTCTTAAGGAGGGGAAGAGAGAAGGGGGGAAATAGAAGCATAAACAAGGGAAGGAATAGCATGGAGATAAAGACTCAGATAGCAATCATAACTGTGAATGAGAATGGGATGAATTCTCCCATAAAATGGAGGCAGATAGCAGAATGGATTAAAAACCATAGTCCTACAATATTCTGTTTACAAGAAACACATCTGAAATGGGGGATACACACAGGCTAAACGTAAAAGGATGGAGTAAAATATATTATGCTTCAGCCAAAGTAAATAAAAAGCAGGGGTAGCAATCCTTATCTCAGACAAAGCAAAAGCAAAAATAGATCTAATTAAAGAGATAAAAAAGGAAACTATATCCTGCTAAAAGGCACCATTGAAAATGAAGCAATATCATTATTAACATTTATGCACTGAGTGGTACAGCATCCAAAATTCCTAAAGGAGAAGTTAAGGAAGCTAGAGGAAGAAATAGATAGCAAAATTATACTAGTGGGGGACCTCAATCTCCCCCTCCCTGAACTTGATAAATCTAAACTCAAAATAAACAAGAAAGAAGTTAAGGAGCTAAACAGAATCTTACAGAAGATAGATATGGTAGACTTCTGGAGAAATCTGAATGGGGATAAAAAGGAATATACGTTCTTCTCAGAGGTACATGGCACATACACAAAAATTGACCATGTACTAGGGCATAAAAACTTCACAATTCAGTGCATAAAGGCAGAAATATTAAATCCATCCTCCTCAGATCACGATGCTATAAAAATTATTTGTAATAAAGGGCCATGGAAGGATAGATGAAAAACTAATTGGAAACTAAATAACTTAATCCTAAAGAATGAGTGGATCAAACAAGAAATTGTAGAAACAATCAGTAACTTCATTCAAGAGAATGACAATAATGAGACAACATACTAAAACTTGTGGGAAGCAGCAAAGGCAGTTCTTAGGGAAAGGTTTATATCCCTGAATGCATACATATATAAAACAGAGAAAATGGAGGTCAATAATTGGGCATGCAACTGAAGAAGCTGAGAACCAAAGGAGAGATTAATAAAATTGAATTTAAGAAAACTATTGAATTAATAAATAAAACTAAGAGCTGGTTTTATGGAAAAACCAATAAAATTGATAGACCTTTGGCCAACATGAAAAAAAAAAAGAAAGAAGAAAACCAAATTACAAGCATCAAAAATGTAAAGGGTGAATCTATGTCCAATGAAGAGGAAATTAAAACAATAATTAGGAATTCTTTTGCCCAATCGTATGCACATAAATTTTACAATCTTAGTAAAATGGATGAATATGTACAAAAATATAAATTGCCCAGATTAACTGAAGAGGAAGTAAATTACTTAAATAACCCCATCTCAGAAAAAGAAATAGAATAAGCCATCAACAAACTCCTTAGGAAAAAATCTCCAGGGTCAGATGGATTTACTAGGGAATTCTCAAATATTTAAAGAACAACTAATTCCAATACTCTACAAACTATTTGGGAAAATTGGTGAAGAAGGAGTACTACCAAATTCTTTTTATGACACAAATATGGTACTGAATCCTAAAACAGGAAGAGACAAAATGGAGAAAGAAAATTATAGACCAATTTCCCTCATGAATATAGATGAAAAAATTTTAAATAAAATATTAGCAAAAAGACTACAGCAACTGATCACAAGAATAATACACTTTGATCAGGTAGAATTCATTCCAGGAATGCAAGGATGGTTCAATATTAGGAAAACCATCAGTATAATTGATCATATGAACAATAAAAGTAACAAAAACCATATGATCATCTCAATAGATGCAGAAAAGGCTTTTGACAAAAATACAACACCCATTCCTATTAAACACTAGAAAGTGTAGGAATAAATGGAATATTCCTTAAAACAATAGGTAGCATCTATTTAAAGCCATCAGCAAGTATTATGTGTAATGGGGATAAGCTAGAAGCATTTCCAATAAGATTAGGGGTGAAACAAAGATGTCCTCTATCATCCCTCTTATTCAACATGATACTAGAAATGTTAGCAATAGTAATTAGAAAAGAAAAAGAAATTGAAGGAATCAAATTAGGCAAAGAAGTGACTAAGCTATCACTCTTTGTAGATAATATGATGATATACTTAGAGAATTCTAGAGAATCCAGCAAAAAACTACTAGAGACAACAAATAAATTTGGTAAAGTTGCAGGATATAAAATAAACCCACATAAATCCTTGGCATTCCTTTATTTCTAATGAAATCCAACAGCAAGAGATAGAAAGAGCAATCTCATTTAAAGTTACTGTAGACATTATAAAATATTTGGGAATCTACCTGCCAAAATAAACCCAGGACCTATAAGAACACAACTACAAAACACTTCTCACACAAATAAAGTCAGATCTAACTAATTGGAAAAAACATCAATTGCTCATGGATGGGTTAAGCTAATGTAATAAAAATAACAATTTTACCTAAATTAAATTACATATTTAGTGGCATACCAAACAATCTACCGAAAAATTACTTTATAGAGCTAGCAAAAATAGTAACAAAATTCATTTGGAAGAGCAAAAGGTCCAGAATATCAAGGCAATTAATGAAAAGAAAAGGCTAGGGAAAGTGGCCTAGCCATACCAGATTTTAATCTGTACTACAAAGCAGCAGTCATCAAAACTACTTGATACTGGCTGAGGAATAGAGTAGCAGATCAATGGAATAGAGTGGGTACATGAGACTCAGCAGTCAATGACTATAGTAATCTACTGTTTGATAAACCCAAAGATCCCAATTTTGGGGATAAGAATGCACTATTTGACAAAAACTGCTGGGAAAACTGGATATAGTATGGCAGGAATTGGTCATAGACCATTACCTAACACCGTATACCAAAATCAAATTGAAATGGGTGCATGATCTAGGTATAAAGACTGATAAGCAATCTGGGAAAGCAAGGAATAGTGTACCTGTCAGACTTCTGGAGAAGGGAGGACTTTATGACAGAACAAGAGTTAGAGAGCATTATAAAATGCAAAATGGATAATTTTGATTACATTAAATTGAAAAGTTTCTGTACAAAAAAAGCCAATGTAACCAAGATTAAGAGGGAAGTGGGAAAGTGTGAAAGAATTTTTATAACCAGTGTCTCTGATAAAGGCCTCATTTCTAAAATATACAGAGAACTGAGTCAAATCTATCAGAACACAAGTCATTCCCCAACTGATAAATGGTTAAAGGATACAAACAGGCAGTTTCCGAGGAAGAAATTAAAGCTATCAATAAGCATATGAAAATATGCTCTAAATCACTATTGATTAGAGAAAGGCAAATAAAACAACTCTGAGGTACCGCATCTCACCAGTCAGATTGGCTAAGATGACAAAACAGGAAAATGAAAAATGCTGGAGAGGATGTGGGAAAATTGGAACACTAATGTGTTGTTGGTGGAGTTGTGAACTGATTCAACCATTCTGGAAGACAATCTGGAACTGTGCCCAAAGGGCTATAAATAATCGCATACCCTTTGACCCAGCAATACCACTTCTAGGGTTGTATCCCAAAGAGGTCCCAGAAGTGGGAGGAAGACCTGTGTGTAGAAAAATATTTTAACAACTCTTTTTGTAGTGGCAAAGAACTGCAAATTAAGGAGATGCTCGTCAATTGGGGAATGGCTAAACAAGTTGTGTTACATAAATGTAATGGAATATTATTGTGGTATAAGAAATGAGGAGCAAATAGACTTCATATATACCTGGGGAGACTTATACAAACTCATGCTGAGTGAGAAGAGCAGAACCAGGAGAAATCTGTACACAATTACAGACACAACATATGTGAAATGACCAATTTTGATAGACTGGACTCTTCTCAGCAATGCAAAGCTATAAGACAACTCTAGAAGACTTATGACGGAAAAAGATGTCTACATTCAGAGAAAGAACTAGAGAGAACAGAATTTGAATGCAGACTGAAGAAAAACACCTGCTCTCTTTCTTTTTCTTGCTTGGTTTTGCTTCCTCTTTCCCATTTTTCATCCCATCAGTTACAATCCTTCTTCATAATCTGACCAGTGTCTAATGTGAAAGTATTTGCAGATCCTGTACTTGACTGCATGCCACCATGGATGGGAGAGGAAGAGTGGAAGAGGGAGAAATTTTGAAACTCAAGGAAATATGGAACTGAATCTTGTAAACTAAAAGTAAACAAACAAATTAATAAAGACAAAAAAACTTTTTAATTTTACGTAATCAGAATTATCCATTCTTCTCATGAAGCTCTCTGTCTTTCGTTGTTGGTCGTGAACTCTTCCTCTATGCATAGGTCTGATGAGCAGTTTCTTCTGCAATCACTAATTTGCTTATGATGTCATCCTTTATGCCTCAATCATACACCTATTTTGAGCTTATTTTAGTGTTTGATATTAAATGTTGGTCTATACCTAGTTTCTGCCAGATTGCTTTCCCGTTTTCCCAACAATTTTTGTCAGATAATGAGATCTTGTCTCAAATAAATTTGATCTTAGAGCTTATCAAACACTAGATTATTGAGTACATTTGCTTCTGTATATTGTGTACATAATCTGTTTGGTAAAGATGTCATGCACAGATGAAAAATAGGTATATTCCTTTCTGTTACCATTCAATATTCTCCAGAGACCTGCCATATCTATTACAAAATTTTATTTATCTCCTTAATTTCTTTCTTGTTTGGTTTATGGTTACATTTATTTAGATTTGAGTGGGGCAAATTGAGGTCCCCCACTAGTATAGTTTTGTTATCTAATTCTTCTTGTAATGAATTTAACTTTTCCTTCATGAATTTGAATGCTCTGCCATCTGGTGCATATATAGTCAGTATGGATAGTAATTAGTTGTCTATAATACCTTTCAGGAAAATATAGTTTCCCTGTTTATAATTTTAAATAGTTCTATTTTTGCTTTTGTTTTGTCTAAGGTCACAATTACCATTCATGCTTTTTTTACTTCAGCTGAAGCATAATAGATTTTACTCTAATACCCCTCCCCCCCGCCCAAACATACTTTTAAACTCTGTATATCTTTCTGTTTCAAATGTGTTTCTACTAAACAACAGATTATCGGAGTCTAGTTTCTGATCCATTCCACTATTCTCTTCCATTTTGGGGGTGAGTTCATACCATTCACACTTGCAATTATGAGAGCTATGTATATTTCCCTCCATACCATTCGCTTGTGCTTTTCCTTCTCATTTTTTTCTGTTCACTCTTTAAGAATTTGTTTTACTTCTTACTAATACTTCCTTAATCTACTCTCATTATTTCCCCCTCTCCCTTTCTCTTAATCTCTTCCCTTCCTACTTCCCTGTTGGGTATAATGAATATCTATGTCCAACCATCTGTATATTTTGTTCTTTCTACCTTGAATAAGTTCTAATGAGAGTGACTCTCAAGAAACTGCTCCCCACCTACTGCTCCCACAGTGTCCTCCCTTGTATGCTTTGCATGCCTCTTCCTTGCATGCCTCATTTATGTGAATGAATTTTCCCTATTCTTCCTTTCCCTTTCCCCCATCCCAGTACATACCTCTTTCTCATGGTTCCATTCTTCTTTTGAGATCGTCCAAACATAATAGAATCACACACAGGCCCTTAGATTCCCTCTAAGAGCCCTAGTGATGATAAAGTTGTAAGGAGTTACATGTATCCTCTCTCCATTTAAGAACATAAACAGCTTAATCCTGTTTAGTCCCTTATGATTGCTCCTTCATATTTACTTTTATATGATTCTCTTGAGTCCTGTGTGAATATCATATTTGCTATTCAGCTCTGGTCTTTTCATCAGGAAAGTTTTTTATTAAATGTTCATGTTCTCCTGTTGGATTATAGTCAGTTTTTCTGGATAAGTTGTTCTTAGATCTTAGATGCTTTGCCTTCAACATCATTATTCCCCTTCTGTTCCTTTATTATGGTAACTGTTAAATCTCATGTAATTCCGATTCTGGTTCCTAGGTATTAGAATTATTTCTTTTAGGATGCTGTCAGTATTTTATCTTTGATCTGCAAGCTCTGCATTTTATTTCTGGCAGTTTTCATTTTGGGGTTTCTTTCAGGAGGTGACTGGTGGATTCTTTCAGTTTCTATTTTGTTCTCTGGTTCTAAGAAATTTAGGTAGTTTTCATTTGTGATTTCTTGGAATGTGATGTTTAGGCTCATTTTTGGTCTTGGCTTTCAGGTAGATCAATGATTCTTAAATTATCTCTTGATCTGTTTTTCCAAGTCGGTGGTTTTTGCAATAAGATACCTTTTATTTCCTTCCATATTTTTCAATTTTTTTTTACTTTGTTCTTCTTCCTGCTACTCTACCATCTTGACTCAGCTTCCCCCAGCCTATCTTTTTCTACCAGACTGATTATACATTACTCCCCTTCTCATACTTTACACTCTAGTTAAACCGAGTTACTTAGTGTTTCCCTGTACATGACATTCCTTGCTTGTTTTCCCTTGAATAGGCTGTCAACCATGCCTGGAATGCTCTTTCTTTTAATTTCAAGCCTTTTCAGATTTTAGACACTGACTCCCTTCAAGGATTGTATGCCACCTCCTTCAATGACATCATCATGGAGCTCTGCAACCTGTGTGCTTTACCCATAGAGATGGTGTGGAGAGTGCTGGACACTGAATAAAAGACCAGTATATTATGACCAGTATGTAGACCAGTATATAATCCTCCAAATTCAAGAGTTCTTTATTATTTGCTAATGATTTATAATTTGCCAATGATTTTCAGTATTGTACTTGCATACTAATAAAAGTTATAACTAGCATTTATATGGTGCCTTCAGATTTGCAAAGAGCTTTACAAATATTATCTTCTTTTTATCCTTACGATAACCCTGGAAGTCAAGTACAATTATTACTTCCATTTTAAAGATGAGGAAACTGAGTCAGACAGAGTTTTTTTTTTTTAGTTACTTGCCCAGTGTCATATAAATAGTAAGAGACTGAGATGAGATATGAACTCAGGTCTTCTTGACTCCAGGTCCAAAGCCCTATCTGCTACACCACCAGCTGCTTCTAAACTAGGTACACTCAGTGCTATCAGATTTCAGTGGCAGAGGAAGACAAGGAGAACATAGTCTCCATCTGTCCAGCAGGATTCTACCAGTGTGAGTATATGCTGCAAGAACACTTAGAGATACAAAATATTTTTCTGTGATATAGGGAAAGTGATTAGAGACATATACTATTTAGCATTGTTGTAGCTGGAAGATTTTTCTCTGTGGGAGACCAACAAAAAAATAACAAAAGGCTAACAAAAGTGTTAGATCAGCTGGAAGATGCTGGTAGGAAGCTGTCGTTTGATCAGTGTCTGTTCTGCAAAAGTTTCTGTTAGTGGAAATAGTATCAGCTATGGAGACACGATCTAGGTTGAAATCTCACTTCTAACCTTAGGGAAAATATTTGACCTGCCTAAGCCTCAGTTTCCTTATCTGTAAAATGAGGTGGTCTAACTATATGACCTTTGAGGACCTCTTCATCTCTACATTTGTGATTCTCTCTCTCTCTGTATACATACACACACACACACATATACATACACACCCCCCCACACATATTATATATATATATATATATATACACACATATATTATATACATACACATATATATGTATATATGTCTCATAGTGTTTCAACTGGGAGTGAATTCTGATCCAGAAAGGATAAAAATGTTTGTTAATTGGTTGAATCTAAAGAATCTCTGTGAAACTAAATCAATTCACCTAAGATTAGAAGAGAAACTGTTAAAGAAACAAACAAAAAATTTCAATAAGTTTAGCTTATAAAGATCTCATTTACAAGATATATTAGGAACTCATTCAAATTTATAAAAACAAGTCCAGTCAATAAATTGATAAGTTTATTCTCCAATTGATAATTGGTCAAGGAATATGAAAAAGGTAGTTCTCAAGGGAAGAAATCCAAGCTATCAATAAGAAAAAAATTCCCTAAATCACTGTTAGAGAAATTAAATTAAGGCAATTCAGAGCTTCTACCCCTCACCATTCATATTGGAAAAGTTCACCAAAAAAAAAAAGGCACACTAATACAATGTCGGTGGAGTTGTGAATTGATCCCATCATTCTGGAAAGCAAATTAGAACTATGCTCCAAAAGTTATGGATCTAATCTGACCAGGTAGAAACTTTGACTGGAAGCTATTTAAGGAATTCTTGGCTTTAGGACAGAAGTTAAGAGGTTTAAAATTTATCTTACTGCCCTCAGAGTGACCCACAACCTGAGCACTTTAATCATATACTGCTGAACATGCTGGGAATCCTGAGTGGAGTCAAATGCAAAACATTTCCAGTGCATACATACAGTGGTACCAAGAACAATGTTCCCACACCTGTTGGTGTTTGGATGATAGCCATGGTTATCTTGAGCTTTGTAATGTCTGAAGATGGAGAAGACATAGAGACTCACAGCTCCAGCAACTTTCTCATCTGACATATTGGCTGAAGATGATGTATTGCTTCTGACAGAAACAAGTAATGCTGTTAATGCTTCCTTTTCTTGTCAGAAACCACCTTAAGAAGATAGAATTCTGCCAAGAAATCTTGGTGTGGATGTAACACTCAAGGTAGTGGGACACTGGGAACCTATCCTATGACAAGTATTTGAAAGACTGGACAATTTATCAATCTACAAGAGAATTCAAGTGTTATTGGAATCTTTTGTGGAGAATTACACTGAAAGCACATTGGAGAACTATTTGAGGGGAAGGAACCAATACTATGTGGAGAGTTTCAGAAGAATCCACTCACAAATTGCTGGACTGGTAAAGCTGGAAATTGGCTTATGTAATGAGGATCTAGATGGTGATTGGAGGAGGACACTGTGTGTTCATGTCCACCAAAGGTTCAGAAAAGTCACCTGAGTCTGTCCTCACTCCACCTCTTCATGATCTGGTTTTTGACTTCTTAACTCAACTGAAAGTATTCTCTTCAAATTACCATGGGCCTCTTCATTGCCAAATTTGATGGTCTTTTCTCAGGCCTAATCCTTCTTGATTTATCTGCTTCTTTTTGCATTGTTTATCCCTCTGTCCAGCTGATTATTCTTTCCTCTCTGGGTTTTCATGACATTATTCTCTCCTGGTTGTTCTTCTACCTGTTTGACCATCCCTCAGTCTCCTTAGATGACTCATTATCTACATCTTAACAACTGTGCTTGTTCTCTAGAGTTTAGTCCTGGACCCTCTTCTCTTCTCTGTAACTTTCTCAGTTCCCATGGATTTAACTCATAATATCTATGCAAATGATTCCTGATCTATATATCTAGCCCCAATTTCTCCCCTGAGCTTCAATTCCACATTACCAATTGCCTAATGAATATTTTAAATGGATGTTAAATTCAGCATGTCTAAAAGTGAACTCAAGTTCTTTTCCTCAAAACTCTCCCCTCTTCTAAACTTCCCTGTTTCTGCCAAAGGCATTTAGGATACCTTTATTTCCAGTCT
Source organism: Pseudochirops corinnae (assembly GCA_028646515.1). NCBI lineage: Eukaryota > Metazoa > Chordata > Mammalia > Diprotodontia > Pseudocheiridae > Pseudochirops > Pseudochirops corinnae. Next base: position 401,050,439 of record CM053585.1, read on the forward strand.
TCAGAGTCTGTGATCTTGAAATTATCCTTGACTCCTGAGTCTCCCTCACTGCATGTATCTAATCAATGGCCAAATCTTGCAGTTTCTAACCACAGTTTCTCACCGTTTCCCTCCACTCACTCACACAATGTCTCTTTAGCTCAGTCCCTCGACACCTCTCATCTAAATTACTGTAATAACATCTTCATTGGTCTCTCTGCCTCAGGTCTGTCCCTGCTCTTGCCCATCCTGTACACTGAAGCCACAGTCATTTTCCTTAAGTGCAAAGCTGATCATGTGACTCCTTTATTTAACCAAGTCTGGTGGCTTTCTACCACTTCTAGAATAAAATACAAATTCTGTTTTAAATCCCCATACAGTTTGGCTCCAACCTATCTTTCCAGCCTTATTGGACATTACTTGTTCTCTCTCATTCTGTGATTCAGACAAACTGGCCTTCTCTCTGTTCTTCACTCATGACTGGCTCTGTGCTTTAAAAAAAAAAACTTTAAAAAAAATTATTTACTTTTAGTTTACAACATTTAGTTCCACAATCCCTTGAGTTCCAAATTTTTTCCCCCTCTCTCTCCTACCCCCTCCTCTATCTCTGTACTTTTATACTGGCTATCCCCTAGATCCCCTTACCTCTGCATCACAGAGTCCTTTGTCTTCCTTTGGAATGAAACTCAGACACCATATTCTGAGTGATTTCTTTCCTAATCATCACGACCACCAGTGACCACCTTCTCAAAATACCTCATACCTAACTACTGTGAGACTTGTGGGATTTGAGTGAACCACATTGACTCCTGAATCAATTCTGGATCTAACTCTGTTCCCTTTCTATTCAATTATGGATCTAGTTCAATTTCTGTCTTGTGAGAAAACTTTATTTAATCATGGGAATTGTGGGAAAAAACTTTATTGCACTATTTGAACCTATTCCTGCATGACTGGGAAGTTGGACCACTTCTACTTGTTGCTTAGAGACTCTTAAATAAGGACCTAGATTATGCCGACCAGGAACCCAGTCAGATTTGAAGACTGATGCAAGGAGTTTTCTCACAATTATATATCTCAAGTAACCCATATATCTGATTTGAAAACTGGTCTTGTACTGGTCAATCAGTTACTGTTTCCTTTAGGCTTTGATTGAATATAGATAGTTGGGGCAAATGGGACACCTCTTTTTCTGATTTCAGGGAATTGTACCCATTTGCTCTCCTCCCAACTCATAAAACCTCTATTCTTTCCTCCAATTAGAAATCTGGTTACCTAATATTATATCCTATTTTATATCCTGTTAATTGTTTTTTTCTAATGTATAAAAATCTATCTCCTTTTGTATTCAGGGTCCAGTGACAAGCTGAAGAAGCCTGATCCTGATTTGTTATGCAATTAGCAAGCATGGCTTAATAAATTGACTTGCTTGGAAGCTTGAATCTTTGTTTCCTCCTCAGATATTTCAGATTCCACCTGCCACACTACTGCATATATAGACATAGATAGATAGACAGATAGATGAGAGAGAGATATTCCATGCTTTATCTATGTATCTATGTATGTATGTGTGTATGTGTGTATGTGTATATGTATGTATCTATCTGTCTGTCTATGTATCTATATTGGAGAGGGAAGGCAAGGCAATTGGAGTTAAGTAGCTTACCCAAGGCCACACAGTTAATAAGTTGTAATGGTAATATGAATTTGAAGACCTTCCCTGCCCCTTAATAAACCTAGGTGAATTTGAGGACCTTTTGTGATTTGAAAATAAACTCTCCCCCTTAATGGTCACACGGAGCTTGTGGTAGGAGGCTTGTTTCTCAGGAAGGTATCACTTTCGTTACGTTGTAGTCAAGTGGGTCATGAGAGTTGTGATGTTCTCTGAACCTGGAGAAGGCTATATATACACTGATGTGAGGTTTTGCTTTGGGACTCACTTATGGGAAGAGTTGTGTGATTTGGCCAGATGAGACTCTGGGTAGCCATTGAGGCCCCCAGCTTTGAAGACCCAGATGTTGGTGCTTCTCTCTCTGGTTACTAACACTATATGTATGTGATGGTTAGACAACTGGAAGCCCTGTCTGTTGGTCTGCTGAATTGTGTTATTTTCTCTATATTTTTGTCTGTTTGTAACTTCTGTTTGTATTCTCTCAAGTTCAGGGAGCTGACTTTTCCCCCTGAACTAGGTAATATATGTTTGATTAAAGTAAGATTGTTAACTGTTTTTGAGTTGCTTTCCTTTAGAAAAGCAGATCAAAGAACCTGTGCTAGCAGCCATCCTAGGTATGCTAGGGTGTTTGCTGCTACATAAGTGTGTCAAGTGTTCGAGGCCGAATTCGAATTCAGGTCCTCCTGACTCCATAGCCAGTGCTATATTCACTGCATGCTGTACATATTTTTATACCTACTTATTTTCTCCATCATTAGAATATAAATTTTTTGGGAGGACGGAACATTCTATTCCCTGAACTTGTATCCCCAGCACTTAGGGGCAGCTAGATAGTGCAGTGGACGAAGCACTGGGCCTGGGAAACTGTAAGAGCTAAAGTTAAATCTGACCTCAGATACTAACTAGCTGTGTGATCCTGGTCAAGTCATTTAACTTCTATTTGTTTCAGTTTCCTCATTTACAAAATGCTGTTATTTAAAAGACACCTCCCTTCTAGGGTTTTGGTGAGGATCAAATATGGTCATAATTGTAAAGCACTTAGCATAGTGCCTGGCACAAAGTGAGAGTAGGGTGCCCCTAAAGTCTGGACACATAGAAAATCTCAATAATTAATTAAATTAAATTAATCTCATTAATATGAAAAATAGTCCCCAATAGCTAATGAAAGCTTGTATTTCATATGAGGTTGTCATGGCTAAAATTTATGCTAATTAAATAAAATGTACGTAGTTAACAAAAATCTCATTAATTAAATTAATTACATAATAGCTTTTATTATTAGATACCTACTGGGTGCGTAATAAATACTTGTTGATGACTGTCAGCCTGGGGAGTGCTGCTGGCTTTGGTTGGGTTGTCTGATTGCCGTGGTAGTTCATAACCTCTTCTATGTACAAATAGACTATGCGCTTGCCCTTGTGAGGGGCTTCCTAGCCAGCACACCTCGGTAGGAGAGAGCAGTAGATAGCTCTGAAGAGCTGATATCCAAAAGAAAGTAACAAAACAGCTTTAGGAATCACAGGACCTTGCAGAAAGGATACCCAACTGGTTACCTGGCAAACATCAGAAAATTATTGGAGGGCGTCAGCAGCCCCAGAGCATCATTAGTTGAGTTGCCCAGACCCCTTGAACCCTGCCCGTGTCTCCTTATTTATTCTCTTATCCTTTGGCAATAGGATAACCTGTTGGAGAATATTTCCCATGTGTGCCTCAGGGGACCTTTTATTTTCACTTTGCTACAATGCTTGACTACCTGCTTTGAATTACTGTATCTACTGGTTGGTAAAAGTAAACAAACATTGGAGGTTGGTTGTAAGATACAATTTTATTTGTCACCCTATGAGAAGTACCTTGAATCTGAATTAGCTTTTCTGAGAGCCTGTGTGTACTATGAGTTACTGTGTGGCAAGCTTATACACAAATGATAGCTCTGGATTTTAGATGAACATTTTTGATTATATGAAAAAAAAGAGCCCTTCCCTGCCTATTCTTTTTATTTTCTTCCTCTAAGACACTCTGAGTTAAATGACTTTCCCAGGGTCACACAGCTATTTAAGTGTCTGAGGTTAGATTTGAACTCAATCTTCTTGACTCCTAGGCTGGTGGCGTATCCGCTACACCACCTAACTGCCCCTTTTTCAAATGGTTTTTTAACAGAAGTGAATTCTATATTTTATTTAAGGCTTTTTCTGGCTCTATTAACATAATCTTGCAGGTTTCATGGTTGTATTATTTATGAGGTTAATTATGCCAATTATTTTCCTAATGTTAAAATAATCCTTACATCCCTGGTGATTGGTGATAATAATTTTTTAAAATATTGCTATAGTCTTTTTACTAAACTTGTATTTTAAAGTCTTGAATAAAGATTCATTAGTCAATTCATATTTTCTCTGAGTTATCCCTGGTTTGAGTATCAGGACTACATTTGTATCATAAAAGGTATTTGGCATGATGTTTTCTTTCTCTATTATTGAGAATAATTTTGCAGCACAGGGATTAACATCTTCTTAAATGTTCAACAGAATTCACTTTTAAATGCATCAGGAGCAGAGGTATTTAAATTTGGCAGTCTGTTTGTGGCTTCCTGACTCCAGGACTGGCACTCTGTGCACTATGGCACCGCCTAGTTGTTCTGTTTACACAGGTTCACTGGGGTAATGGGTAGCTTGAGTTTTGAGTGTCTGGTGGTTAATGTAGAGAGAGCAATTTATATCAGCAACTGTCAAAGCTACACAAATGTTTTAAGCAGGAGCCAGAATGCTTTATCTAGATAGCTCATAATGCCTAGTCTTGTATTGATCAAATTCCCAATGATTGTTCAATCAGTAAAAAAACATTTTCTTCATCAAAAGGCATTTATTAGTCACTGTGATAGGTACTTTTCATAGCAAGTTACAAAAGGTAGGCTTTGTGCCTTCTTGGAGTTTATTATCTAAGTCTAACATATAGATTTAGTGAAAGGACTATATTTGTGGGGATATAGGGACTTTTTAAAAAATTTAAGATGGCTCCCTCTTGATCTGACTGGACCAGCTCTTGTTATCCGACCCTGAGGATACTATATGAAACAGAGGTTGGTTCTCCTCAAACAGATTAGGTAATGAGGCTCTATCTAGTAGCTGTGGCATAAGAGTCAGGACATCCAGATTCAGGGTTTTAGTCAGCTTCAGACGAGGTGTAGTTCAATCAAGGCAGAGTTAGGAGGGAGTGATTATCTCCCCTTGCCTTTGGATAAGTCCAGGAAGGCTCCCTTCAGTGTGACTGGAGGAGATATATGAGAAATAGACTAGAACAAGGAAAGGCAAGGTGTCTGAGGTAGCCTGGTGACAGTCAGTCAGGCTTTGCAGCAACAAACCAAGTCTTTGGATCTGACTGAACGCTATGGTGGTGGGAAGCCACAATAAAACTTGAAGACAATCAAAACTACAGGCAAGGTCTAACAAGGTTGTGTGTCCTTCTTGTTTTCCAGAGTCCTTCTTCAAGCCTGGTATTTGACAACCAGTGGCTTCCAACTTCTCTGGTCCTCCAATCTTAGGGACCAGAAGCTGGGTGACTCCAACCAATGAGTCTGTCCTGGAGAAAAGGAAGGTTTCCCCAGAAAAGTGTTAGACAGAAAGTGTCTTCAAAGACCTCTGGCAATAGGCATTAATTAGTATCAGAACTAGAACCTAGTAATATGCTGGGGAGATACAGTGTGGGTGTGTGTATATATGTGTTTTTTGCGGGGGTGGAGTGAAGATGTAGAACTATCTGTTCTTGTTGGCCTCTCAAGATCTCTCTCTCTTAGGGAAAGTAAGAGGAGGCTGAGTTATGATCCTCTGGCTCAGGGCTCTCAAGGGCTCAATTCCCTGTAAGTTGGATGGAAGATGTCTCTGATGAGATGCCTTTCAGGACAGGGGTGGGGAGAGACAGGTTCAGAATATTACATGTGCTGTCAGATAAGGCCATCACAGCCAGTTACCTTTGCTCACCATTTTTCTTTGCTACAAGAGAGGGTTCATGGTAGGAAGAGGTTAGGAAATGACCGTGATATAAACATGATAGGTATCAGTTTAAAAAAAAAGTTTGATTTTTTTGTTTGCTTGTTTTGAGAAAAGATGGTTCGGAAAAGGAGGAGGCGAAGGGGAATGGAAAGGGAACACTTAGCCTGGGTGGCTACGTGGGTCCGGGGTGCTGCTGGCTGAGTGGGAGACCTCTTTGAGAAGATCCATGTCTTTTGAGTGAGGCAGAAGCAGATGCAGGTTGGAATAGTGGTCCCTCAACATTTTATGGCCCCAAAGAGGGTTTCCCTAAGCTGAATCCTGCGGCTAGCCAATAAGTGGAATATGTATCTCAAGCTATGCCTAGAGGCTCACCCTGTAGGGTTGAGAAGGGGAAGGAAAGGGGAAGAGAGGAGAAAGAAAAAGAAAATCATCTGTGGTAATTGTAGATCTCTCTCTAGTGAGGAGCAGAGTACATGGCCATCAGAGGAGAGGGGAAATGGAGTTAATCTCTCTGCCTTACAGACTTGGTCCTCTTTGTCTTAGAGGGTGTGTTTACATTGGTGTGTCTGTGTAAGAGGCCCTGAATTGAGGTCAAACGATCTGGATTCCACCCCCGCTCTGCAATTTACTATATGTGCAATCTGGAACAAATCATTTCAATTTTGAGGGTTCCAATTTCCTCACATAAGTAAAATGAGGGAGTTGGGCTGGATGACTTCTTAAGCTCCCTTACAGTGTTAAAATCCTATAGTTAATCCAAGTTATACTCTTAATCTTGGCTCCCACACCTGTAAAAAAAGTGGACTATCTACCTCAAAAGGTTGTTGTGAGGAAAGAACTTTGTAGACTGAAAAAACACATATGAGCTAGTTTCCACCACTGTAGGGTGTTTCTTGCTTAGAGCAGGAGTGTCTCAGGTTAAAGTCTCTGGAGCACAGAATATAATGTACCCATCTTTCTCTGGTATCTTTCTTTGGAGCTGGAAGATTCTCTGATCTTACCCAATTTCTCTCCTGTGTGAAGTTGTTTTAGGGAATGAGACAGCCCTCCCCCTCCCAGCACCCCATCTCCTAACTGCACCCCTTGCCCCTCATGCCACACAGGGTTCTTCTGAGACATAGCAGATGGGAGTAGCTGCTCGGTCCTTTGCAAGGATCTGGTAATTCCTCACCATTTCAGGGTCCAGGGGAGGAGCAGGCTGTAGTAACAGCCTCATTGACATCTCTTCATAATGTGGTTGAGGGTTAGGGCAGGGCCAACCCCTGCAGAGGAAATTGGGGACTGGGTTGGGCACAAGCTGGAAGCCTTTAGGGTCCAATCGTCCACCTGGCGTCACATATTTGTACCTGTTTGTGGTGAAGAGAGAATGGAGATGTAAGGGGAGATCCTGTGTAGGGGTGGGTAGGGAGGGAATGACTTCTCTCCACAAACTAGCTAATGACAATATGTAAAAAAAAATATTCAAATGTAGTCTCTGCCCTTTACTTCCTTCATTCTGGCAATAATGCATGACAAATAAATAACAAAGAAAATTGATTAATGAATTTAACTGCATGGGTGTCAGGGTGCTGTGTGTGTCAGTTGTGTATTGTTTTTTCCTTATTGATATTAAATTCCACACCCATAAGGGGAATTCTCAAATCTAAATTTTGTATCCCTCCCTTACTCCAATCATAGTGCTCTGCAAATAGGTGCTTAAAAGAAATTTTGTTCAATTTTTGTTGAATTGAACTGTGATGTGGTTTAGATCTTCAATCCTCATGGCCCACTCTTGTTTATTCCCTAAATTCTAAGCCAATGGTTCTCAACCTTTCTAATACTATGACCCTTTAATACAGTTCCTCATGTTGTGGTGACCCCCAACCATAAAATTATTTTCGTTGCTACTTCATAACTGTAATTTTGCTGCTGTTATGAATCGTAATGTAAATATCTGATATGCAGGATGTATTTTCATTGTTACAAATTGAACATAACCCACAGATTGAGAACTGCTGTTCTAAGCTTTCTTCAAAACCACATAAAGTCTTATCTGACTTTCTCCTTCCATTCATTTAAATTTTTTTTTTAATTGGGAATATAACAATCATCAACATTTCCATATACAAAAAAGAATAGGAGGCTTGGGAATTTAAGGCTTGATAGGAAGTATATATATTAATAGACATGCATATAAATGTATATATACACCATGTATATGTATATATGTACACACACATGCATGTACATGTATATATACATACTGTTTACCTGAAAAGTTTGGTTAAAGGAGACAGTCTAGGTGATACACATTTTAGTATTTATTTGCCTAAAGCTAGATGGAGCTAGTGTACTTGTATGTACAAGGAGTCAGAAGCTAAGTTCTGACTGTCTGAACAAAAGTATGAGAAAGCTTAAATACATTTTAGAACCATCCCAATTTAGGGTGGCTGTGTCACACAAATTTATGATCTCTGTATGTTTAGCATCCATATCATGAGAAAGGAAGTTTCTTGGTTGTAAATACAAATTGACAAGACAATGGACAAAACAGGAACCGTTGGAATTTCTGATCTCAGAATGTCTGTTTTCCTCCTGTATGGAGTATGTCGCAAGATAAGAAGAAATCCCACTTTCAGCCTTATCTGGTCTCTGGAGTTGCTGACACAGGAAAAGGCATTTTTAAAGCAAAGCAGACTGTTTGATCAATTCAGACTTTGGATAAATTTAATATTTAATGATTATCAATACATAATATGAAATCTTAATATATGTCAGTGTCTGTGTGTGTGTGTGTGTGTGTGTGTGTGGGCATCCAGTGGTGGTACCCCTATGAATTTCTCTGCCTTCTCCCATCAATCAATCAAACAAGTAAGCAACGAGTATTTATTAAGTACTTAAAAGACAAAACCAAAATAATCCATTATGTTCAAGGAGTTTATATTCTATCCCTAAAATAACATATATTTATGTAAAGTAGAAACAATATATATATATACGAAATCAATGCACATTAATTTTTGTGAAGGAGGAACCACTGGTAGCTGGGGGAATCAAACTAAGCCTTGTGGAGCTTACCTTTGAAGGAGGCGGCTAGAAACTATGAAGCAGCTAAGTGGTAAAGTGGATAGAGCTCCACAGTCAGGAAGACCTGTGTTCAAGTCTGGCCTCAGATACTCACTAGCTGTGTGACCCTGGGCATGTCACTTGACCTCTGTTTGCCTTAATCCACTGGAGAAGAAAATGACAAATCACTCCAGTAACTTTGCCAAGAAAATCTCATGAACAGTATTAGTATGCTATGACCCACAAGGCCACAAAGAGCTGGATATGACTGAAAGACTGAACAAGAAGAAATTCTTCCAGGTAGAGGCAAGGAGAGAGCATACTATCTCAGGAACTGAGTGCGTAAGCAAATATGTAGATTGTTGTATGTCTGGGCTAAATGGTGAAGGGTTTTAAATGCCTAACAGAATGTGGATTTGATCTCCAAGCTACTGAAGCTTCTTGAGAAGGGGAATGATCACATGTAGGCTTTGGGAATATCAATTTGGCAACAATGTGGAGAATGAAACAGAGAAAGTTGAGACTGGAGAAATGGAAATCAATTACGAGCCTACACAGGAGCTGATGAGAGCCTGAACTAGGGTGGTGGCTAGGTAAGTGAAAAACACAAAAGCAAGGGATGTTGTGCAGGTAGACTCAGTAAGACTTGATGCCTGATTGGAGAAGGAGAGGAGCAAGGGAGAGTGAAAGCATTGAGAATGACTGAGGTTTAGAACCTGGGTGACTGCAAGGGTGGTTGGTGCCTTGATGGATATAAACATTAGCAAGAGATAATAAGCTCTGTTTTCCTCCCTTTTGTTGTTTTGCCATGGGGTTTTAGGATAATAGGACACATCCAGGTATTTCAGGACGGCATTCTTCCCAAGCATGGTGCTAAACTCATAGGGGGCACTCAGTAAATACTTATTGATTAATCAATTAATTGATTAGGAAGCTAGAGAGAATCCCAAGGGCAATCAAAATAGTCAAAGATCATCAGAACATGCTAATTGAAGGTCAGTGGAAGGAATCAAGCATATTTAACTAAGAAAAAGAATACTTAAGTGGGACACATGGATTTGAGGGACAATATCATGTGGAAAAGAGATTAGACTTGTCCTTTATTTGCATTTGGTCCAGAAGGGCAAAACCAGCAAGAATGGGTGGCGGTTGCAACTAAGCAAGTTTAAGCTTGATGTCAGAAGTCTTTTAGAGCTGTCCAAAAGTGGGATGGCATATTTTAGAAGAGGTGGATTTTAGTAAGTTCCTCTTCCCTAGCTTCCTTCAGAGCCTAGCTCAGATGTTACAACCTACAGAAGGCCTTTCCCTATTAGCAAACAAACGTTAGTGTTTTCCTTCATTGGCTCCACACTGCTTTGCATTTATTCTATACATGTTTCGTATGAAAAGCAGCTGCTACTCACACATATGGGCTGAGACTTGGACTAAGTCACTTAATTCCTCAGTGCCCCCAGTCACTCTAAAGCTATAATTTGCAGAATATTTTGCAATCCGCATTGGTAGAAGGGGTTTCTTAGAACAATGAAACCACAGGTCCGGTTTAAAATGAAGTTTGTGGAAGTGGGATCCCACCTCTCTGAATCCCAGCACTTTCTCTTACTGTGTCCTTGGACAAATAATTTTAATCTTCTGATCCTGAGATCCTAATTTGTAAAGTGAGGGAGGAGGAACCCTAAGGTCTCTTCCATCACTAAATCTATGATTCTGTGATTCTGCTTGGCTTTAGCGGCTAGAACTAAGAATAGCAGTTGAAAATCACGGTGGTAAATGTAGGCTCAGGCGTAAGGAGAGGTTTCCTAACAAGAGAAATCCAGCAGCAAAATGGGCTTGGGAGCCAGAGAGTAACTCCTCACTGAAGGTCTTCAGACAAAAGCTGGATGACCAAGATATCTAAAACTGCTTCCAGTTCTAAATCTATATATAAAAAGTTCTAAATCTAGGAACCACTGCATACGTTATAGAAGGGATCTTTATTCAGGTATGGATGAGACTAGAATATCTCTGAAGTTCATTCTAATCTGTTATAGATCCATGGTGAGAAATAACCAGAGATGGTGGGAGATGGAGTCCCAGAAAGGAGAAAGAGGAAATCCTGAAAATCCACAATCCCCAAATCTCATTTTAGTCACTTATTTCAATCCTTTACCAAAGGTATTCATAGGAGCAATATAACTCGCTCTGACATGTTTTTCTCTCTGCTTCTGTAGAGAGATGGTCCAAAAGGTGGGGCGCAGCAGGAGGGAGGAGAGAGAAGGCAAAGGCCTCAGTTGTGATTATTTCGTGGATCACTGGACCTTGGATTCAAGAGTAGGCTGTATTTACATGACTGCCTGCTGTTCTTCTAGCATGGGATCTTGCCTAGACTATTCAGGTCATGGTAGAGGATGGGGCTTAGCTCCAAATTCCCACAGTGGGTGGAAGTGAGATGGGGCCACAGAACCCAACAAAGTGGCTCCAAATAACAGAAAGGCCTTGCTAAATGCTAGGCACATTCCTGTCTAGCACATAAACAATCACTCTACCTTTGGTTGCCAACCTTCAAGTATATAGCTTAAGTCCTCTCTCCTTCAAGAAACTTAACCTGACTGCCCAGTTCATAGTATTCTCTCCTTCCTCTGGACTTAAGTCTGTGTTCATTTGGCACTTATATGCCATCTTGCATAGATACGCCCAATCACACCAGATAGTCTCCCTATTCTATTTTATATACTTCTGGAGAGGCATATCCCACACTACCTATCATAACGCTCAGTACTATATTCAGTAACATTGAGATTGTTTTTTTTTTTTTTGAGAGGAACAGGCAGTTAGGGAGAGGCTATTTTCTTACCTCTTGAAGTTCTTGGGGGGCAAGATGTTACCCTGGGCATCCAGTGGGGGTACCCTCACCTCACTTCTTGATTTGAGTATTCCTGCTTCCATTATCTCCTTCTTGGCCTGGGTGACCACCTTCTCCTTTCTTACTGGGTCCACGAAGATAGGATGAGTGTCAATAAAGTTTAAGAAAGTGTTCTTCCCAAGCCAGGAAGGTGGAGGGATAGAGTACTTAGTGAAAGAACATTCATGGGCCTCAGTGCGAGTGAGCCATCGCCAGACATTACTATCATAAGGTTTATCAGGCCTTGTGGGAAAGACTGGGGGTAGACGCCCCACATCTACCCAAGTGTGGTAGCCCCATGTATGTTGAGATGCACCCTTCCAAGGGGAGAGGAGTCGCTGGCGTGTGATGGACTTTATTTTTGAACAGGGTGGTTGCTTCACAGCAAGCTGATGGTACGGCTTTGGCGTGAAGCCTCCAGACACGAAGGGGATGTCTGGATGGAAGAATTCTCGCTGTACCCATGTTCCCTCAATGAAGGGATCGTTGCAACAGGTCATCTAGGTAAGAGTTGAGACGAGGCCTGGTGATGGCTGAGTTAGTGGGGAAATCGGCCTCTCCACCCTCTATTTTGTTCAGCTGCAACCAAGGAAAGAATAAGTGTTGCATAAGCCTTAAGCTTCAGTCATTTCTTTTCATCTCCTCAAAATGACCCCTGATATTTCCCTAGGAAACTGATGCTACCCAACATTCGACCCAGCACCCACCCATCCATCATTATTGGGCAGTGCGATGCTGTTGTCTACCATGGAGATCAGGCCCCTTTTACACTTGGAGCCACTTTATAGTCTTTCTTATATATGTCTCCTTTGAATTTAGAGCTGGAGATCTTTTAATGCAACCCGTTCATTTTATAGCTGAGGAAAACTTGGGCTCCCCAAGTGAGATGACTTGCCGAAGTCACATAAGCTGCTTATTGATCGGTAGCAAGGAGCAGAGCTGGGACTCATTTGTTTCCAAATGCATTGCCCTTCACTACACTGCCACACCACACCTCAGTCCTGATGCCCTTTCCCTCCAATCACCCCTGCTTATTTACCCATGTCCACAAATTCCCCACTCCTCCAGCAAGTCCAGATGTGATTAGATCCCAGGTGTCCTGCCTTCTCTACTAGCTCTGACCCCCACATCTCACATGGCTTAAGTTGGGAAGACTAGATGGCTAAGTAGATGCTCTATCAGCATAATTAGTTCCTTTGGGCCCCAGTAGAAAATAGAATCTCCACTGAGGATTACACTGAAGATAAGAATCAAGAGCTACATAAGGTGGGGTACTCTGTAGGGTGCATGCGGCCTTCCTACCTGTAGGCGAGGTTCTGTACTTTGTGATGGCTCATTCTCTCCAGGAGCTATTCCTGATCAGAAGATACATTTAAATAATAATAAAAAAAATCCAACAACCTATCATCGCTAGAAAATGCCTGTTTCTAGGCCCCCATTGTTTGCCCATATAAGTTGCTATGGAGATGCATCATGATGAGTGAACTGTGTATGAAACCATTTGCACTATTTGGGCCTGCAGCTGTCAGAGGAAACAGTGGGGAGTCATCATAAGGCCTTAGAAACCTTGAATTTCACCCACACCAACCTGTCATGTTTGGTAGCACCTGGTGACCACCCTCCCAAGCAGGTAGCCTGACTGCATTCTTTGTGGGATGACATAAAATTCCCTTGTTGAGGAGATAGAGAAGGCTCCCCAGGAGCCCCAGATAAAAATGGATCACTACCTTGGGATGGCTTTATCCTCAATAAGGAACTGTAGGGGGCTGGAAAAACCAAGAGGGGCATCCCCTTCCAAAGGGCTGAAAGGCACTTTTTTCCGATTTTTAGATCACTTTAAAATTCTTATTCAGGACTTGCTAAAGATTACTTCATTTACTTATACATGCAGCTGCAAATTAAAATGTGGGTAGGGAAAGCCTGAGAAAAGGATTTCAGGCTAGCCAACTGCCCTAGACACAAAGAGTGAAGAATTCTTTCTATTGAACCAAGATGCAAAGAGTTTAAGATCATGCTAGAAACTGTGAAGAGGGAAAAGGATAGGAGCAGGCTGAGAGCCAAGCCCTTATCACTGTGGTCAGTCCTGGACTTTCTTTAGACATGTGATTATTCTTTAGAAGAGTCCCAGTTCTCTCTTCTTTCCTCCTATTCCCAAAGTTCAGAATCATTTATTTCTCCCTCTACCCATCCCCCTAACCCCTGCCATACAATGATTCATTATCTTCCTTAGAGATCAGAGAACACTCTCTAGACACCAAATACTTCACAAAACCCAACATCTCCACCCTAGCCTTTATTGAGTAGGTGGTTACAACTGTGTGTGCCTAAGGCTCTAGCCTAATATAAAGGATGAAACTTTGGCTTATGGGGTGGGTTGGTTATAAAAGCTGAAGTGCAAACAGAGGGGATCCAGTATAAATAAGGGTGATCTTATGATCACCCCCCCCCCCCATCCCACCCATCCTCTGGCCAAATTCTCCCTTCTCAGGGGCTGCCCAGCAAAATCTGAAATCTTAGAAGAAATACCCTAGCAGCCTGATATCTCCCCCATTCAGCTTTAGGGAATTGATCCCATTACAATGAGAATCTTGCAGCAGTCTTGTGGTTCTCCTTTGTTCCACTGAGAACCCCCCAATTCTCAACAGGAAAGTTACTGTAGGAGTCCAGTACAGGAAAAATGGATCTCCTATTCTGAATGTGTGGTGGGTAAAGAAACCTTGAGAAGTGCATTCCTGACCCAGAAAAATCCTTGAGCCATGAACTTCATAGGAAGCTCTTGCGTCCCAGAGAAGATCAAAAGCAAGCCATGGAAACCAACCAAAAACCCACATCACCTTCCCCACCCATTGGCAAACCCCACCCCCTATGATACTGATCTAAGGAAATAAAGTTATGTTAATAATTAGAGGATAATTTGGAGAATATACACTATTTACAATGACCACCTGGCCCCAAAGGGCCACTGAGAGTAGAGAAAGATGAAGAAAGAAGCTTATAGGCTTGGAGTGCCTCCTCTGGTTTTTAGCCTTTGTGCAGCTGTTCCCACCCATCAGTGCCTGATGAGGTCAGGCTGGTGAGGGAGGTAAAGAGGCAGATCTTCTTGGGGTCAGCTCCAGGATAGGCAACGACCAGCCACCAGGAGATCAGCTTATAGTCAGTCAGATAAGGAGACAGCTAGAACATGACTGGCTACCTTGACCTAATTGGAAGAAACAGAGCTAAGAGAAGCAGACAAGTTCACCAGCTATTGGCAGACCCGCTGCCTTCACAAAGAGGGTGTGTAGTGGTCTAACCGTTAGACCACCCTGCTACTTGTCAAACCTAAACTAGTGGACTAGTGGGGAACACTGGGCTCTATCGTAACTCAGGGATAAACTGAGACCAACTAATATTGTCGGGGCCCAGGGGATCCTCCTCTAAGCCAGGAAAACTGATGTCCAACAGGATCTTGCTGAGGCTGTCATTCATCGTGTCCAGAACAAGGCCTTCAGTCAGTGAACGGTTGGCAGAAAGGCTAGAGACATGCATCTCAGGGGAGCCAGGCTTGGGGGCTTCAGGATCTGAGGTGGGAGAACTGCTGAAAGGGTCAGAGACCAAGTCAAGTGACTCTGGATTGAGAAGCTCCTGGGGTGAGTCAAAGAGAGGAACATTCTTGAGTGGGGTAGTGCTGAGATCCAGCAGCCCCATAGAATCTGGCAGCAGGGTGAAAGATCCCTGGGGAGTACAGACTGGACTGAAATCGAGCCCTGTCTCCTTGTTTGGGGGTGTGAGCCTCCATGGGTCTGGGGTCATAGGGAGAACAGCTTTGCTGGGAGTGGAGGAAATGGGTAGATTGCATAACATATCTTTGACTGGTGTTTTAAAGGGACCTCCTTCATCCTGAGAGTGGCTGAGTTGGGAGGTGGGCTCTGATGCCTCTGGAAGGAAGGAGAGATCTGTGTTTTGTCTGGAGGGTCCAGGGATCTCTGGGAACAATAGTTCTGGCTCTTCCAAGCAAGGTGGGATAAGGTGCTGTTTCCTTCTGGATCGGCTCATCTCCCTCCTTTCCCTCCGCTTAATCACGAGCATGTCAGAGACACCCCGTGGTGGAGACTTGAGCCCTGTGAAGGTCTTCTTGGGTCTGGAGGCAGAGAGAGGGGAAGGATCCTGCCAACAGTGTGGTACTTCCTCTTTGACCACTGGAAAGGATGAGGGCCACTCTTCCAGTGGTGGGCTCTCCACTTTGATGGGTCTTGTGAACTGCGATAGTTCTTCCACGGGCTGGTGATTTTCTTCTTTGACAGATTGAGCTGGAAACAAAGGAGACAGCCCTTCCCCAGGTAGGGCGGGTTCCTCTTTCAATGATCCATAAGTGGGAAAGGAAGATAGTCCCTCATCAGCTAGCAGCACCTGAAAGCAAAACACAAAAACAGTGGGAGGGATGTCTTGTGATCATATTCAATTCTCCGCCTTTTAGCAGAACTTAATTACCCTAGCCTGTTATTAAAAAGCTCCTGGGAAGGTGACTCCACTAACTATGGTTATCTATCTCAGGATCTAACAAAGCTTTTTGATTAGGAAGTTGGTTCTCTTTGCCTAAGTTAAAGCACTCCTCCTACAATTTAGCCTCTCAGGGGTTCTTCACCCCACCAGGTAATAACCCACTTTTATGTCTATGAAATCACTCTGAAAACTTTTCTCCAGATGAAAAGAATTTGTAGCATCATAGAATGTCGGACTTAGAAACTAGACCTTAGAGATACAGTCCAATTCCCTGATTTTTATAATATTTATTATAAATTATTTTATATATTATATTATATATTAATATATAATATATCATATTAATATATAATATATTATTTTATAATATTTATTATAAAATATATAAATATATAAAATACATAAAAATATTTATTATTTATTTGCTATCTACTTCCCTGTGATTTGGAGCAAGTCACTTTGGCTCTCTGGACTTCAGCTACCCTTATCTATAAAGCAGATATAACACACATAGTATTATCATATCTAAGGTAGTACCTGCTTCAAAGAATTATTCTGAGGATCAAATGAGACAGTGTAAAGCACACTGTAAATCTTAAAGTATTATATAAATATCAGCTATCCTGTGAGTTGCTGACTGTAGAGCTCCAGGTCACTCCCCTTCCTTCTTCAGTGAATACTGTCATTGGCCCACGATTCTTATATCCTTCCCAAATCCTGCCCTTCATACTAAGGGACTTCAACACACAGACAGATACTCCCTCAAACACAAATTTCCCATTCATTTCCAGGGCCCACTCCACCTCAGCCACACACTGCCACCCTGCCGGGGTGTGTCTGGAGGGTCCAGGGATCTCTGGGAACAATAGTTCTGGCTCTTCCAAGCAAGGTGGGATAAGGTGCTGTTTCCTTCTGGATCGGCTCATCTCCCTCCTTTCCCTCCGCTTAATCACGAGCATGTCAGAGACACCCCGTGGTGGAGACTTGAGCCCTGTGAAGGTTCCCCTCTCCCACACAGATGTCACCCTCAAGACCATATCGTTTCTCATACCTCTCCACCCCCTCCAGATCTAACTCCTTGCCAAGGCCTCACCCTTTCCCCTCTATCTCTCACATATTACCCCTTCTTTCCTCAGATATTGCCACCACCCTGGCACAAGCCCTCATGGCCTCTTGCCTAGACTATTGCAAATAGCCTGCCACAAGTCTCTCCCCACTACAGTCCACTGTCCCTTCAGTTGCCAAAGAGATTATCCAAGGTACAAATCCAACCATGTCACTCCGCATCCCTGCCTACTCAATAAATTACACTGGCTATCACTTCCAGGATCAAATATAAAATCATGTTTGTTGTTCAAAGCTCTTCATAACCTGGCCCTCTCCCCCACCTTTCCAGACTTCTTCTTACACCTTATACCTCCTCTACGTACTCTTTGATCAAGTGACACTGGGCTCCTCGTCATTCCTCAAACAAGATACTCCATCTCGACTCTGGGCATTTCCTTCATTCTTCCATACCTGGAATGCTCTTCATCTTTGCCTGCCTCAAGGCTTCCTAAAGAAATGCCAGCTAAAATCCTACCATTTACAGGAAGTCTTTCCCAATCCTTCTGAACTCTAGCATCTTCCCTCTGTGGATTTATTTCTTATTTATCCCATATATAGTTTGTTTGCATGCTGTCTCCCCAATTAGATTGTGAGCTCAAAGGCAGGGTCTGTCTTTTGCCTTCCTTTGTATCCTTAGCACAGGGCCTGGCATATAATAGGTACTTAATAAATGCTTACTGGTGACTTTGGATTCAAAACTAGAACCTAGTACAAGGCCTTGCATCAAAATAATGCTCAATATATTTTCACTCTTTAATCTTTCATAATTTGTCTTCTGCTCCCACAATCCTTCTGAAAGTGCCCCTTCAAAGGATTCCCATGACTTCTTTTTTTCTTTTTCTCTTTTTTTTGCTTTTTGTAGGGGGAAAGGCAGGACAATTGGGGTTAAGTGACTTACCCAAGGTCACACAGCTAGAGAGTGTTAAGTGTCTGAGTCTGGATTTGAACCCAGGTCCTCCTGACTCCAGGGCCAGTGCTCAATTCACTGCACAACCTAACCACCCCATCCCATGACTTCTTAATCACCTAATTCATGGCCTTTTTTCTGTAATCAGTTTATCAATGCCTTTTATTTTTTTTACACATCACATCTCACTCTTCCCTACTGAACAGTTAGAACCAACTGGCAAAATGACTGCAAATGCAGAGTTTCACTCTCACCCTCCATTCCTACCATTGTCTTGTCTCCAGACTGATGTTGTTTAATGAAATCAGTCTAATTTGCTGCTGGTGGCCCTGTTCTCAGTCATCATCCTCCTTGAGCTCTAGGCAGCCCGATACTAGCAACCACCCTGCATCCTAGAAAACCTCTCCTGCCTGGTCTTGCGTCATGGTTCTCTTCTCCTATTCCTCTGGTTGATCATGATTTCTCCTTTGTTGGCTTTTTATCTTCCTCTCCCAACCAAATGCAGGGTTCTCTAAGATTCTTTCATCACACCTCTTCTTGACTTCTTAAATTCTGTCTTGGCAATCCCTTAACGAATTACTTCTGTGCAGGTGATTGCCAAATCTTTACCATTAGTTAGCTTAATTCTATTCTCAAATTCTAAGCAAACATTTCTAATCCCTTTTGGAATTCTCCACCAGGTTATCTCAATCCAGAATCAACTTAAATGTCCCAAACTGAATCCATATTTCCCTAAAAACTCTGATTTCTAGCAATAGTACCACCATTTTCTCCTAATATACACTTCTCTCTCTTTTGCCCCCATAACTAATAACTCCTATTGATTTTGCTTTGGAAATATTTCTTGTATTTGTCTGCTCTTTTCTATCACTACTGATATCTTTCTATTTCCAGTTATTATTAAATTGCCAAGTCCCAAACTTCTGCAACAATAATGTCAGCTGTTTCTCCACTCTTGGTCTCTGCTCTCTCTAACCTAGCCTATAGACCATTACCAGGTGCTTCGTCCTTTTAATCCCAGTAATCTCCTGCTAGTATTGTCGATGGCTCTCCACTGACAAATCATTAAGCTCAAAGTACTTAACAAATGTCTGCTGACATCCCCCCATCTCTGTTATGGAATTTAATTATAACATAATTCAGAATGTAATCTTTTCATAACTGTTTCATCTTCCCAAGGAAATGGATCCAGGTGCATTCAACTTTGTGTCCTCCACAGAACCTAGCATAATGGACTGGCATGTCAATATCTGCTGACTGACTAGATGAGTACCCTTACAGGAGAAAGGACACTACTTACCTTGGGGGCAATGCGCACTCGCTTGCTATGACGGACAAGTTCTGAACTCATGAGAGAGGCAGCCAGGGGTAATGGCACCTTCACTGAAGGCTGCAGCACCAGGGATTGGTTCACTGGGAACTGGACTGGTACTAGATATGAGTTGACCCTTGGGAGTAGCGGCTTCATCTTCCGTCCTGAGAGAGAGGATGAGGTCAAGAGCACTGGGGGTCAGACTTCCTCCCCTTTCTCAATCCCAGATCCTCTTCCCAAGGATAGAAGCTAAGAACTTAACATAAGAGTCATGACTCCTTTTAGACTTGCTTCTAAAGAAAAGCAGAACTTAGCTCTTCCCACATACTTACGTGCACTCAAGGGGAGCTCAGCTTTGATGCCCAGGTTTCTGCGGAGGTCAGGGATGGGCCGTTTCTGTTGCTGCTTATCAAAAAAGGGAAAAGAAAGAAGCCTCGTTCAGTAAAGTGCAGGAAAAGAGAAGCAAACCCCACCAGCTGCTCTGCTCTGGAACAGTGCTGTCTCTCTGCCACCTGATAGCCATAAAGGAAGAAAAAGCTGATCCAAGGGGATCACCATGGGTCCTGCCTCCATGATCTGTCTGTGGGAAGGGTGAGCAGCATAGTGACCAATAGTACCAGAACAGTGCCCCCAACCATCCCCATGGTGTCTGCCCTGGGGAGCTAGACCGTATGGCTAAATAAGTGGAAAAGAAGAGCAAAAGAAGAGAAATGTGGGTGAAAATAGCTGCTTGCAAGACTCATGTCATTTACATTGCTGCTATCCCATGCCAAGTCTGTGGCACTGTTCTCCTGTCATGCTGCACTCTGCTGAACACCTTGTTGTTGCCTGTGGGAAGGGAAAGGGAAGTAGTTGTGATCCCTAAAGAGGTATGCATCTGGGGGAGGTGAGACAGTAAGAATGAAGCAGCTCAGTTCTCCCATGTCTATAATAGCCTTGGGGTAGTCTGTGTCTAGGGCCAGCAGTCACATGGCCCTGGGATTGCCTGCCCTTCCTTGAACATCTTGTCCCTGTTCACTGAAGTCATGCTCAGCAGCAAAAGGAGAACAAGGCCAAGCCCCGAGCTGGAGAGAGAGAATCTTACTGATTCCAAGTGCTCAGACGATGGTGGAGACCCTGGGTCCAGTGGCTGGAGGCAGCAAGGCATTGGGAAAGAAATAAGATTGAAGTTACCAACCAATTGGGTCAATTTCACCAGTATGGGAAGAAACATAAACCTGACATACTGAAGAACACTTTCATAAAATACTCCTTGAAGGGCTTTAGGTATAAGAGAGAATGGGAGTAAGAACCCTATCAGATCTATGAACATGGCTGTAACACTGAAACAACTGTTTCTTTCAACAAAGAACCCCTTAGTGATAACACATCATTAATTCGGTCTTAGTCTCCCATTTAAAATGTAAAAAAACCCCAAAATTTTGCCTTTTTTGTCACCTCTAAATTTTTTTGCTAGGTTCTCCCCTCCCATCCTCCAAAATCTTATCCACTATTTTTCAACTGTACCTAATATGTTATATTCTCTGCACATGTTGACTGTGTGGCTGATCAGAGAACAAAATGATATTACTCCCTCATGGGTATTGTCACCCTCAATTCTGAAGAGGTTTCTGAGCCTAAAAATAATCCCCAATAGCCATCTAGTGGACATCAGGAAGCTCACCTTAAAAACCTGGTCCAGTGTCAAGTAGCGATTGGCATCAGGGTGGATGGTCCAAAAGGAGACCTTGCCATTGGCAGATGTCTCCCGAACAAACATGTCATGTAGAGAAAGATTGTGGCGGATGGAATTCTGAAACAAGATGAAGACATTCAGATTTCAGTTTTGGAAACATGACTTTTGATTCTCATTGGAGGATGGTAGCCAGCTACCTAACTTTAATTTTCTTCATGATAAAGTCTCTTTTGGGGTTCTGTCAAACCCGTGGCTAACTACACTTCTCACTCTAAAATCCTATTGTAATATCCCCAGGCTCAGTCATGATCCCAAGGGTCTCAAGTAGGACACAGGTTAGAAATTTACTCCCATTTTTTAGGCTGATGATCAAGAGATGATGGGTAGTTTTTAGGGAGTGGGGGTAAATCAGTTTGAGTGAAGCAATATTTAATATCAAGAGAAGCTTGTGTAGAAATTAGTCAAGACATGTCATATGGGCTGAGAATCGAGAATTATAGTTCATATAACAAGAGGCAGTGTGGGGTAGCAGATTCATTTTTGACAACATACTGGCTATGTGACCCATGGCAAATCACCTAACCACTCAGTACCCCAGGCACTAAGGCTCTAAGTGGCAGAAGCTGTAGGGCAAATTTCTCTATATAAATAAAGTTACAAGTCCTGACCCAAAAAAGGTCACAGTACTTAAAGTTGGAAGGGACCATAAGGGATTATCTAGTCCAACCCACTCATTTCACAGGTGAGGGAACCAAGGCCCAGAAGACTGAAATGACCTGCCAAAAACCACAGAGGTAGTAAATGGTGGAGCTGAGACTGGGCCATCAGGTCCTTGGAACCCCAAATCAATTACTCATTCCATTGCATCCCACCTCAGTCAGTTTTGCTTTTATCACTGATTGCACCTTAGCTAGTTTCCTTCAAAGCTCAGTCCAAGTGTTACCTTCTATATGTGGCTTTTCCTTATCCTTGTAGTGGCTAATACCTTCCCTCCCTAAATTAACCTGTTTATTTTTGTATATTCTTGTATACAGAATGTCCCCAAAGTCTTAGTGTAGTTTTAAGTTTTGTTTGTTTAAAAATAAATTTAGGGGGAGACCATATTATCCTATCGAGGTTCCAGAGCTTAAAAGGGTACTGAGATTCTGGGAACACTCTGCATATGCATATGTAATTTCTGCACTAGAATGTAAATTCGTTTAAGGCAGGAATTGTTTCATTTGAGTTTCTGTATATCCAGAGCTGAGCATAGCACCTGACACACACAGTAGGTACTAAATAAATGCATGTTGATTTGACAGAGCTATAAGATTGTACTTCAGCATTCCCATGTGTAAAATGGGAATTAGTCCTTCTACATGTTCAAAAAATGTAAAAATATGCGAAATAAAGCAGCAGCAACATGTTAGGCAACAATGACTTGTGCAGAGAGTGGAAGACAAGGCTGGCCAGAAAAGAAAGACTCGGGCACTGGCTGATGTAGAATTGATGTCCAGGAGATTCTCCACATCTGGGGCTGAGTAGTCTCTACCAGATCAGAGGCCAGCAGCCCATGGACTGCATGGCATGTGCCTCATTCTCTACCATCACCCTCTCTCCTGAGGGGTTAGAGCCTCGTCACACCATTTTAAAAAGCATGCCAATTCCACAAATATATAGGAGAGGGGATACATCAGCCTAATTGCAACTCAAATAGCTAGGCTATTTGGAACATATCATTCATTGATTATGAAGAAAGTGTTATTAGGAACTATGGAAACTTGGGAAGATGTTCTAGAGGAGGAGTGGGAAATCTGCAGCCTCAAGGCCACATGTGGTTCCCTAGGTCCTTGAGTTTGGCCTTCGAAACTTTACAAGTTTGGATTCAGTCAAAGGGCCACATTTGAGGACCACATGTGGCTTTGAGGCCACAGGTTCCCCACCTCTATTCTAGAAACTATCAAATTTAAAACTCAGTAATCTAAAAGATGAAGTCAGTGCAAATTATATAGTAAGACATGACATCTAGCCACATACTGAGAGTATTTTCTACTGCGCAGGGGCAAAGTGGAATTCTGAACCACCTTCTAAGCTGGACTGAACAACGAAGTACCACAGTATTATGAGTAGCATCTGAATAAGTAACTTCTTGGCTATTTTGCTGAGGTTATTGGAATTATGTCATACACCCAAATTTCAGATGCATTTGTTTTTAGGTCTAGTCTCTTCTGTTTTTAAGTGTTCTTCCACGACACCAGACAGTGGGAATTCGGTCACCTGGACCCTGATTGTTATAGAGACATTATAGAGACCTTCCAGCCCGGTTTGGCGATGTGCTTAAAGTAGGGAAAGTGATCCTCAATCCAGGTATAGATGTCTTTCAAGGTCATGCGCTTCCGCTCAGTGCTGTTGATGGCAAACTGGATCATAGCCATGTAGGAATAGGGTGGTCTTTCCGATACACAATCCTGCCAGGAAGTTGATGCAGCTGGGGGTTCTTCCACCTGAGAGCAGCAAGGAAGCCAAAGGAAGAAAGGACAAAAAAGGAGAAAGAGGGAAGGAACTAGTCATCAAAGCTGCCCACTTAGAGTCTATCTCTTGGAAAAACCCTCTTACCCAGAGAATGATTCTAGAAGAAGCATGTTCACAGCCATGTTACTGTGGGACCTGCAGTCCTTCTAATTCTGTGAAAGCTGTTTATACAGAGATTCTACACAGAATTAGAAGAAACTGAATTTCTGATAACATGATACCACTAGACTGGCTTTAATCAGTCTGGATTACTCTTAGGATCATAGGTTAAGTTACTGGTCCAAGGTCATACAAACAGTAAATTACAGGGATGAGATTTGAACCCAGCTCCTCTGACTTCAAATACAAAACTGGGAAGTATTTAACTCATATATGATTTGCTTTGCTATCAATATTATTTTTTCTAGTGCGCATATCTTTTGGCAATAGTTTTTACATATTTTTATTCTAAATAATAAACTTATTCTTCTTGAGACAACAAAATACAGTAAAACATTCTGTTCCTTAATAATAAAACCCAGAGTGGATATGAACATTCCCATCATGTTTCTGTCTTCACAATCATATATAATATATTCTAAAATGCCCCCATTAGATTTGTAAAACTTAATGCTTGGTTGGTTGTTTAATATATGGTAAAATCAAATATAATACACTAATCAATAGGGCTCTTTTTTGCACAATAAAATTTATTTTAAAGAAACAAAGCATTTCTTGGTATGGCAGCAAAGTCCCAAATGCTGTTCCAGAGAGAAAATATTCATTCCCTTCACACTCTGCCTGTGTTCCAGGCAGAATTTATATAGCTCTTGTGTGTTGGAAAGAATTCTCCAGAAATGATTTATAGAAATCCTGCTGATATGTCATGATAGTAAGGAGCTGTTTATAGAATGTAAGCTCTGATAATTCCTTCCAGCACAGAAAGGCTATAAGATAAAGTCTCAGTGATGGACTACAAGTCTTTTGTCTGAGAATCAACCAATGGGGGCAATCTCTAGTCATCCTGATCTTGCCACTGGACCCAGTTGGCTCCAGAGGAGAAAGCGAGGCTGGTGATTCCTCACTTAAATCCAATTCACTTACAAGTCATGATATCACCTTCCTGATGTTATGGTCCTCTTTGAGAATAAGGACAAACAACAACAACCTGAGAACTGACCTATGTAATTTCAAGAAGCTGAACACCAAGTTGGCTGCAGAGTGATGGATATTTTGGACGTATCAATTCACAAAGTCCAATTGCTAAGGTTCAGTTATTAAAAACTGCAATCTACTTCAGTGGAAAGAGCAATGATAATATTCAAATCATATATTCTTGAAATACTAGAGATTAAGTTTAAGATGCTTTATTATTATTAAATTAGAACTCTTGTTTGGAGTGTGAATTATTTATTATATGCTGTATAAGAATGAGCTCTACATCACAGAAATGATATTGTTGTGGGGGCATATTGCAGTATAATAAGCCAAGTGGACAAAGTAAATAGTGAGTTTTTCATATAAATCACAAACTGATCAAAGAGACAAAATATAATAATGAATGGTTCACTCCAACAGGTCAGACATATATTGAAAGACTCTATCAAAATTTCAGAAGCTGATGAATTCTTCACTTCCCTGGGAACAATTCTCATTTTCATTGGAGAAAATACCATGGTACAGAGGAAAGAAGGCTGGATTAGGAGTCAGAAGACCCAGATTCAGCTCCCAGCTCTAACACTAATTACCTGAAGGATCTTAGGGAAGTCACTTAATCTCTTTATACTTCAGTTTCCTCACCTGTAAAATGAGATAGTTGAAACTAGATGATCTATAAGGTCCCCTCCAGCTCTAAATCTGAAATCCTATGACCTCCCAAAGGTTGAAGAAATGACAAAAGGAAAGCGCATCATGATTCCATTATTTTAGACCTGATTTTGAACAATAAGAAGAAACTTCATGGTTAAAGAATTGTGGTACATAAATACAATAGCATATTACTGTGTCACAAGAAATGACAAAATGGACCATTATAGAGGAAACTGTGAAAGACCTCTCTGAACCAACATAGAGTGAAATGTGCATCTAGAACAATTTATACAAAGACAACATTATAGAGACACCTTTGAAAAACTTTGAAACTATGATTAATGCAATAATAAACTGTAAGTGAAGAGTACTGGAGATGAATCATGCCACCCACCTCCTGTCAGAGAAGTAATGGACTTAAAATGCAGAAGGAAACATACATTTTTGGACATGGCCCATGTGGAAATTTATTTTGCTAAATTATGCATATTTGTTATAAGGGGTTTATTTTTTTGAGGCCCTAAAAAGAGTGGGGTTGTGGGAGGAATGATAAATGTCTGTACAAAAGAAATCAATTTTTAAAAATAAAAGACATTAAAAAAAGAATTATGTCATTTTAGAAGTCGTTATTAAGAAAGAACCCCTGAACATAGAACACTATGTGAGTTTAGAGAAAGATGAATTTACAGAAAAGGTGGGAAAGATCTCATGGCTCAAGAATGGACAAACAAAATTCTGATAACAAAAGTGTAAACAATTCTTATAAAGAAGATAGTATCTAAAGGGGATAGTATCTAAAGAAATTTATATGGAGAGAGAACTCAATGATGAGATTAGATTTTAAAAGAACATATATAAGAGATGGCACCAGAGGTAGGTAACAGGATTAATACAAAAGGATGGCCAATTCTGTAAGTATATTGGGTTAAAATTCAACATGAATTGAGGCCTGCAATAAATACCAAAGACAACAAAAAATGCTATTTTGGAAGCAAGAAGATAAACAAATAACAGAACCAGGGTTTAGGGAAATAAGGTTCTAACAAATGACACAAAGAAAAAAATCAGACTTACTTTGCTTCTATGTTCTCTATTAATAAGAATAATCTTCATATGGCAATGAATAGGTAAAAAAAAAAAGTTAGCAGGAAAATGAACACCAAGATAGTTAAGATGGCAAGAGAGCATCTAACTGCTCTTAAAGACTTTAAATCACCTGGCAGAAGCAAAATTATATTCCCATATATCGAAGAATTTAGGAATGAATGCTGAATCATTGTTCATGACCTTGAGAAGAGATGTCATGGGATTGAGATCAGCACAAAGGAAAGGTGGATTCTTCCTGCAAGGTGGCCAATGAGGATTTAAAATAGGGAAAGACGTGGTTACTATGAACCTATATGAATTAAGAATCTTTTTATTTCAGGGAAGACTTTCCAAACTGGAAGGATATAGCCTGGATGATAGTGCAGGTAGATGTGTTCACAAATGTGTAAATTGTCAGATATAGAGTCTTGATTACTAAAATGATATCAACTTAAATATTGTAATCCAGTGGAAATCCCACAGGTGTTTCTCCTATTCAATATTCTGATTAAAGATAAAAATGGCATACATATTAAATCTGCAGATCAAATGTTGCTAGAGAGAATAGTCAATGTGTTGAGAGTGAGGAACCAAAAAGATCTTGACATGCTGGACTCGTGGGCTAACTCTCTTAAGGATGAAATTTAATGGGAGTATATGTAAAAGTATTGCACCAGGGTTCTAAAAGTTAAAGGCACAGCTAGGTGGCACAGTGAATAGAGCACTGGCCCTGGAGTCAGAAGGACCTGAGTTCAAATCCTGCCTCAGGCACTTAACACAAAAACTAGCCATGTGACCTTGGGCAAGTCAGTTAACCCCAATTGCCCCCCAAAAAGCAAAAAAAAATAAATTAAAAAAAATAAATAAAAGTTAAGTGCACAATTATAGAAAGAGAAAAATGATAATAGCCAATAATAATAGCTAACATTTACATAGTGTTTACTGTGTGCCAATCATTGTACTAAGCACTGTACAACTATTATCTCATTTGATTCACAATGACCCAGCAATGTAGATGCTATTTATAAGTGACCTACTCACATAGCTAGTGTCTGAGATCAGATTTGAACTCAGGTCTTCTCAACTCCAGGACCAGCACTCTTCCATTTCACCACCTAACTGCCCCTTAAGGCAGATCCAGGGGTTTTAATAAACCCCAAGTTGAATAAAAATCAACAGTGTAATGTGGCAGCCAAAAAAATCTACTGTGATCTGAGGCTGTATTAATAAGTGTGAGTACCTGAAGGACAGGGAATCATACACTGTCCTCTGCTCTGGTCAGACCACACTGGGATTATTTATAGCTTGGGGGAATGAGAAGAGGGTGCCATATTTTTAGGAAGGATGTAGACAAATTGGAGAGGATCCAGAGGAAGGTGACTAAAGTAGTGAAAGCACATGAAACCGTGTAATACAAAGATTGACTGAATGAACAGATGTTTAGGCCGGAAATTCTGGGAGAGGAGGCTGGCACCTTAGCACTATTTTCAAATATCAGGAAGGTTGTCATGCAGAAGAGATTAGATTAGTTCTGCTTGATCCCAAGGTGCAAAACAAGGACCAAAGGAGTAGGAATCATAGGGAGTGAAATTTAGTTCAAGGTAAGGAGAAACTTCCTAACAATTACAGCTACCTCAAAACAGGGTAGTTATGTCTTGGAAAGTAATATGCTGTCACTGGTGTTCTTGAAGCAGAAGATGCATAACCACTTGTCAGGGATGACACAGAAGATTTACACTTCAGGTGGGAATTGGACTAGATAACTTCCAGCATCAAGGTTCTACCATACTTAATCATTTTGTCTCCATCTTTTCTATTAAAGAAAATTATCTTGAAATTGGAGAAGATAGATAAATACCAAAAAGAATTTGAAGTCAAGGACAAGTGTGACAATAGAAAACAACTAGCAGCTTTGAATAGTCCAACTCTCTCACCAAAGTGGGATATAATTTACCCACAGATTTGATTGCTGGTTCACTGCTGTGGTCTTTAAATAATCTTGAAAGACAAGAATGGTGATGTAAGACCAGAGATAAATGTCTTAAATATTGGTGAGTTTGATGTTTATTACAGCAAAATTCTAGATTATATTATTTATCCTTAAAATTCTTGGCTTTTTGATAGCATATATTATTAAATCAATATTTTATGAGCACTTAGGAAAGGAGCCAGCATGACTTCACTACCAACCAATCATATTCCATTAACTTCCATTTCCTTTTTAGATAGTGTTACTACACTGGTAGATCTATGAAGGATGGCAGAGCAGTATAACTAGATTTCGTCTAAAAAAATCTGACAGTCTCTTGTGATACCCTTGTTGACAAGATAGAGAAATTTGGGCTGTTAAGGATGATGTCCAGCTGGATGGAATAATAACTGGCTGAATGATCAGAACTAAAGAATGTTAATTAATGGATCAGTATAGACATGGAAAGAGGTCTCTAGTGATATGCTATAGGATTTTGCTCTTGATTCTATTATGTTTTACACATTTAAGACACATTTATACATTTAAGACAACTCAAATGAAGATATGGTTGGGATGTTTATCAAATTTGCCTTTCATAAAAAGCTGGGATAGTTTGCTGGATGGCAATCAATACCTTAAAAAAAAATCTCAACCAGGCAGAACAATCAATTGTTATATAACAGGATGAAATTTAGCAGGCGTGTTAAGTCTCGCATGTAGGTCCAAAACACAAATGACACAAATAAAGAACAGGGAAATCTGACCATATGAAAAAGATTTAAGAATTTTAATTGATGATATGCACAATATGAATTAGCAGTGTGGTATAGCAAACAGAAGGGTTAATGTAATTGTAGGCTGTATTACTACATCCAGAACAAGGGCTCTAGTAGTCACACTATACACTGAACTTGTTAGATCACATCTAAAATATTGTTTACATGGGGATTACATTTTAAGAAGTATAATGGAATAAGATTAGAAGGGGCAGCTAGAATGATGAAAGGAGAATAAATCATGTCATATGAACATAGAATCAAAATTTAGAGCTAAGAGGGTACTTACAGATCATCTGTTCTGATCTCTTTATTTTAAAGATGAAGAAACGGTAGAAGCAGGAAAACTCCGTGAGCTACCCCCATAACCACCTCAAATACCTATAAAATATGACTAAACAAATTTTAGAGCTATTACAGAACGCACAAAGTGACAGAGAGAAACAAATCTCTGGCTAAAGGCAGCCGAGCAGGCAGACAGGAAGGGTCCATTGCAGAGCACTGAGAGCCAAGCCCAGCCCCGTGTGAGCCCATGGTTTTAGCCCCAGGGTGGCCCCAAACAGCAGCAGCTGGAGGGGACTTCAGGAGAGTGGACCACCAACAGCTGTGTCAGTTTCCAGAAATATCAACCCATAAATGCCAAAGACAAAGTAAAAGGTCAGTGTGGAACTCTGTTGGAACTGGGGGGAACAGAGAAGGGTCTGGCCTCGGCCCCAGGAGTGAAAAGTGGCTGGAGCCACCTCCATGTGGCTGCTTCAGAGCTCCTGGCCTGAAGATCAGAGGGGGAGCAAGCAACCATTCAGAGGGTAATTGTTCTTGCTTTAACCTGCCTGGATCTGGATCACTATCTTGGGTGGTGGTCCTGAGGTGTGTGGCCAGTGAACCAGAGCTTGTGGGGGCAGAAGAGAGGATACCCAACTAATAGCTCTGGCAGCTGCAGAAACCCCGGCAATTTGGGAAAAACTCTCTTCTCTGGAAGCAGAGTTCTACTCTGGCAAAGAGCTCAAAAGTCAAGTAATTGAGTGGTAACATAAGCAAGCAAAGGAAGCAAAGCAAACACAGCAATCAAACCATAGATTCCTTTTTGGGGGACAAAAAGGATCAAAGCATGGAACAGAAAGACAATGAAGTCAGAACTCCTGCACTAAAAGCTCCCAAGAAAAATATGAACTAGTTACAGGCTATGGAGGAGAGCTCAAGAAGGATTCTGAAAATCAAGTAAGAGAAGTGGAGGAAAAATTAGGAAGAGAAATGAGAATGATGCAAGAAAATCACGAAAAGCGAGTCAACAACCTGACTGAAGAAAATAACACCTTAAAAAATAGACTAACTCAAATGGCAAAAGAGGCCCAAAAAGTCAATGAAGAGAAGAATGCCTTAAAAAGTTGAATTTGACAGATGGAAAAAGAATCTCAAAAGCTCATTGAAGAGAATAATTCCTTCAGAATTAGATTGGAGCAAATGGAAGCTAATGACTTTCTGAGAAACCAAGATACTATTAAACAGATCCAAACAAATGAAAAAAGTAGAAGGCAATGTGAAATACCTCATTAGAAAAACCACTGACCTGGAAAATAGATCCAGCAAAGATAATTTTAAAATTATTGGACTACCTGAAAGTCATGATCAAAAAAAGAACCTAGAAATCATCTTTCAAGAAATCCTCAAGGAAAACTGCCCTGATATTCTGGAACCAGAGGGCCAAATAGAAATTGAAAGAATTCACCAATCACCTCTTGAAAAAGATCCCAAAAAGAAAACTCCTAAGAATGTTATAGCCAGATTCCAGAGTTCCCAGATCAAGGAGAAAATGTTACAAGCAGCCAAGAAGAAACAATTTGAATTCTGTGGAAACACAATCAGGCTAACACAAGACCTAGCAGCTTCTACCTAAAGGGATCAAAGGGCTTGGGCTATGATATTCTGGAGGTCAAAGGAGCTAGGATTAAAACTAAGAATCATCTACCCAACAAAACTGAATATAATGCTTCAGAGGAAAATATGGTCATTCAGTGAAATAGAGGACTTTCAAATATTCTTGATGAAAAAATCAGAGTCGAACAGAAAATTTGACATTCAGATACAAGAAGCAAGAGAAGCATGAGAAGGTAAACAGGGAAAAGAAATCATAAGGAACTTATCAAAGTTGAACTATTTACATGCCTATGTGGAAAAAACAATAATTGTAACTTACGAAACTTTTCTCAGTATGAGGATAGTTGAAGGGAATATAAATGTATGTATATGTATACATACATATATATGTCTATATAGGAGGGTATACGTGCATATGAATACATATGTGAGTGTATGTATATATGTGTTCAGGTATACATAGAGGGCACAGGATCAATTGAATAGGAAGGGATGATATTTAAAAAATAAAATTAAGAGGTAAGAGAGGAATATAATGAAAGGAGATAGGGAGAGACAAAATAGGGTAAATTATCTCATATAGAAGAGGCAAGGGAAAACTGTTATAATGGAGGGGAAGAACGGGAAGGCTAAAGGGAATGGGTCAACCTTATTTTCATTGAATTTGGCTTAAGGAGGGAATAACATACACACTAAATTGGGTATCTTGCCCTACAGGAGAGTAGGGTGGAAAGGGATAAGAGGGGAGATGATAGAAGGGATGGCAGATTGGGGGAGGGGAGGTAGTTAGAAGCATGGACTTTTGTAAAGGGATAGGGTCAAAGTAGAAAACAGAACAAGTGGGGGGTGGGATAGGATGAAGGAAAATATAGTCAGTCTTTCAAAATATATCTACTATGGAAATGTTTTATGTAACTACACATGTACAACCTATATTGAATTGCTTATCTTCCCAGTAAGGGTGGGTAACAAGGGAAGAAGAGAAAGAATCTGGAATTCAAAGTTTTAAAATAAAATGTTTTTAAAAAATTATTATTATTATTATTATTTTACATGCAACTGGGAAATAAGATCCATTTTGCCCTAATGGAAAGTCAGAGTGGGAGTGGGGGAGGATATAGGAGAGAGCAGATTGGGGGAGAGAGTATTCAGTGGAATGGCTGTTTTGGGGTGGTAGGTAGGGGAAAGATGGGGAGAAAATTTGTAACTCAAAATCTTGTGGAAATGAATGTTGTAAACTAAAAATAAACATAAAATTTAATTTAAAAAGATGAAGAAACTGAGCTCAAAGAGGTTAAGAGATTTGTGCAACATCATACAGGCATTAAGTAGAGAACAGGGATTCAAACCCAAGGTTTTTCCACTGTGCCATTTTGAGTAGTGGTTGAAAGAACTGTTGACATTTAACTAAACAAGAGAAGATTCAGAGGGTAGATGACTATTTTCATTTTAGCAGCTAGGGACACCAGCAGATTGGTATAGTTTTAGGAGTAGTGAATACACACATGGAGTTTGATAGCTATGGACAAACATCAATAATTCAACTACATGGGTGTGGGAGCTGCTGGTAACAAGGTACTGAGTATCAGGGCAGCTGGTGATGGAGCTAATTTTTGATGGAGTCAAGGTCAAGAATATTAAAGGAATTAATGGGAAAAATTATAAGGGAAGGAAGTTCAGCAGTACCAGATCTTAAACTATATTATAAGGCAGTACTTACCAAAACTGTCTGGTAACGGCTAAGAAATAGAATCAGTAGAACAGAGCAGACATACAATTTATAGCAGCAAACAAATATAGTAACTTAGTGTATAACAAGTGTAAAGACTTAGTTTTTGGGATAAGAATCCATTATTTGGTTAAAATTGTTGGGAAAGCTGAAAAACAGTCTGGCAGAAATTGGGCATAGACCAATATCTTACACCATTTACCAAGATGAGGTCAAAATAGAATATCAACCTAGATATAAAGGGAGACATCACAAGAAAATTTGAATAACATAAGAACATACTACCTATTGGACTTACAGAGAGGTGAACAATTATGAACAAATAAGAGACAGAGAGCACTGTGAGATGTAACATTAGTAATTTTGATTAAATTTAAAAAGGTTTGTACAAATAAAACAAATGTAGCCAAGATCAGAAGGAAAGCAGAAAATTGGAAAAAAATTTTTAATAATCAGTTCCTCAGACAAAGGTCTCATATCTCAAATATATAAAGAATTTTGTCAAATCTATAAGAATGCAAGTGATTCCCCACTCGACAAATAGTCAAAGGATATGAACAGGCAATTTTCTGATGGAGAAATCAAAACGATTTCTAGTCGTATGAAAAAAATGTTCCAAATCATTACTGATTAAAGAAATATAAATTAAAATAACCTTGAGACATCATTTTATACCTCTCAGATTGACTGAAATGATAGAAGGGGAAAGTGACAAATGTTGGTAGGGATGTGGAAAACTGGGACCTTAATTCTTATTTGTGGGTGTGTGAGCTGGTCCAACCCTTTTGGACGGTGATTTGGAATTATGCCCAAAGAGTTATTGAACTACCTATATTACCCTTTGACCCAGCAGTACCACTCTTAGGTCTGTTTCCCAAGACAATTAGGGAAAAAGGAAAAGAACCTATATATTTTAAAATATTCATAGCAGTTCTTTTTGTGGTGGCAAAGAAACGGAAATTGCAGGGATGCCTGTCAATCAGGGAATGGTTAAACAAATTG
Source organism: Pseudochirops corinnae (assembly GCA_028646515.1). NCBI lineage: Eukaryota > Metazoa > Chordata > Mammalia > Diprotodontia > Pseudocheiridae > Pseudochirops > Pseudochirops corinnae. Next base: position 401,084,221 of record CM053585.1, read on the forward strand.
TAGTATATATTCACGAAGGACTACTCTACTATAAGAAATGATGAGGGGCTGCTAGGTGGTGCAGTGAATAGAGCACCGGCCTTGGAGTCAGGAGGACTTGCCGTGTGACCTTGGGCAAGTCACTTAACCCCAACTGCTCTGCCTTCCCCCCTCCAAAAAGCAAAAAAAAAGAAAAAGAAAAAAGAAAAAAAAGAAATGATGAGCTAGATGATTTTAGAAAAGCAGTGAGAGACTTGTACAAAGTAAATTTCTGACTATTATAAATATCCAAATTAACTGCAAAGATCCTATCAAGATGTTTTTGCATACAGAGAAAGAACTGACGTGTGTGTGTGTGTGTGTGTGTCTGTGTGTCTGTGTGTGTAATATATGCATGTTTGTGTCTACTGGAAGCCATCTCTAGGGTGAGGTGGAAGGGGTGGAGGGAGAAAAAAAAAATAAAGTTGCATGATAACTGTTGTGTATTTGAATAGCAAGTTGTGCATAATGAATCTGTAGTTTCAGATGAAATCCTCTGTTTTTTTATTCCACTTTGTTATAGAAATGCTTGTTTAAGAATAAAAAAAAGTTAAAAAAAAAGAGAAATATTTAACACAATGAAACACATTTAACACAGTCATCATTACAATAGTCACAACAAATCATTGCATTTTCTCCACAAAAAAAACTGAAAGATAGCACAGCTTCAACATCTTCGCTCCACTGTTGCTAATAACCACCTCTTCCATGTTCCTTCTTTCCACATCTCCATCCCCCTTTCATTGTCCTGTCTAGCAATTTAGTAAAAAAGAAAAAAACTGCTACCACCTACTCTTCCTCCATCATATGAAATTTCAAGTTTTGTTGTGACAAAATGTGTTATGCTGGCTTTTCTTAAAAAAAAAAAAATGCTTGTTTAGTTGGAATTACAAAGAGGCAGAAAATAATTTAGATTAGAATCAATATATCAATTAACAATTAAGTACCTACTATGTGCTAGGAACTGTGCTATGTATTAGATACAGGAAAGTCCCTGCCATCTGTCCACAGATGAGTAAAAATACAGGTCACATTTACAATAAATTCACAGTGATTTGGCAAGAAGGCACAAAAAACTGGGGAAAACAGGAAAAGTCTCTTAAAGGAAATGATGCTTAAAATGAACCTTGATGGGACCTAGGAGCTCCAAGTAGAGGTGAGGAGAAAACATTTTAACATGGCAAAGCCTATGCAAAGAATGGAGTTGCGAGACAGAATGAAGTGTATAGAGAATAGCAAGCAGGCCAGTTGGGCTGGACCAGCTGATGTGTGTTAAGTGGACATACAAAATACATAATCAGCCTAGAAGAGGAGGCTGGAGCTCTACTGTGAAGAGTTTAAAATGGCACAGAGAAGTTTGTTTTTCTTAAAAGCAGTAGTATGCCACTGAAGCTTCTTCCAGAGGAGAGATGTGGTCAGATCTTCACTTTAGGAATATAGCTTTGGCAGCTATGTGGGGGACATACTGGACATGAGGGCCTGGACTAAAGTGGTCCTATAGGGCATGAGTGCAGAGAAGGGGACAGATGTGAGAGACAGTGAAAAAGTGGAATTGCTAAGGTTGGATAAAATGGGGTAAATGAGGGAAGAGACATAGGTGAATGAGATTCTGAAGAATGGTGACGCCTTTGAATGTTCTGTCTTATGAAGTTGTGAATTCCACCTTCTAAGGAAGTGTTCAAACAGATACTGAATGATCACTTGTTGAAGATATATTTTGGACAGGACTCATTGTAATGGTGAGGGAATTTGAAGATCTTCCCTGCCCTTAATGGGTCTCACTTGGAGCCCAACAAGAGAAGCTTGCTTAGGGGAGGCTTGCTTTTCACCACACCTTTTGTTACTTTGTAATTAGGCAGTGGGTCACAAAGGTTGTGATGTCTTCTGACCCTGGAGAAGTCTACATATATACCCTGATTTGAGATTTTGCTTTGGGGCTCACTTATGGGAAAAGTTGTGTGATTTGACCAGATGAGACTCTGGGTAGCCATTGGGCCCCCTGGCTTTGAAAACCCAGATTTTGGTGCTTCTCTCTGGAAACTAACACATTATGTATGTAATGGTCAGACAGCTAGAAGCCCTGTCTGTTGGTCTGTTGAACTGTTATTTTCTCTGTCTGTATTTTTTTGTCTACTTGTAACTTCTGTTTGTATTGTCTCTGAAGTTCAGGGTGCTGACTTTTTCCCCTGAACTAGGTAAATGATATATATTTGATTAAACTAAGATTGTTAACCCCTTCTGAGTTGCTTTCCTTTAGAAAAGCAGATCAAAAAACCTGTGCTGGGAGCCATCCTGGGTATGCTATGGTGTTTGCTGTTACACTCATGCACGGGGCAGATGGGATCACTAAAACAGACAACTCTGAGAGTTCCTTCCAATTTAATGATTCATACTTACCAAGCAGTATTTATGAATAGTCTTCCCATTTCATGCCTGAGGAGGAAAAGTCTCAGCAGAAAGGAAATTGTCCTTAGTTATACATCATAGCAGTAGTGGAAGCTGAACTGGAACTGGGAGATTGTTATAGTTAACCATTCAAGACACTTCCCTTTCATGGGAACTTCCTGAAATGATCCTGACTGACCCTTTTACTCACATTACTCTAAGAAAACTCACCTTGACTTGACCATGCTCCAGACGTTGATTCTCCTTCTCCTCAATCTCTTGCTTGATGCTACAGGAACCCAATCCATCAGAACTCATCTTTCCTAACCACTGAATATTGGTCAGGCTGTCATCCAGAAGGCAGCCTGCTGCCTCACTTCCAGCTGTTGAAGAAATAAATCAAGGATTCTCTTTACCTGTTTGCCAGCTATTCCAGCAGCTAGGTCTCCCTGATATCCAAACAGACAGTTGAGGAACATTCCCACAATGTTCAATACTTTGGAATCAGGGAGTCTGTGAATCTAAGATGGTCCTCAGTTGTTTTGCTCCATCCTAGATCTTGGGAGAAATTTGGAAGCAAAGTACAACCACATCTTAACTCAAGCCACCCTGATCTTCAAGGGTTCTGAACACTAGGCAATTTAACCTTACCAAAAAGGTAAGTCACATTCTGTCCCTGTACTTCACCATGAACTAAAAACTAATGTTATCCTCTTTGCAAGATCAACTGAATGAATAATAAAGAGAAAGTCCTTTATCAAATTAAGAAGGGATATGGAAATGTTGAACTTTAATTGCAGTCTCAGACCCCAGTTGCTAAGAACCAAAGTTGTAGGACCAAAGAATAGATTAATTTCTATTTGAGTTTCAGGCTAGATGTGGTATATCCTAGGCATTAAATGTATAGTAAATGTAATATAAGCAAAAACCTCTTCACCAAAGATAGTTTCCCACTGTTCCACTTTGTCTAGTAATGTATAACAAGCCTCCCCACCTCCTTGCTTTATAGATCACATACCACAGCCCTCCAGCTCCCATCCCCGACTGGAATAGGCTCCTAGTGGTCTGGGTAGGGTCACATCTCTAGTGGCAGGTTTTGGTCCCATGCTCTCAGCTATCACTTCTGCCCTCTTGGTCACTTCATCTTCTTGGTTTGGGGGCTGGGATCCAGGAGGATGGGCAGGGGCCCGTCCACTGCTGATAAGGATGAATTTGTTGGGCCCACTGCTACCACTCTCTTTCCCTTTGGCAGTCAGGGCTGCAATGATGCTCTGGATATCTGTGTTGGTGGGAACTGCCACCACTTGGGTGTTTGGCATGGTGGGATGGTTGATGATCTTGATGCCTGTTGGAAACTTCTGAAGATCAGGTTCTGCCACCTCCCTGGATGGCTGCATTTGGCCAGGTGCCCCTTTGGGCTCCTCCTTCTCTCCTTCACCTGGGACATCACGGATAGGAAGTGGGAGTTTCCGTCTCTTGAGAATCAGGGGCCGATGGGGGCTAGTTTTCATCATGAATCTGTGCAATCGCTCTCCATTGAAAACAAGAATAGAACCTATAAAGAACAAGGGGCAGTATGATATGGACTGTGACACTAAGAAAAAAATGCTTGTAGAGAAAGGTGTTTCTCCTCACAGGAGAAAATCTTGATAATCAGAATGAATCCAGAGAACTGTTATGTTTTAGTGACAAAAGAATTAGTCCTAACTAAACAGAAATCAATTTTAGTCAAATATTAACCACACATTGATAGTAGACAGCACCGTACTAGGTACAGAAGATACAGAAAAAATCCCTGTCTTTGAGTGCTGACTTCAAACCCACCAAGACCTGGGTTCAAGTACCACCTCTGGCAAGTACTGGCTTTGTAACTCTGGACAAGTCACTTAGTTTCTCAGTATTCTAGGCAATAAGGCCATAAATTATAAAGAAGGTTTTCTCATGTGGGAATTCTATGAACTATTGAAATTATAATTCCAGTCCTTATCCCTGTGGTAACCAAAGTAAAAGTGGGTAGGTCTTCTTGTTTAATCCACCTCTCACAGGGAGTGCCTAAAAAGGGAATAATTGGTTTATGGAAGATATTTTCTCCAAGAATGTAGTTGGCATCAGCATTAATATTTTTCTGATTGGCAAATCAAAGATCTCAAGTTTATACTCTGCATCCTAAGTCTTATTTTGTCATGGAATTTAGTGTCTTATTTTACAATTAAATGTAAGCTAAAAGTTGCTTTAGTTAAATTATTCTAACTAGTAGAGGGAATTTTGAAACTTTCTCTAAAATCAGAAATGCATGTATATTAATACATTTTCTGACAGGAAGAAAAAAAAAGTCTGGGTCTGCAAGGAACATTCAATCTAGTGGTAAGGAAGCTGATCACTGAAGCAAATGAAATAAAAAGTGGGACCTAAGCTCCATCTATAGCTAAGTCATATTTAATGGCAAAATAAATGAACCTAGATCTTCCTGATTCCAAAACCAGTACTGTCTCCACTATGCCTTGCTGCTTCTGGTGGGCATGTTTTCTTGATATAATCCCAGGGGACAGAAAATTCAGATTAAAATTGTTACAATAAACTTTCAAACTCAAGACAGTATCAAAGAGGAGAAAAAATGGAGATTTTTATTTATTGTAGCCTGGCACAGTGGGAAAATGATGGATTTCGATTCAGACAACTTGGATTTGAATTGTTTCTGCTATTCCTTAATTATATGACCTTGGGAAAATCTTAACCTCAGAGAATCTTAGATAATTGAAATGGACCCCAGAGGTCATCTAATCTAATCCATAATTCATCCAAGAACATATTAGACAAGAAGTCATCCAGTCTTTATTTGTAGATTTCCACTGAGGAGGAACCTACCACCTTGCAAGGCTTATGTTAGCAAGTTTTTCCTTACATAGTCTAAAATTGCCTCTTTGAAACCTCTACCAATTAATTACTTAGTTCTTCATTCTGAAATCAAACATAAATCTAATCTCTCTTCTACGTGACAGTCCTTCAAATACTATTGACGCGGTGGTGGGACCTAGACCTCCAAAAGCCCTAAGACCATCTAAGCACCCCCAGAATCCCAGCCCCTCACCTCTATGAGAAAATTCTCTCTTTGGTGCAGAAACATGCAGATCTGACCCTGTAATTCCTTAGATAAAGGACAGTCAAGAGTGGTGCCTGGCACAAGAATTTTTGTCCCTGGCTGGCCCAAGGACACTCCCTCAAGCCAGATCCCCAGGGTCCATGCCTCTGGCAGCTAAACAAAAATTGTCTTTTCTCCCTCAATGCCTGGTATCAACAAAGGTATCTCTACTGACTCCCTGAATTTTCCCATCCACAGATCATTGACGCCTGCTCCCAAAGACATCTGGACCCCTTGTGTTACTTAATTAGCATCCTTAACATTCCTTTTCCTGCTCCTTTTCTATATAAGCTTTAGATTGACCCCCATTAAGTTGCAAGTTCCCCAAAGGAACTTCACCTGCTATTATTGGCTTTACAATAAAACTTTTGCCACTTGACTAAGAGAAGGCTTGAGTGTGTGAATTCCAGGCAATCTGTCTTGACATTCTAGGGGTTACAGCACCCAAACCTCTTTGCTATCATGTGCCCCTAAGTTTTCTCTTCTCTCAAATAAATATACCCAGTTCTTCATTGATCCTTGTGTTGCACATTTCAATATTCTTCACCATTCTGACTCATCATCCCATCTCCTTGGGATGGATACTAAATATAGCTCCTAGAACTGAACACAATGCTTCAGATGTATTCTGATCAGAACCTCTTTGAGACTCAGACTCCTCATCTGTAAAATCATAAGGCCTCTGAGATTCCTTTCAGCTCTCAAGTCAATCTATGAACCCACAGAAATGCTAGTATTACAGATTTGTATAGTGTTTAAATTTTTTTTTAAAGTATCTAATATCTATTACTTTATTTAATTTGTAGAACATCCCTGCAGGGTAGCTAATAGCTTCATTTTAAATGAGATATAGAGAAATGACGTGCTCAGTTTCTACAAGTTAGTGGCAGAGTCAGGACTAGAATTCAGGTCTCTGATGCTATAATAGCTGTACAAGGTTGGAGGAAGGAAACAAATTTTTGGCTTGGGACCTTTAAATATTTGAGTCTTTGAGATGACTCAATGAGAAGACTCATCCCTCCAATGTATGTCATTCATTCTATTAGGAAGTGTCACCCTGGGAATCAGAGGGATTCTTTTTCCTAGGTCCTAAATTATACAATTTGGGGTATCACAACTTTTTATCTCACAGGCATTTGACAAAATGACCTTGAGCTCTTCTTACCTTTCAATTCTTGGACCTAAGTTCTCACATCTTTCAGGTTCCTCCAGTTTTACCTTTTCTCCATCTCTCTTAAGTTGGACCCTTTATTGCTCCCCTCTCCCTAAAACCACCAGGTCCTGCTTCTTTTTTTTCCAGCATGTCCTTTCCCAAAAGTAAGTCTTATTGCTCCCTTCCACTCCTAACCCTGGTTCAGTTATGTATTCGACTGCACCCATATGGCCCAGTGTTAAAACACTGAAGGAGATACATAAGAGGAAACAAAATTTAGTTCTCACCTTCAAGGAATGTTAAATTTAATAATGCACATTTGCACATAATAATAATAATACAGGGTGTGAGGTGCATAATAGACATCAAACAAAACGCTAAGAGGTTTCAAGATCCTTTCGAGAAAGCTGTCAATACCCCACACTGAACAGAGGAGGCCACGGGACAGCCAGCAAGTGAGGCCGGGGGGGGGGGGGGGGGGGGGGGGGGGG
>CM053585.1:401091506-401111068 GCA_028646515.1 Pseudochirops corinnae
TCCGGGTTGCTCACTTCCCTGAGAAGGTCGGGGCCCGGCTGCCGGTGTAGAGCTGGGATCCAAGCTCGGGCCCGCGATCTTCTCTCCCGGGCTCCCCGCGCCCGCCCAGGAACTGGGCACTGGAGGGGGTCCGTTTTAAGGAGGGTGGCTACAGAGCCCAGCCCCCTCCCCGGCCCGGGGCTCCCACTCCGCCGAGCTCCCGAGGGCCCTCCCAGGGAGCGGGGCAGGTTGGGCACCCCCCCCTTCCCCTTGGGGAGCAGAGGCCGACCCCCTACCCCGGCCGCCCCCAGGCCCTCTTACCTCAGCACCGCGGCTGCTGCCTCCACCACCGCCGCAGGGCAGGCCTCCAGGGGCCGGGCCTCCCCTTAGCCTCAGCCCGCCGGGGCCGAGCCAGGGTCCAGGAGCAGGCCCCGGGCCGCTGGCGGCCGGGTCGGCCAGGTCCCCGGCCGTGGGGGGGAGGGGGAGGGTCTCCGGGAGAGGGGGAGGGGGGAGTCCTAGATCAGGGGAGGGGGAGGAGGGGGATAAGGGGGCTTTCAGTTTGTTCCGCGGTTTGAAATTGGCGCCGGCGGAGCGTTGCCGGTCACGTGACTCGGGCGCCGCCAATCGGGGCCGAGCGTTGTTTAAGCGTTCTGGGCCGGAACTCTGCCCGGGCTGTCTAGGGACCGGGGCGCTGGAGCAGAGAGGGACCGGAGCCTCTGGGGTAGGGGAGGAGTGCGGACGTGGGAGGGGGCCGGGCACAGCTGAGTCAGGCTGCTGGGAGTGGGTCTGGTGGACTTCCGGGGCTTGCTGAGGGGTGGGGAGGCCGCTCCCCGGGATCCCTCTCTTTCCTGCTCGAGTTTTTGTTCTAGGTGCTTTCTTCACTGGAGGAATTGCACTCACCCAGTGTAAGTTACCGTACCCCCACCCCCACCCCTTCTTAGAGCAGCATTTTCCTTTTCCTGCAGCCCTAAGCCAGGTACACAGTAGGCGCCTAATCTATGCTGTTGCCTGGAGTCCCTCCTGCATTTTCAGGTTGGTGGTTCTAGGACTTAAATAGCAGATCCCTGATAGCGCTTAGTCCGGCCGGGAGTGGTGGGCTTTACTTCCCCGGACAGTGATCGGTTTTCTTTGCTTTTTTTGTTGTTTGATCTCTAGGGATGGGTGAGGATCGTTGCCAGTCTCTCCGACGTATTTCCCCAGGCAACATGAGGTTACTCACTGTCCTTCCCTCCTCGACTGTTGATGCCTCCCCGGAAGAAACGCAAAAACCAATCGCGGAAACCACAACTGGCATTCCGAGAAGGGCCTCTGGAGGGACCCAAGCATCCCTATGGATCCCCGAAACCAGCCGCAGCTCCCACAAGGCATGCACGGGTCAAACCAATAGACCACAAGACCATCACCTCTTGGGTAGGACCAGTGAGTTGCTCCGTACACTAGGTGCTTTTGCTACGAGATGGCTCTGCAGTTCTGTATTTAACTCACATCAGGAGAATCACTCACCCACTTAGTGGTACACAAGGGCAAGAGGCTGTTTCTTACCTAATGCTATCTGCTGTTCCTAAGCTATGTGTTGAAACTGCTCAACCAACTGCCCATAAGTTGTAAAAACGGGCAGATTCGGATCTGTTCCTGAGGCAAGAGCTAAATAATTGGGGGTTGATCAGGAAATAGCCAGCAGGAGGGAGAATTGTTGACGTCTAGACTAGCTTTACTTTGCTCTGCTACTTTTTTTTTTTTTGACTTTTTGGAGGGGAGAGGGCAGGGCAATTGGGGTTAAGTGACTTGCCCAAGCTCACACGGCTAGTAAATGCCTGCTACTCTTTTTAAAGAGCAGGGACTACAGTGGGGAGTTTTGGGACATTGTGTTCATTTTCTACCTGGAAGGTATCTTCTTTCCCTCTCTACCCTTCCCCCCCCACAACCCCTAAATAAGACTTAACCAGTAGTCTGAAGATTCAGTAGTATGTGCTTTTGCTTTGGGGTTCTGTTGTTGGAGTTCTGTTGTTACTGTTGACCTTCAGTGGCTGGCCTGATAAATCAAGACATTACCTACCCCAATTAGCCATCTAATCCCTTTAAGGAACACTTAAACCCACCTTCTTCCTTTTCTTTCTCCCGACCACTGTTTCAATCCATCAGCAAGTATTTATTAAGAGCTTTTTTTAAGTGACTGGCACTGGGGATACAAATACAGTTAATCAAACAATTCCTACTTGGGAAGGTGTTTATATTCCAAAAGATAAGACATGTACATGCATGTATGTGTTCATATCTGTCTATGCATTTGCATATGTATGGATATATAGAATACAGAGTAGTTAAATACAAGTAGTTTAGTAGGAAGGGCATTAGCATTTGGCGGGATCTGTACGTGTACAAGGTGGTGCTTGGGCTGTATCTTAAAGAGAGGAATTCTAAGAGGCAAATATGAAGAGGAATTACATTCAAGGCACAAGGGCAACCATTGAAAAGCATGGAGATAGGAGATCGAGGGTCTTGTGTGAGCAACAGAAAAGGTCAGTTTTGGCTGAACTGGGGGAGGTGGAATAATGTTCACTGAGGCTGGAAAGATAGTTTGGGGCCAGGTTTTGAATGGCTTTAAAAGCTAAAGTTAGTATTTACCTTAGGGGCAATAGGGACCTGCTAGAGTTAGCTGAGTAAGAGAGTGACAAGGACAGAAAAAAGGTTCCAAGAACTCTTAAAAATGTAGCGTCTGATGATAAAAGTAGCCTCATGATGTAGAGAAGGGGAGTGATTTTTTAATTGGTCTCAGATACTTTACGTTCTTCTTTAGGTACATTGTTTACTGTTTAATAGCTTGCTATAAAGTAACATCCCACACTTGAAAGTCTTAACAGCTAAAGACTCTGGCTGAAAGTTTTGGGTTATGTTGTGAGAAGTTAAGAGCAGGGGCTAGTTTGGACTTCAGCTTCTGCTTAAAGAGCACTTTAAAAAATGACTTGCTAGATGTTGCTGAAAATCAATAATCCATATTCTAGGAACAGGGTAGATACCTAATAAATAACTCACAAAGTTTTATGACATTTTTCTCATAAAAATCCCATAACTTCATAGCAGGTTTCAAACTCAAAGCTCCTCACTTCAAGTCTGGTGCTCATACCTGTAGAATATGAGGGAATATACTGCTGATTTTATTGTGGATAGGCTCTCATTTTAGAAAATTTGAGCATTATATCTGTGGCTTCTTGAATGAAGACAAAGTAATTTCCAAAGATGTTTGTGGGTCTGGGCTGACTCCTTCTGTTTGTTTCTTAGGTGTCTCCTCAGTTTGAGAATACAGGAGGAGGCTGGTTGCCAGTCTACCAGAAACAACATCAGGTACCTTACAATCTTCGGAATCTGGAAAAAGGTTCTCATCAAAAAGCAGCCAAGAATAGGTTTCCACCTTTGTCCTTTGAGAGTTCAGTGTCTTCTTCCAGTGAAGCTGCTTTGGACAATCTATCAGTTATGGACTTTCCTCTGCAGTGTCCAAAGGACACTGCCAGAAGGCCCTTGATCTCTCTATTCAGTCCTCAAAGCTGTACTGAATTGTCTTCTCATGACCTTCAAAATTCAGGTTACATGGTTATCCCACCTGATATCCAGACCCCAGAACAGTCCCCTGTGAAGGACAGTGGGCACATTCCCACAGACCAGAGGCAGCATATGAGCAGGAGCTGTCCTCTCCTAATGGATCCTCCCAAGAGCCCAGACCCTGGACCTGTACTGGTTGCAGACACACCAGAAGAGAAGTATGGGCTGAAGGTAACTTGGAGACGACGATATCAACTTCTTACTTACCTCAGGGAGAAGGGGAAATTGAGCATGAGCCAGTTTCTTGTGAAGACATGAGTGGAACCTTGAAATACTGATCTCTTTTTACCAAGAACTTGGATCCAGAAGGGCAAAAATTTACATTGCCCCATGGATGGTTTTTATAGTGCTGCTAAATCCAATTTCTGGCCCTTGAAGTGATCAAATCAATAGATTCAAGTGTCCTTTAGGACCCTTAGGGTCCTTCCTGTTGATTTAATGGGAAACTGTAAGTTCCAGAATGGCTATGTGAACTAAAGCTGAAGTTCCCTAATATGTTTTTTGGTGTTGCTAGTTAGTGGCATAGCATACACAGACCATTCTTTTTCTATTTTTCCTCCTGCTATTTATCCAGTTTAAAGGTGGTTCACAGCTGGTAGGGGGAAATGGCTATACAGTAGTTTCAACAAACTGTAAATATGCACTTAAGGGTGGGAAGATAACTTTTAGAAAATATTAAAATGTTTACAAATAAATGCAGAAAACTACTAGTGAGTGCTGCCTATTTTTGTCTGTAGCAGGGCAGAATTTCATATTTAACAAAATATCTCCACTCATTAGGTGGCATAGGTACCTGAAGAAAGGAAAGCCCCCAGCTAGACAGGAGAGGGCAAGTTTGGGGTTCTCCTGACTGGAGAGCTTGAGGTAGTCTAGGGCAGGTCTAAGACTGAACAAAGGAGATTCTGTAGATCACCAGAGGAAGAGCAGATTTAGGCTAGGTGGAAAGGAAGGGAGTAAGCATTTATGAAATGTCTAATATCCGTACCAGGGACATAGCCGTGTCCCAATTTTCCAGGGCAGTCCAGATTTCAAGAAATTGTATAGTTAAGCTTTGCACAAGTAAAGGCCTCTGTAGGACAACTGTTCATTTTCGATTAGGAAAAGAGAAGGAATATGGGTTTAATATGCAAACATTCTCTCATTTGATCCTCAAAACAACCCTTCGAGTGCACTATTATTTCTGCGTTGTAGTTGGAGAAACTGAGAGTAAACAGGTTAAGTGACTTGCCCAAGGTCTTACAGCTAAGTAAGTGCCTGAAGACACTTTGAAGTCAGTGATTCCTGACCCTAGACCGGACAGGGCTCCACCCACCGGACCACCTAGAATCTAGGTCCTAGATAGTGGATCTCTGACCTCTTCGGAGCAGCCTCGAGAACAATGGAAGGTGGGCTTAGTGGTGGGCCTGGATTCTTAGACAACAGCCCCGGGCCTAGAAGCAGAGCTGCTAGGCCGCTCCTCCGGGCTAGGTCCGCACCTAATCCTGCGGGAGTTGGCCTTGGCCATGAGAAGAGAGGCTGCTCTGTGGCCTGGTGGACAGCGAGGGGGGACGGTTGGTGAGAGGGAGGCTGCGAGGTCCGCCACGGGGGTGTGCAGTTGCCCCAGACCCAGTTCTTCCCCTACATTCCCAGTCCCGAGCCAACAGCTCCCACGCAGGCGCTCTGCGCGTCCTCGCCCCTTCCCCTCTCCTTAGAAACCCTCCCGCATCGCCGGACGGGAGCGACAGCCAATGAAGCGGCGGCGGCGGCGCTCCGGACCAATGGGGCACCCCCAACCGGGGTCCGGTTGCCAGGGGGCGGGCGGCGGCGGCGGCGGCGGCGTCTGGAGCCGGGGTCGGAACCGCCGAGACTGGATGCAGCTGGCTTTTGCCGAGCAGGCTTGCAATGGAGGCGGCGCACCACAGACTCGGGCCCGGCGGGGATAGGTCAGCGCTGGGGAGTGGTTGGTCTCCTCCTGGGATCGGGGAAAGCGGAGCTTGGCTGTGGAGGTCGGGGCTGAGTGGTCAGGCCTGGGGGACAAGGGCCGGGTGGGCTCTCCGCGGTCCTGGCGGGAGGGAGGGGCGCGCCTGCAGGCTGGGAGCCAGGGGGAGCGGGGGGCCGGCCGCGCTGCCCCCTCCTCGGAAGCTGCTCCTTCTTTCCCCTTCTCCGCCGTAAAAAGGAGGGGTCGCATCCTCTCGTTCTTATGCCGGCGTAGGCCTCATTTTTTTCTTTGTTGGGATATTTGCTTCCAAGAGATGCTGTATCCAAATAATATCAATAAAACAAAATCGAATGTGTTCATTTTTGAGGACGTCGAGGCAGAAGCATTGTTGGGTAGAATCTAGTAGCCGACCCTAACTTCGAAGCTTTTTGGACGTTACCTGGAGGCCGAAAGTGCAAAATTAGTTTGCAAATATAAAGTATTATTAGTTCTGGATTGTTCGAGATCTTTGTATACAATTTGTGCGGTATCTAGAACCTTTGCTTTTCTGTTCATTCTCTTCCAACTGACCCTTTCTGTTAGAGGGAGAGTTGGGGAAATAAAATCATCTGAAATCTGTTTTCCTTTGTTTAACTCACATTCATATAGCCTGTCAGTTTGCAAAGAACTTTTCCCATAACAGCCCTGTGATGTGGGTATTGTAATGATTAATTACTCCTACTTTACAGATTAGTAAACTGAGGTTCCAAGATTCAGTGATCTATGCTTGGTCTTCAGTTTCGATGCTTTCCACTATGCCAGGTTGCTTTGTTTAGGAGGTGTTGAGAGGTTAGTCTGAGACTTGAGAATGGTGAAATCTTTGAAGAAGGACATTTAACTTATCTGTAAACTTAAATGAATGTATTTACTTACAGATAAAGATCTGGTCAGTATAAATTTTAATTAAATGTAGTCAGAGAAATTGAATACTTCCCCAGCAATTTCTCTTTCCTTTCCAAACACACTGATTTCTAGGGAGCTGTGGAGTCAGCTCCTTTGGACAGTAAAATAAATAAATTAGTGAACAGATTTCAGAGAGTACATTTAGCTAAAAATGGAACTTAATAAAAGAAAATGGGTCCTTTTCCCCTCTACCATTGACTGAGGAGTAGGTACAAGGTAGGTACTCTGCATAGTAGGTGTTCAAATATTTATTGGATGAATATTTAAATACTCAGGGATCTTTGATTTCATTTAGTATAAGTACTCCCTCCACTGATGAAGTTGACAACTCCTTTTACTTAATAATTTATGTCAATAATGAGTTGCTCTGAATAGACATAATGGTCTTAGGAAAGGGTAGAATGAGACTCAACCCCTTCTTTAGTCAAGTTCCATTCATTTGGCATTCCCAGAAACCTGTTCACTGATTTAACTATTTATTTTACTGTTCAAAGCAGCTGTATCCACACTTTTTTCTTCTCAGACTTAAGTGTATTTGGAAAAAGATGAGAAATTGTTACAGTCATATTCTACTTCTCTGATTACATTTATTGAGTGAATGCAAGATACCACACACATATTAGGTATTCAAATATTTATTGAAAAACTAAAACTTCAAGCATCAGTGATCTCATTCGTGTGAGTGTTCCCTCTGTTGATGGAGATGTCGACTCCGCTCACTACTTTCTTAAATAATTTAGTGTATTGTGTGAGTAGACTTAATGGTCTTGCTGTTAGAAAAAAAAAAATCGTGTTCTGATGTTGTGTTCTGGTGATGAACCTCTCAAAACTTAGCTAGACAGATGTCAGCCTGCTGGATGGATTAAAGCCCAGCTTGGAAGAACGTGCTGTGCTAGAACCAAGGTCATCACTTCCACCCCCTACCCCAAAGCAGTATAGCTTCTGTTGCTGTTGAGTTCATCTGTGACTTAGAGAGTATGAATTGACTTTGGGTTTTAGGTTTCAGATGTTTTTTATTTTTTATCAAAGATGTAGACAAAGAAAATGCTTTTCATTGTAGGGGCAATAAATAGGAGGTGGGCTAAGTTCAAAAAGATTATAAATATATTAAGAGTAGGGGTAATCTATAACTTAAAAAAATCTGTATTTGTGTCTATTTTGCCTTGAAGTGGACATGTTCTTATAATAAATAGAAAAGTCTTCAAAGCAAAATAAACCTTCCCTAAATCTTAAATTAGAAACCAAATTTGTGATTTTCATAGGGATTAAATCACAGGAATCTTTTAGGAATTGGCTGTTTTTCTTCCCATTATAGCACTTGACTGAACCGTGTTCTTTTGATGAAAGAGACTACACAGGAATCAGAATTAGTTGTTGCTTATTTTCAGACCTGAAAATTCTTATAATGGAATTCATTCATCAGCTATGATTTCTCCTTAGATGTTAAAAATTAAATTTCAGTTTCTGTTG
This sequence comes from Pseudochirops corinnae, assembly GCA_028646515.1. Lineage (NCBI taxonomy): Eukaryota > Metazoa > Chordata > Mammalia > Diprotodontia > Pseudocheiridae > Pseudochirops > Pseudochirops corinnae. The sequence goes on from CM053585.1 coordinate 401,099,413, forward strand.
TTATTTTGCCCAAAGCAAATTTTTTCATTTTCTTTCTCTTGGCCCTTCAGAGTTTCATCAAATTCGTTATTGTTGCAAAACATATTCCCCTCCTCCCCCCATTTTAAAAATAGTAGTAAATTATTTTGATAGTAAATACAAAGTGATATAGGAAATGGATAAAACTGTCCATCCTATTTGAGTTTTTTATCTCCCAGTTTTGAGTCCTACAGAACTAGAAAGGTAGTTTCTGTGCTCTTCGCATTGTTAATGGAGAAAAATTGGACGTTTCTGAATCTCCTAACTTTTGATTTTGGGTAGCTCTTTGTTGTCTTTCAGTGTGAAATTATGTTGCTTCCTCTGTATTTGTTTCTTTCCAACTTGATGTTTCCTTGTAGTAGAAAAAAAGTAAAGAATCCCTAAATCATTCAGTAGAAGACAAGAAACTTCTTTTGAACAATGAGGATGATGACGATGATGATGATGATAGCTAACATTTATATAGTGATTACTATGTGTCAAGTACCATGCTAAACACCTCAAGCAACTCTGGGACATGGATGCTATTATCCCCATTTTGCAGAAAGGGAAACTGAAGCAAACAGGTTAAGTGAGTTGCCCAGGATTAGACAGCTAGTAAGTGTATAAAGCCTGATTTGAACTTAGGTCTTCCTGATTCCAGGCCTAGCACTCTGTTCATTGCTCCACCTAGGTTTTGAGAGTAATGCACACACAATTCATTTAGTCTTTCTGCTATTTTGAAGTAGGATAACAATGAAATTGGCAAGACTTTTTTTGGATGGAAAATCTCCTGTGTCCTGTTTTTTAACTAGTTCCTGGTCTGCTGCTTTTATCTGATACTGGAAATAATCTACTGCCACTAAATCTACTGGTTTTACCTTATTAAGACTTTCTTAATGATTGTATAATGAAAAAAGCTTTCTGGCTTAGTTAAATCTAGAATTCTTTTATGCCTTTTAAGATGTTAATTTTTCTCATAGAGACCTGACCATTAAAGTGATTAACACAAAGAGACAGCATAGCTTACAAGAACAGGTCATGGCCAGCGATTCTCAACCTGTGGGTTATGTTCAATTTGTAACAATGAAAATACATCCTGCATATCAGATATTTATATTATGATTCATAACAATAGCAAAATTACAGTTATGAAGCAACTTGTAGGGCTTTCCTGTGGGTCACCAAAATTTTGATTCTTTGGGGATTGTGGTAGTTCATAGTTTGTTGTCACATGATATCAGCAGGAGAATATTGGACATATAAAACAGAGGTGAGAATATTATATTGGGAACACCTCAGTGACCATTTATAACATTTAACCTATTTAACCCTTTATGCCATTTTATAACATTTATAAACTCTTTTAAAAAATCCTACTGTTCCTTCGAGACTCCTAGAGTTTATAAGCCTTGCTTCCATTTCCTCACCTTCCACTCACTTAACTCCTTGCAGTTTGTCTTCCAAGCCCACAACTTTACTGAAACTGCTCCCAAAATGATGACATTTCCTCAGCTCTCATCTTAATCAATTTCTTGGCAGCTTTTGACCAAGTTGGCCATTTCCCTCCTACTTGCTCTGAATATTGTCCCTATCTGTGACACTCCTCCCTCTTGATTCTTCTCCTACCTATCTCCTCCTAACTATGCCTTTGCTAAATTATCATCCATCTCCTGACCCCAAACCATGGATGTCTCCCAAGGTCTATCTCTCTTCTTTCTTTACATTTTCTTTTGATATAACATTGAACAAATGGTCATTGAGATTCTGCTTGAAGATCTCCTATGAGAAGGAATCCATTGGTTCCTGAAGCAGCTGATTCTACTTTTAGAGAGCATGAACTATTAATAACGTCCTGACATCAAACTTAACTTTTCCTCTTTGCCACTTCTACCCATTGTGTCTTGTTTTGTCTTTTGGGGCCAGTGTTCACCGTTATCATGATGATGCCCTATTAACAGAGTCCAAATGGAAGTGGAATGGTTAAGTATTCCTGGTTTTGGGATTACATTTAAGCACAGAATACTTCCAGGTCTCCTAAAGTGGTATACATTGTCATTTAAAAGAAATTGGTTTAACAATCCACATAGGAAAAACAAAGTGGATGAACAATATTTATTGACCAGAGTAGTACATGCAGTTAGTCCATTTAGTTAGTTCCTCTGTACATATGTCTGGAATTGCACTGGTACTGAACTGGCAATGCAGATGAACAGTGAGAGAGACTGATGTCAAATATATGGAAGCATTTTCATAGAGATGATAACAAAACTTATTGATATTGATAAGATTATCAAGAGAAAATGTAAAGAAAGAAGAAGGCCAAGACAAAGCCTTGAGAGAAATCCATGGTTAAGAGTCAGGAGATGGATGATAAATCAGCCAAGTAAACTACAAAGGCATAGTTAGGAAGAAATAGGTAGGAGAAGAATCAGGAGGGAGATGTGTCACAGATAGAGACATCCAGAACAAGTAGGAGAAGGAGAATGGTCAACTTAGTGAAAAGCTGTCAAGAAATTGAGTAAGATGAGAGCTAAGGAAAGGCCATCATTTTGACAGTTTAGATTGGTGGAAACCTTAGAGCAGTTTGAGTAAACTTGTGGGCTTGGAAGACAGACTGCAAGGAGTTAAGTGAGTGGAAGGTGAGGAAATGGAAGCAAAGCTTACAAACTTTAGGAGTTTGGAGGGAATGGTAGGATTAAAAGAAGAGTTTGTTTTTGTTTTCTTTAAAGAAGGGGAATATTTGGGCATGTTTGTCAGCAGAGAAGAAGCCAGTGAATTAGGTAAAAATGAAATTGCTGGGGGCAGGGAATGATTAAGGAGACTAGCTCCTAAAGGATATGGAAGAAGATTGCTTCAAGACCCAATTAGAGAAATTTGTGTTGGTAAATAGAAGGGTTACTTCTTTCTTAAAGGCTTGAGGAAATAAAGGATGAAGTAGAAAGGTTTTAAGATTTCAGAGCAGCTTGCAATATAGATAGCCTCCTAGTTCTTCTATAACAGTGGTTCTCAACCTTCCTAATGCCACGACCCTTTAATACAGTTCCTTATGTTGTGGTGACCCCCAACCATAAAATTATTTTTGTTACTTCATAACTGTAATTTTGTTACTGTTATGAATCGTAATGTAAATATCTGATACGCTGGGTATATTTTCATTGTTACAAATTGAACATAACCCACAGGTTGAGAACTGGTGATCTAAGACTTCAGCAAGTCTTGCCTTGATATTGATGGCTGACGACTGAGCCAGGTTGTGGTTACTGAATGTTGGGGTGGCTGTGGCAATTTCTTAAAATAAGACAACAATGAAGATTGCTGTAGCTTGTGATGCTGTTTGACAGCATTTTGCCCACAGTAGATTGGAGTCAGTCCTCTCAAACTCTGCCACTACTTTATCAACTAATTAGGTCTGTGTAATATTCTTCAATATTGTTGTGTCTTAGGGAATAGGGATGCCTGAAGAGACACGGGGGAATGACCAGTTGGTGGAGCACTCAGAACACATACAGCATTTATCCATTAAGTTTATAGTCTTTATTTGGATGTGGTTTGTGGTGCCCCAAAAACTTAAAATAGTAATATCAAAGATTGATCACAGATTACCGAAACAGATAATAATGATAAAAGGTTTGAAATATTGCAAGAATTACCATGATACACAGAAACACGATATGAGCACATATGGTTAGAAAAATGGTGCCAATAGACTTGCTCAACACAGGGCTGCCACCAACCTTCAATTTGTTTAAAAAAAGCCCCCAAACCCTGCAATTATCTATAAAATGCAATAAAATGAGATAAATCTATAGTAGACTATGAAGACTATTATTCACAGTAGTATAGTGTATTTAGAAGGATATTGATATTAAAAGTTTTGTGGAGAAGCTTGAGGCCTCTTGAAAGCATTTTGTAATTTTCCAAATGCAATTCAGGCTGTTCCCTTCTTCTGTTCAGTTCTGGGCCCAGTTAAATTTTTTTTAATACATTTATTTATTTTTAGTTTTCAGCATTCATTCCCATAAGATTTTGAGTTCTGAATTTTCTCCCCATCTCTCCCCTCACTCCACCCCACAACAATGTGTAATTTGATATAGGCTCTACATAATACATTCATATTAAACCTGTTTTCACATTAGATATGTTGTAAAGAATTAGAACCAATGGGAGAAACCATAAGAAAGAAGAAACAAAAAATGAACAAATAATATGCTTCAATCTGAATTCAGACTCGATAGTTCTTTTTCTGGATGTGGATAGCATTTTCCATCAGAGTCTTTTAGAATTATCTTAGATCCTTGCATTGCTAAGAAGAAATAAGTCTATCAAAGTTAGTCATTGTACAATGTGGCTGTTACTGTGTACAATGTTTTCTGCTCACTTCACTCCGCATCAGTTCATATAAGTGTTTCCAGGTTTTTCTGAAGCCCACCTGCTCCTCATTTCTTATAGCACATTAGTATGCCATTACATTCCCATACCACAACTTGTTCAACCATTCATTCCCCAATTGATGGACATCCCCTCAATTTCCAATTCTTTGCCACCACAAAAAGGGCTGCTATAAATAATTTTGTACATGTGGGTTCACTTCCCATTTATATGATGTCTTTGGGATACAGACCTATAAGTGGTATTGCTTGTCTGTCCAAGAGAAGTGCCATAATGAACCTGGTTACACAAAGTGTTTTACATGTAATATCACCTTTATTTACTGATTTTTGAGAAATGGGTGTCATTATTATTTTCATTTTGCTCGTGGGAAAACTGAGACCCAAAGTGTTTAAGTAATGTGCACAGGATCACACAACTAGTAAGTGTATGAGGCATGATTTGAACTCAGGTGTTCTGGATTCTACTATCTATCCTTTTATGTCCCCTGACTGCCTCCTATTTGTTCAACCATTCCCTAATTGATCACTTCTTTGCCACAACAAAAAGTGCTGTTGTAAATAAACATGGATTCTTCTTTTTTTTTCTTTTGATTCCTCTGGTAATGGTAGTAGTGGTATTGCTGTGTTAAAGGGTATGTTCAGATAAATGACTTTTGGGTATAGCTGTAAATAGCTTTCAGAAAATCTAAACCAATTCACAGCACTATAAAGAGTTCCTTAGCACACCTCTTCCATCATCCTGTTCCACATTGTAAGTCCAGGTGAAATTTGGGAATCAGTGACATGTCCTCCTGACACTTTATGGGAATGATGGGCTCCACAGTTGGATGAAGTGATGCCTTTGGTTACCTTAGGAAGAGATAGAGATGAGAGGCTGTCACCATCTGGATGACAACAAAGCCTATTAAGAACTTAACAGTGAACACTGGAGAAGAGAAACTTTTGCCATTTATCTTTACTAGAACACTACATATAGTAATTGGACATCCTACAGATTCCAGGAGTATTTCTAAGTTTGTAAGTAGATTCATTTGAATTTTAAAAAATAAAATAATACATAATAATTCCTTACTTTATTTTAGATCCACCATATGCTTTGATGAAAAAGTCCTCCATATAAGTCTAAAGAAGTCAGATAAATAGAACCCTGGAATGAGAATTTGAATATTTGTAATTTTTAAAAGTCTTGCCTTTTGTTTTTATCCTTTTGAGTTGTTAAAAGAATTGACTTAAAAGCCCTCAAACAAGTCACCATATTACATGTCTCTTGAGAATTCAGCAGAAACATTGCTTTGGAAGTTGTTCAGTGGTAGTGAAAACAGAGAATTCCCAGTGAAAGATGGTGTAATATCATTAGTCCACCAAAGTTAAAGCAAAAATGCTTAAGAAAATACACTGTGGATTAGTCATATTTTCTAGAGTTTTCCAGTTTATCTTATTAACTACCTTCATGGCATCCTAACATGTCACAGTGGTGAAAAGCTTTGTCCTCATTTGTTTTCTTAGTTAAATTCTACTTCTTGAATGTAATACCAGGCATATGCCTAGCTTAGTGTGTTGCACAAAGGAGGCAATTGCTAAATATTTGGTGAAAGTTAAATGTTCAGTTTCATTCTTATTAATGACAAACAATTTTTTTCTCTTTTCCTTTAAATTTTTTCTTTTTATTACAAACCAGCAAACACATTTCTATAGTCTTAGTCTTTGTAAAGAAAAATGAAACTGAACTTGTGTATAGTTTGTTTTTAAAGTATGTGTTAAATTTAATGGGTTGATAACAAAATTCTATTGTGTGTCCCCTTTACAATGTGTTTTTTTTCAAATTTAATAAATTTTATTTTTCCTCAACTGCATGTTAGAACAATTTTTTTAACATTGGTGTTTTTTAAAAAGTTTTGAGTTCCAAATTCTAACCTTCCTTCCCTCCCTGAGACAATAAGTAATCAGATATAGGTTATACACATGCAATTATGTAAAACATTTCCATATTAGTCATTTTGTATGAGAAGATGAATAAAATTTAAAAAATGGAAGTGAAAAATAGCATGGTTCAATCTATATTCAGACAATCGCAGTTCTTTTTCTGGAGGCAGATAATATGCTTCATATGTCTTTTGGGATTGTCTTGGATCATTGTATTACTGGGAATCATTCACAGTTGTTCATCTTATGATTGCAACATTCTCCTAGTTCTCTTCACTTCACTTCGCATCATTTCATGTAAGTCTTTCCAGGTTTTTCTGAAATCAACCTGCTTGTTTTTTCTTTGATCACAATCATATACCTCAGCTTAACTCTTCCTCAATTGATGAGTATGTCTTTGATTTCCATTCCTTAGCCATCATAAAAAGAGCTGCTATAAATATTTTTTGTAGAGATGGCTAGGTGGCTCAGTGAATAAAGCACTGGCCTAGAGTGAGGTGGACCTGAGTCCCTGGCCTGGAGTCAGGAGGACCTGAGTTCAAATCTGGATGCAGACACAACACAAAAAAAACTAGCCATGTGACCTTGGGCAAGTCACTTAACCCCAATTGCTCTACCTTCTCCCTCTCCCCCCAAAAGCAAAAAACATATAAATATTTTTTGTACAAATAGGTCCTTTTCCCTTTTTTTTTTTTAAACCCCTTTGGAATATAGACTAGCAGTGGTATTGCTGGGTCAAAGGGTATGCATGATTTTATGCCCTTTGAACATGGTTCCAAATTATTCTCCAGAATGTTCATAACTTCTTTTAGTTATTTTCTATGTGTATTTTTTTTAGATGTTTTATTATTGGGCTACTTTTTAAAAACTATCTCCCTCACTGCCAACTAATTCACTTCTCCCCAATGTAACCAATAAATGTAGTCAAGAAGAAAAAAATCAACCAATGGTAATTTTTGAAAATGTATGTCTCATTTTGCTTCTTTCTTCCTTTTTTGTGTACCTGTCACAATCCAGAATCCCTCCTCCATTGAAACCTTCCCTTTCAACCAGTACATATAATTAAAACAAATCAATACAGTGTATGTATGTCTCTTTCTTCTAGTCCGTCAATTCTCTGCCAAGAGAGGCATGTTTCTTCACTAAAGCTGTGATTGGTTACTGCATTGGTCAGAGCTCAGAAGTATTTTAAAGTTGATTTCCATTACAATATTGTCATTTTGTAAATTGTTCTCCTGCTTACTTCATTTCATACAAGTCTTTTCCAGTTTTTCACATGCTCTTTCTCCATGAAGTTTTCAGTTTATTCCCACTTACCTGGTTTATCCCCATAAAATTTACATTCAGTTACAAATGAATCTCTCAAAACACCTCTCAGTGTTTTGTACCTCTTTTATGCATTGACCATATTCTATTTTTATATTATAGTTATTTTTGTATATGCCATTTTCCCAGTAGATTGTAAGTTATATGATGTCAGGCACTGTTATTTTAAATAAAGAGCACTAAAATTGTAAATATAATGCTCTGAATATGCTGGGTTCTACTATTTACTAACTGCGAACTTGGGTAAATTAACCTCTCCTGACCTTAGGTTCCTTACATGTAAAAGGAATGGGTTAGACTAAACCAAAGGTTCCATCAAGCTCTAAATCTCTGATCTTATGTTCTATCTGCATTTATTATATAGTAAATCAAAGTATATAGATATAAACTTTTCTTCCTCCTTTCCTAACTATAATTTCCAAGAATGAAATGTTTTATTGGTAGCATATTTTTAAGTGATAAAGGATTCACTCCATCTTTCAAATACAAGGAAACAGCCACCCAAGTGCTTAAAATTGGATGGATAATTCATAATAACTTAATATTATGCCAACAAATTACTTCATAGACTTTCCAAATTATGTCGATTGCTCACAAAAATAATGACTTCTTGGTTGTAGAATACCATATTATAGTAAGTAAAGGAAAAATTCAGGAGCAGTTTAGATTGAGAAACCTATATTTATTAAGTCTCATCCTGCTTTGTGTTTGGCAGAAGCACAACAGAAGGAGCCTATTTATTTATGCCTTCCACTACTAGCCAAATTATAGCTAAGTACTGATTGCAGCTTACTTATTATCTAGTGTGATGTAGGTAACAGAAACATGTGGTCTTCAGCAGCTGTCAAAATTTTGTGTCATTGGCAGCTAGATAAATATACTGATTGTAAGCTGAGGGAGCCTGGTATGAGATCACTCTGTCTTTGGTATGTTGTTATCCTGAAACTTTTAGCATCATTTGGTAACATGGTCTGTGGGGTAGATTATGAACTGGCAATCAGGTACCCCAAATTTTAAACTGAACACAGTTGATTGATCTTGATTACATTTCTCTTCATTAGTTCCATATTTCACTGCCCCTTCTCTCTCATTTCTGAAGATATATGTAATGTGCCCTAAGTGATTTGTAAAGATCCACAGCAAAGTCATGAATTATATATAGTACAAACAACAAATTGAACAAACATTTGTTAAGAACCTTTTATTTGAAAGATAAATCTGTTTCTAGTTTTATTGTAAAAGTCTACCAGAATTAGTATGTACAAATATTAACTAAATTTTGTACTTCAAAATTATATTGAAAGTCATGGAAATTCAAATGTGTTATTAATTGACCAGAATTATATAACTACTAAAGAGATTAGCCCATTATTAAGGATAAAATTAGGCACTAGACCTGAAACTCTCTTGCCAGTGCCGGTCAGTACCTTCTCTGCAGTTTATAGTCTGAGTGTTTCCTTTAGAAAAGGTAGCAAACTCTAGTAGATATCAGGTGGTGACTTGGAAAACTATATATTAACATTACCTTTGTTTTATTGTATTTCTATTTATTTTGTTAAATATTTCCCAGTTACATTTTGATATAATTCTGGCAGAGTGCTCTTTTGGTCAGCATATATATTGGATATTCTGATATAGAGCACTGATAAGTTCAGTGACTTGCCCTGAGTTACATAGCTGCTAGATGTCAAGAGGTGACACTTGAACTGAGGGCTTCCTGGATCCTTGGCTAGCTTTCTTTTTTTAAAAAAATAAATTTGAGGGGTGGCTAGGTGGTGCAGTGAACAGAGTATCGGCCCTGGAGTCAGGAGAACCTGAGTTCAAATCTAGCCTCAGACATTTAACATTTACTAGCTGTGTGACCTTGGGCAAGTCACTTAACCCCAATTGCCCTTCAAAAAGCAAAAAATAATAAATTTGAAGGACTCTAGTGTATTATGCTCATTACTAAAGCCAGGGAAAGACTTCTTGCCAAGATGACTGCCTGGATGGTCTAGCTCTTGCATATTGACATTTTGCAAAATCCTGAAGTTCATACCAAATCATAAAATGATCAAGAAATCCAATTAAAAATGAAATTAAGGGACTTCTTCCTGAAAACTGTGCAAAAAGTTAGCTGGAGGCCTCTATCAGCAAAGCCAGCACCAGTGCAGCACTTCAGTGTGACCAGACAAGGGACGTGGGTTACCTGCAAGGTTCTGTGTCCAAGGCACAAAAAGTGGAAAAATCCCTGAAAAAGTCCCATGGTGGAGAGCTTGGAAGCCTTGGGGAGTGGCAGCATTTGGCAGAGACCAAAGCAATGTGGTTTCTCCAGGAGTGAGATCTCTGATGCCCCTAATACTATGTCCTGACATACCAGAGAGGACCCTGAAGATCCAGCACTCAGAACCTTGAAGATCTAGGAGGACTGAACTTGGGAGATGGAGGAACAAGAATTCAGGGAACTCAGAGGAGACCCAGTAGAGCCAATGACCTCACTCAAAAGAGCACCCAAAGATGGAGGCTGGCCTGGCATAAACACCTAATTCAGGAACTAAAGCTGAAGAGATGAGTAAATCCAAGAAAACACTATCTGGTATCAAAAAATTATTGCAAATGTCACTCTACAAACTGTAAGCAGAGACTCAAAGTGAGAAAATAGTTTTTCTACAAGGACTAAATACCTAGAAGAAATGAAGCAAGAGATTTTTTTTTAAATGAAATAAAAGCTTTTAAGGCAAGGACTGGAAACAGAATAAAATGCCTAGAAGAAAAAGTGATAAACCTTACCTAACAAATGGACTCTCTGAAAACTATGCTAGACCAAAGAAAAATAACCTTAAGAGACATCTGGAATTATTAGAACAAAATCACAAATGAAAGAATGGGGGAAAATGTAAGAAATCTCATTTGTTGATTGATTGAAAATTACCCTGATCTATCAGAATGGTGGTTCTAAAATTTTTTGGCTTTAGTCCCTTAAAAATTATTGAAGATCAGAGGGCGGAGCCAAGATGGTGGTGTAGGAGCAGCAAGATTCGGCAGCTCCCACACAGCCGCCTCAAAATACCCATAAAAATATGACTCTAAACAAATTTTAGAGATCTAAAATGCACACGGATATACTTCCTGCTGAAGGCAGCTCGGCTCAACAGGACCATCTCAGCTCTGGGAGCCGAAACCAGCCCAGCCTGAAATGGCACCTGGGCCCTGGGGGTAGCCTGCCAAGCCGAGCCGTGGCTAGAGCTTTGGGAGAGCGGATCGGCAGCAGCTGTGGCAGTTTCTAGAATTATCAAGCCATAAGAAAAAAAGGACTAAGTGAAAGGTCAGTGGAACTCAGCTAAAATTGGGAGAGAAAAGCAGATCTGGCCAAACTGCCTCCAGGGCAAGGAAGTGGCAGAAGTGACGGCCCTGCAGCTGCCTCCACCTTGCTGCTTCAGAGCTCCAGGCCTGCAGACTGCAGGGGGGCCAAATGATCGTTCAGAGGCCAAGTGCTCTTGCATTGAGCAGCCTGGATCCAGATCGTGGTCTTGGGTGGTGGTCCTGGGGTGCATTTTCAGTGAGCCAGAGCTGGTGGGGGCTGCAGCAGCCTCCTAAAAGCACTGGTAGCTGGGAAAACTACAGTGATTTGGGACAAAGCTTTCCCCTCTGGAAGCAGAGTTTCACAGAACTAAAAAATCAGTAACTGGCCAACCATGAACAAGCATAGGAAGCAAAGTAAGGACAGCAACGAAACTCTAGATTCCTTCTTTGGGGAAAAGAAGGATCAAAGCAGGGAACGGGAGGAAGACAATACAGTCAGAACTCCCACACCAAAAGCTTCCAAGAAACATGAATATTGCCTAAAAGCTAGAGATCAGCTGAAGAAGGATTTTGAAAACCAAATGAGAGAAGTGGAGGAAAAATTGAGAAGAGAAATAAGAATGTTGCAAGAAAATGATGAAAAGAGAGTCAACAACCTGACTGAAGAAATTAACACCTTAAAAAATAGATTAACTCAAATGGCAAAAGAGGCCCAAAAAGCCAATGAGGAGAAG
>CM053585.1:401111568-401141456 GCA_028646515.1 Pseudochirops corinnae
CCAACTGGGACTTAAGATACATAGGCACTGTGGTAGGGACATCCATCCTGTCCTACCGGAAAGTCAGAGGGGTGATGGGGGAGGACATAGGAGAGAATAGATTGGGGGAGGGGTTATACAATGGGATCACTGTTTTGGGGTGGTGGGTAGGGGAAAGATGGGGAGAAAATTTGTAACTCAGAATCTCGTGAAAATGGATGATGTAAACTAAAATAAATAATAAATAAATAAATAAATTTAAAAATAAATAAATAATATTTTAGAAAAATTGTTGAAGATCCCTCCCCTAAAGAGATTGTATTTAAGTGGTTTATATCTATTTATATTTATGGTATCAGTCTATCAATAAACATTTAAGTGCCAGGTACGTACCAAGCACTGTGCTAAGCATTGGGAATACAAAAAGAGGCAAAAGACAATCCTTGCCCTCAAGGAGCTTACAATTTAATGGGTTACAACATGCAAACAAATATATTCAAAGGAAGCTATATACACAATGAATAGGAAATAATTAATGTGGAAAGTCACTAGAATTAAGAGGGTTTGGGGGGGCAGCTAGGTGTCGCAGTGAATATAACTGGAGTCAGGACAACCTGAGTTCAAATCGAGCCTCAGACACTTAACACCAAAACTAGCCATGTGACCTTGGGCAAATCACTTAACTTGAATTGCCCTACCTTCCTCCCTCAAAAAAAAAAAAAAAAAAGCAAGATGAATAACATAGTTTAAAAAAAAAAAAGAGGAGTTGGGGAAGGATTCCTGTAAGTATTCAAAGTTAAAATATTTTAGTAAGAAAGGTGTTTACAGCAATGATAACTTATCCGAGCAACTTCAGCTCAGGCTTTGACTTTGGTCAGTGTTAAGAGAGCAGTGAGTGATATCATGTGGGCATCATCTTTGGTGATAGTTTGCCATATTTCTCCAAGATTTATGAACCCTTCAATGTTTTCTTTTTCATTTAGAGCATTTGGAAGGTTTTATTTCCACATCTTTTCATGAAAACTAAAGTCAAGAGATTTTCATGTCGTTGTTAAACTCTGTTCTTATTGAAAATCAGGAATCCTTTCTGTCCTGTTCTATTTACCAGTCAAGATTAGTTAGATTTATTACTGAGTACCTTTAGTATGACAAAAATGAGGGAAAAAATCCCACAAATTCTGCAAGATCTTTTTCTAGTTCAGAGAGAATCTTCATTATGACTGTAAATATACAAATTATCTTTGCTACTGTTTCTAAGCTATAATTTAAACTGTCTTGGATGGCTTAATGAAAGTATGTCCTTTTGAGACATTGAAGGCAGTTAGATGGTATGATTGCACAACATGTATTTAGCATCTGTACCAGTGAGCTCAAAGTCCTTTGATTATATGCAATTTGTTTGGCTGTTATGTTTGACTTGCCCAAGCTTGAAAAAAGTTATTTGGTTGATTGGCATCTAGGTGTGGCATTCAAAACACATCTAGTTTGTGTGGTAATTTCTTCATCCTTAGAAACTTGAGGAAAATATTTGAAGAGTCTGATTTTATAGCAAAGGTTGTGCCATACTTGTGGAATTTTTTTTTTCATGAAAGAACCTTAACTCTATTGTACTATTTAGAGTATTTACTGTACTAGGTACAGTATTGAAGATTGGACATGATGGTGACACAGAGTAATATTGCATTGAATACGTACCCATGACCATACTTTTAGGGAATATTATATAACAATGTGGTTTTTATAACAATATGCTCTATAGCAGTGAGTCTTTTTCATTTCTAGCTTGACCTTTCTTCCATCATGGTAGTTAGTTACTCAAAAGATAGAGACCGGGACTTTACAGAATCCCTGCAATGAGCTTAATAGTTATAGAATCATAGAATCTGAGAAAGTTGAAAAGGGACCTCAGAGGCCCTATAATGCAACCCAGACTTGAATGAGCCTTTGCTTTAACATCTCTAGTGAGGAAGAAGTCACTATTTCCTGAGGCAATTCCATTACACTATTAGATAGCCCTGTTTGTTAGAAAGTTTTACTTTATATCAAGCCCAAGTTGGCTTATTTCTTTATAGTTTCCATTGCTTCTAGTTCTGCCTTCTGGGATCAAATAGTTTAAACTTCTTCCATATAACAGCTTTAATAATACTACTACTCATAAATAATACCTAGCATTCACATAGCCTTTAAGGTTTACAAAAAGATTTACAAGTATTACTCACGTTATGCTCACAGCAACTCTGTAAGGTAGTTGCTCTTATTATCACAGAGATGAGGAAACTGAGGCAGACAGAGTAAGACTTGCTGATGATCAAACGACTAGTAAGTTCTGGGTCTTAATTTGAGCCCTTATCTTCCTGATTCAGGATCCACTGAGATGCCTCACCACCTTATGTCAGTATCAGATTTCTTGGAGGAAGTGAAATAAGGATACAGAACTAAAAGGTTGGCTAAGAAAATAGTCTGTTTGGATAGTTTGGAATTGTTTATGAGAATGCAGGGTGTTCTAAAAATATAAAAATAGGATATGGGAGAACCAGAAAGTACTGCATATCTAAATCCATGGAGTTTATTAAATCTTAATTACAGATACATTGACACAAAATTTAACTGGGTCGATCTTAACATTTTTAAATCTCAGGATAGCTCTGTATTACATAACTACCTCAGACCCAGGAAAATGCAGATAAATTATTTCCTTGGGCATAAAGAAATAATTGGTAGCAATGGAGCAAGAACTCCTCTTACTGTGTTGGGGTAATCTAGAGCCTTCTCTAAAAATTAATGCAATTTAAAAGGTGTTTTTAGGAAGAATTTCCCTTAATGATAGATCTGTAATTCCTGATAGGCTCAAAGTCTGTGATCTAATCTTTCTTCTCATGGTGGCTGTGGGCTGGAGCAATAGAGCATAGATGTTGTCTGGAATACCTCTGGGCTCTGTTTGACAGGTCGTACATAGTATGATGGACATCTAAGAAACCAGTCTCCCTGGGCAACATCAATTGACTTGAGAGAACTCAGAGGGGCAGGTGCATGAGTGAGATGAAGCTGGCCAAATTTTTTCACACTTTTTTTTCTCCCTGTCTATTTTTTTTTTTAAGCAGGGCTTTTGAAGATGAAAATATGAACCTCCGGCAATTGAAGTTGGATAATCAGGTAAGATGGATTCTGCTTTTTAATGCTGACCTCCTTCTAGTAATATCATGGTCTTTAGTGGTCTTGGCTCTTCCTAAGCAAAACAGATCTTCTCCTTGCTCATTTAATGGAACAGGGCCTAGAAAGACATAGGTACTTAGGTTTATTCACTAAATGGGGCCTTTTGTGTTGGGATAACCCATGATTCAGGAATGCAGTTTGTTTACATAGACCATGTTCTGTCTTGAGGGCGGCTTCTGTAGAAGTATCAGAAAATAGCTCGTCTACATCTTTACATAAAAATAAGTGTTCTCTGCTTCCAATGTAAGAATTTAGACTGGGGGGGCAGCTAGGTGGTGTAGTGAATAGAGCACCAGCCCTGGAGTCAGGAGGACCTGAGTTCAAATCCAGCCTCAGACACTTAGCACTTTACCAGCCATGTGACCTTGGGCAAGTCACTTAACCCCAATTGCCCTGCCTTCTCAACTCCAAAAAGCAAAAATAAAAATAAAAGAATTCAGACTGATAATATATAGGCTACAGGTCAACCTTTATTTAATTAAACAAAAAAGCTTAAAACAGAAAGGACACAGTTCTAACCACATTAATGATGAAGATGAGTCCTTCCTTTTCCTGGTGGGCTCATTTCCTCCCCAAGGACTTAATATGACTCTCCAGATCCAAAGGTATTACCTTCATTCAGTTTTCTCTAAGAGGGAAAAGAGCTCACTATTGATAGATAATCCCTTTTCCTCTGGCCCTACCTAGTTTATATAACTCATCTGCATGAATTAGCTATATGTGAATCAGCAGTATTCTCTGGCTAATGAGGGCCAGATTAAGGTTTGCTTCTCTATGTTGTAGTTCTGTCCTTTTCTGCTCCAGAACTACTAGCATAGTGGGAGGAGCCTTGGTGCTCTATCTCTGCAGTCAGAGGACTTGGGTTTAAATCCCACCCCTGACACTTTCTTCACCTCTCTGGACCTCAGGTTCTTCATCTGTAAAAACGGGGAGTTAGGCTAGATGGCCCTGAGGTCCCTTCCAGTTCCAGATCTATGCTCCTCTTAGAGTTGGTCTGGGAAATACATAATTTCCAAAAATTTCTCCATTTCCAGAAGGCTTGATCCAGGGATTCCTCATCTACATGGCTTCTCCTCTGGGAATTCCTTTGCCATTCTTCCCTTTTTGTCAGACTGTTATTTCCTAGGTAGGCTACTTAGAGGTGTAGACTTCTCCCCATTCCAACAGTTGTTGGAATGTTGTTGTTGACTCTTTCTGATTTGTCTCTTTCTTTTTGTCTCTTTCTTGTCTGTCTTTCTCTCTCCAAGGGCAAGTTCATGAATATGACTTCTGTGACTTAGTTAATTAATCCGTGCAAGTCTTAATGGGTACATTTATGCCTTACATAAGGAGACATCTTTAGTGTTAGGATGAAGTAGCCTAAAGGACCTAGGAGATTTAAAGGGAGGTAATACAAAGGATTAGTACTATATTATGACAGATCTTAAATGCTCAGGGCGAGGGTTTCGTATTTCAATTTAGAGACAGTAGGGAACCACTGGAGATTTTTGAGCAAGGAATAATGTGGTTAAGTTTGTGCTTTAGGAAGACTATTTGGCATCTCTTTGAATAATATACTGGAAAGGGTAATGACTAGAAGCAGGAAAACCAATAAGGAGGAGGCTATTTTAGTAATCCAGCTGGGAGGAGATAAGACATTGAACTAGATTTGTAGTTTTGTAAATAGGATAAGAGGACAAATACAGGAGATGTGGAGATAGAATCCATGAATTTTGGCAATGAATTGGATAGGGATGTGCAGGAGATGGGAGGGCTGGTCAGTTGAAAGATAAAGAAGAATCAAAGATGGCTCCATGGTTTTGAATCCTGAATTGGATGAACTGTAAGAATGATGACACCTTCAATGGAAATAGAGAAGTTTGGAGGAGGGGTGTGTTTAGGATAGAAGATAATTCAGTTTTGAATATGTAGAATTGGAAATAACTGCTGGTATATCCAGAAGATGTGGTGATGCTGTATTGGAGTTAAGGAAAGAGATTAGGGCTGTATTTATGGATTTGGAAGTTGTCTGCGAAGAAATGATGATTGAACCTGTGGGAGCTGATGAGATCACCAAAGGAGACATTTTGGATGGGATAATAGATTCAGAGCTGGAATGGACTTCTCAGATTATCACAGATGAGGAAACTGAAGTCCAGTGAAGTGTCACACAAGTCTCAGATCAGCAGTTGTATCCACCAGTTCCTTCAGTAACCTGGAACGTAGTTTATGTAGACCTGGTGATTTGAGCTTGTTGACAAAACTGAATTGGATCGGTAATATTACTTAGAGGCATCACATTTCAGACTTTGACTGCAACATATACAATAAAAGCTATATTGTACCTTATCAGTTGGAAAATTCTCAACACCAGGATTCCTGATATATTTATTATTACTCATATAAATATAATGTATTCAGTAAGAATCTCTGATCTAATAAATTTGATAAGTCTATGAAAAGTGACATGTTTTATAATGAAGTTTAATTAGAAATGTAAGCTCTTAGAGGTAAAGGACTGTCAGATACTTCTCTGTCTCCATTCATGTTGTTGGGCATGTTCTCTACTCTTTGGAGAGTTTATCAATTCTTATGGTTTTATCATTTTAATGCCAGTGACTTTATAATCTGTATTTTCAGTCTTGATCTCTTGTTTTAGTTTTAATCTTGTATCTTCAGCAGTGTACTGGCCATTTCTACTTGAATGACCCACTGAACTCATCTTCATATATGCAGCAAGTTTCCTTCATCAGTGATGCCACCATCCTCTTGGTCTCTCAATCAAAATACAAATTATCCCTTTCTACATTGATAAATTACCAAGTTCTTTCACTTATTTTTTTTCAAAATGTCTTATTAATTCTTTCCTTTCCATTCCCATTGCTATCATGTTAATATAGGTCCTCATGGTTTCATAACTTAATTACTAAATCAATTTCCTAATTGTATTTATTTTCTGTATTTTTTTTTAAATGAGAAACAGTTTGGCATGGTAGATAAAGCCCTCTTTTCTGAGTCAGGAAGACCTGAGTTCTAGTCCCACCTTTGACACATATTGGCTATGTATGTGTTGTGAGAAATCCTGGGCAAGTCACTTAACCTCTGTTAATGCTTCAGGCAACTCTCTAAAACTATAAATTTTAAGGAAAGATGTCAGTGTCCATTGATAAAGGAAGTGCCTTACCAAGACCACCCTACACTGATGAAATCATGAATCCAATTTGAAAAAATATTATGTGTGTGATTATATATATATATATATATGCAAAGGTATGTACATATATGTGTATGTGTGTATGTTGTTTCCCTTGGTTTTGTATTCCCAGCATGCAGTTCAGTGTGTGGCAATTAGAGAACTGAGAATCAGAGTATAGTTCCTTAGGAATACAGAGACAGCTTAGTTATGGAATATTAGTGCTATCTGGTGGAACACATCAAATTATCACAGCCCTTTTGGTAATGGGTTAGCCATCCATATCCTCCTATTATCAGTGTACCTCCTAAGTGTAGAAACTTTTCTCAAACAAATAGCTATTGATGAAATGAATTTGCAGACCAGATTGACTTTGTGCCTAGGACCCCAGGGGATATGTCCTAGAAGTTTTAGTACTTTTAACTAGATGTGTACAAAGACCATAGCCAACCTATCTGGTCCTGCTGCTTTTTGCTTATACACCTGTAGCCAGTCCACCCTCTGAGAATTTGACAGTGTAAGGATGGCTCAACACCTTCAAGGAGTCCTCAGAAAATGAGCATCAGAAAAGCTAGGTAGTAATTAATTGGGGCTTCTTATAACTCACTTGAGTTTTATTCTTATTAGCTGATGAGGTCCCTAATTCTCTATGAAGGAAAGTTATACTACCATATAATTTGCTTCATTCCTTTATCCTGTGTTACAACTTTTGCTTTTCAGTCTTTGTTCTCTAGAGGGGTATAAGAGTAAGATATATTGTCAAGATTTGGGAGAGAGTAGGATTCTTCAAGTTACCATAAGGAACTGTTTGAAGTTGCTGAATTTCTGGTGTGTGTGTGTGTGTGTGTGTGTGTGTGTGTGTGTGTGTGTGTGTGTGTGTGTGTGTTTTCACAAAGGCAACATGATCTAGCAGTGGATAAAACCACAGTATAATAGAGTTTAATCAAATTTGTTTCCACTCTGATTTACAAAGAACTATTCCACTCTCATTTCTTCTGTTTGCGTACTTTTAGCATTTAAAAGAAAGATAAACTATAAATAGGTGTCAGTTGTTAATATTATGCCCAAATTTACTTAGCATTTGTCATCCTGATCCTGATATTCAAAACTTTCTAGAACCTGACTCCAATTTGTCTTTCAACACTCATCTCATACTACTTCTCTTCATGTATTTTGTGTTTGAGCCAAACTGGACTACTCTACCCCATCCTTGCCCCCTTCATTCTTACTCTGTCTTTTGCCATCTCTGTGTTTTATGTCATCCACATTTCTGGAATGGATTGGCACCCCCACCCCACCCCACCCCACCCCACCCCACCCCCAGCTCTCTGCCTCCATCTGTTGGCCTTTAAGGTTTAACACAGGTGCTACTTCCCTTCATGAAAACCTTTCCTCTCTTTATGTTTAGCTTAGTGGGCCTGGGGACAGGCTTAAATTTCCTGTGGTATTATGCCTGAAGTACTTTGCACTTGTCTCACTTTCTCTTATAGCACAGTTAATTGTTTACCTATTTTATGTTCTTATTTGGTTATAAACTTCTTGAGTGCATTGGATTTCATTTATGTATCACCCATACAGCATAGTGCCTTGCTTAATGAATGTTTCCTGAATTAGATTGAATCTCAAAACCTAGACCTCGTGAAGAAGCTGTTATTTAGAACAATGAGTCACAGCTAACTTTCTCATGACAGTAATTTGCTAACTCATAGCTATTACTATAGATGTAGTTTACAACTTAGCAACCTAGTAATAGGTTAGATCTCAGCACTACATTGTAGTAACTTTGGCTTATAGTTTACAGTGTGTCTCTTGTTTGGCTTTCGCTTCCATTAAATCAAAATGGGCTCATATTAACTTAGTTGTAATTATTTCCTTTCTCTCCTTACACACTGTTCACTGCTAATAGTATGGCCTAAGTTACCATATTATCTGAGTCCTTTTCCTTCCATACAAAACAGACTAGGTTAAAAAAAAGAGACAATTTCCCCAGTACTTTCTGAAATTTGATTGCCTTCATAGGTCACTGGAGGGAAAATACAATGTTACTTTAGCAACTTATTCCCTTACCATCCATGAATTCTTCTTCCCTGCCAACACTTTTCTGAAGTAGTGTTAGTGAAAAAAGACAAAGTGAATACTTGTCCTTTTGCTTCACAGAAAATTTCCATCTAGAACTGTTGTTTAAGGGGCGGCTGGGTGGCACAGTGAATAGAGCACCGGCCCTGGAGTCAGGACGACCTGAGTTCAAATCTGGCCTCAGACACTTGACACATTTACTAGCGGTGTGACTTTGGGCAAGTCACTTAACCCCAATTGCCCTCCGAAAAAAAAAAAAAAAAGAAAAAGAAACTCTTGTTTAATAGCCCTGGCTTCTCTTATTTTTTAACTTGAGACTTGACGGTTGGTAAAAACATTGTAGATTATTCAACTGTTTACATGCTAAGAGCTTAAAATTGTCAGTATCATGAGGTTTTCCCTTTTTTTCCCCTTACAGTCTCTCACATTTTTACTGTTCTTTATTTAGCACGATTTCCTTTTTACCACTCTGTCTTTTGCTTACTTTTCAGGTAGCTTCCCTCGGGAATTCTTGAGTTCCTTAGGTTCTTACCCTATTCTGCTATTTTCTTCTGTCCTCTGTATCTCTCTGAATGATTTCTGTTAGTATGAAATGAGTAAGAAAGTAAACCTAATCATCTTTTAGTAAAAAATCTAAACCCCCGAATCACTTCAGATTAGATCTATAAGCTTAATGAATTAGCTAGGGAGTTAGGAACCTGTTATTTAGTTGTGAGTTTACTCTTTTTAAGATACACATATAGCACTTTATTTACAAATCCAAGTAATCAAAGAACTCCTTTTAAACTCAGAGTAAAAGACATGTGTGAAGGCTATTAATCAAAATTTTACTACAATGTACTTAAGTTTAAAGGGAGGGATATATTACCTACAGGTTATCTCCACGATACTAAGTTATATAGTACCCAACTTTTACTGCTTATTTTTTTTTTTTTTTACAATTTATTATGTTGAAGTGTTTTAACAAAATTTTAAATAAAAACAGTTTTTCATTTATGATAATTTCCATTTGAAAATGACCTTCTGCATGATAGCAGCTCACACTTATATTGTACTTTAAGGTTCATAAAGCCCTTTTTTCAGAAGAACTCTAAGGTAAATGTACAAGTATTATTCCCATTTTACAGATAAGGAAATTGAGGAACAAAAGTTAAGTGACTTGACTATGGTCACTTTAGTATGTATCAACCCAGTTTAAGCATATGAATGCTTAAAAGCTGTTGCACAGATTTTTTTTTTCTTTGTAAACATATATGTAATAATAGTTTTTATGTATCCCTTCTGTTCTCTTGATTTGTCTGTTTCACCAGTGTTATTTTTGTACTTACCAATATTTATACTGTTTTTATGGTTCTGCTTTTTTTTACTTAAAATTATTTCTCATCTTTCCATACTTTTTAATTACTTTAAGTTCATTATAATATTCTCCAAAATTAATATCTCATAGTTTATTTAGTTACCTCGGTTACACAGTTTCAGTTACTTATCATTACAGTAACATAGTTATAAATATCTTTGAACAAATGGCTCTTTTAAAAAATAAATTCTCCATAATGAGATTATTAAGTCAAAGGGTATGAATATTTTTGTCACTCGTCTTCCAGATTATTCTTCAAAAAGATTTTGTCCATTTGCTCTTATCTATGACTTTATCTATTCTTCCACAACCCAAATGGCATTGCATTTTCTTATTTTCAGTTGTTTTTACTAATTTGTTGGATATGAACTGTTTACCCAAAAGTTGTTTTAACTTGTCTTTATTTAGTGTTTTTTTTGTTGTTGTTGTTGTTGTTGTTGTTGTTGTTATCCAGTTGTTTTCAGTCATGTCTGACTCTGTGTCCCCATTTAGGGTTTTCTTGGCAAAGATACTGAAGTGATTTGCCATTTCCTTCTCCAGCTTATTTGATAGATGTAGTAAACAGGGTTAGGTAACTTACCCAAGGAAACACACTAGTAATGTCTGAGGCCATATTTGAAACTCAAGAAGTCTTCCTGACTCCAGGGCTGGCACTATAATCCACTATACCACCTTACTGCCCATTGTATGTTTTTAATTTTACCTGAATCATGGTCTCAGTTCTGCCAATAATGAATGATTTAATTTCAGACAATAACATGCCCCTCTGTACCACAGTTTCCCTAGATCATAAACGGGGAGAATAAGCTCTTCTCTTATCATGTAATGGGGGGGATCACTGAAAGATGTTTTCAAAGTTTTAAGTTTATTAGAATGATGAGTTGGGGGCAGCTAGGTGGTGCAGTGAATAGAGCACCAGCCCTGGAGTCAGGAGGACCTGAGTTCAAATTCGACCTCAGACACTTAACATTTACTAGCCATGTGACCTTGGCAAGTCAGTTAACCCTAACTGTTCTGCCTTCCCCCCTCCAAAAAGCAAAAAAAAAAAAAAAAGACGAAGAATGATGAGTTCAAGATTCTGTTGTTATTACTATTATGGTAAGTGACAGCTATAGTTCTCATTATCATAATTATTTCATAGCGAGCTTTGCTGGAAAAGAAACAAAGGAAGAAGCGTCTTGAGCCCCTCATGGTGCAACCAAACCCAGAAGCCAGACTGCGCCGGTCAAAGCCAAAAGCTTGTGAAGAGCAGACCCCATTGGTGGAGCCTCACACTCATCTTTGCAGTGATGTGTTCTTGCATGGTATGCATCTAGCCAGCATTCTTTCTTACCAGTGTTGAGAGTAGGTCAGCAAATTCCTGGGAAAACAGGTGAGCAAAAGGGACAGTACTAGTAATCCTTTCAACATTTCTCTTGTTCATAGATTTGATTTTAGAGAATGTTGTGTGCCCCGAGTCACACAGCCAGGATGTATCTGAAGTGGGATTGGAACCCCAGTCTTCCTAGCTTCTAAATAAGTTAGACCTGCCACACTGCCTTTTAATATACACTTGCTATGAATAATGATTCTGAAATACTTCCTCAAAAAATAACCTCATGAGGGACTTCAGGGATGTCAGAGGAAGGAGAAGGAGAAATGATCTAATTAAACAGCCTTTAACTGATCAAATATATCAAGCTATTCAGGTAAACAGCAGATAGCCCCTTTCTCTGTTCGCTGTCCTTTTATTCCCCCTAGGAATTGATGGCCCAGCTACCTTCATGAAACCAGAGGCTCAGGATTTGAGAACCAAACTCCGTGTTCTCTCAGTGGGCTCTTCTACCCCAGAAGAGGAGACTGAGGCAGACTTGGATGGGGAGACTATTGTAGACACTCCCTCAAAACCGGATCTCCAGGAACTTCTTCAGAAACGAGGTGAGGATTGGTGTTGATTTCTGTTCACTGGCTCATTTTACCAGTTGTGATTTTTTTATACTCTTGTCATTAATGTTTAAGTTGATCAGTCAGATCCACTTCCAGGTGGATCATTAATTTATCAAGACAGCAAAGGGCTTTACAGAGGTGAAGGTAGTACTCATCACCGACACTGGAGTATTGATGGTTTTCAGTAGTGTTGGCAATTATCTTTTTTTTTAACATTTGTTTTTTTATTTTTTTAAATTTATTTATTTACTTTTAATTTACAACATTCAGTTCCACAAGCCCTTGGCAATTATCTTAATAATCTGGAATAACACATTAGAGAATGACCCTAAGAATAAATGAAAGCAACCAAAGCCTTGGCAGCAAAGTTGCCGTACATGAATTGAGTTCTCTCTTAAGAATGTTTGGTTTCAGCTTCAGGAATAACTGTTCTTCCAGAAGAGCTTCTATTGAATGCTAAAGCTGTATCTCTCAGTGCAGGTGATGGGGAAAATATAAGTAAGTAATCTAGAAAGAGCCCAAGCTAAATCAAAGCATTCCTTTTTCTAGTGCTCTTTTAATAGGTCATGTTCTCCTAGACTCTCTTATGTATTTAACTTAACCATGGTATTTTTCTTCCCTTCAGAATATAACATAGAATTTAGTAGCTGGAAGGACCATTTAGAGATCACTTAGATAACTCCTCCATTTTACAAATGAAATTGGGGCAGAAAGAAAGATGAAGTGACTTCTTCAGTGTCACACAAGCTGTTTGTTGTTCGGTCATTTCAGTTGTGTCTGACTTTGTGACTCCGTTTGGGTTTGTTTGGTTTTTTTTGGCAAAGATACTGGAGTGATTTTCCAATTTTCTTTTCCAGTTTATTTGACAGATGAGGAAACTGAGGCAAACAGGATGAAGTGACTTGCCCAGGGTCACACAGCTAGCATCTGAGGCCAGATTAGAACTCAGAAAAATGAGTCTTCCTGACTCCAGCCCTCACACTCTATCCATTGCACCACCTAGCTGCCCCTACTAACTGTCACATAGCTAATAAGAGCTAGATCTGGGAAAGAACCCAGGGCAGGTAGTCCTTTATGTCAAACTACTAGATCTTGTTGCTTTGCCATATTATAACCACGGCTATATTCCTCCTCAGAAGTGCCTTCAAAATACTGGATAAACAAAAGCCATTTTAGGTCTATGTCACCAAATTATATGTTTTTAAAATCCACTATTAGCCTATAGATAAAAGGACCTTGTTTGTTTGACATATGTTTGACAGCATATTTTTTTAAGTAGCTCCAATTTACTTGATCTAACACTCTTAAGAATATCATTTGGTGTCTCTTTTGAGAGATTAATCTATTAAGTGAGAGTTATTGATAGGAAAATTGCATCCTTTAAAACTTCTATACATAAGAGAACTTAGTTATATTTCTTTGCTTTCAGAAGCATTCTTTTTTCATTAAATTTTCTTTTTTTATTATGAACTAAGCAGTCTTTGTTAATTTTTATTATTTATTTTTAACAGTCATTTTTTTTAAATTTTGAATTCTGAATTCTCTCCTTTCATATCTCTTCCCCACCCATTGTGAAGGCAAGATATCAGTTATGCATGTGAAGTTGTATATATAAAGCATATTTCCATATTAACCATTTTGAAAAAAAAAGACAAAAATAATGTGAGAAAAATTATGTTTCAACCTGCATTCAGACTCCATCAGCTCTTTCTCTGGAGGTAGAGAGCATTTTTCATCTTAAGTCCTTTGGAATGGTCTTGGATCATTGTATTGCTGAGAATAGTCAGATCGTTCACAGTTGATTGCCATAAATATCGTTAATACTGTGTACGATGTTCTTTTGGTTCTGCTTACTTCACTTTGGTCAGTTCATGTCTTTCCAGGTTTTTCTGAGAGCATCTTGCTCATCATTTCTTTTTTTTTTTTTTAATAAAGTAATTTGTTTTATTTGATAACATTGGATTTAAATTTATGCCACAAGGACGCAGGCTCCACCAACACCCTTGATTTTTTCCTCTGCTCGTCTGCTGAAGAACTTTGCCTTCACGATGACTGGCTGCTTGGGGAGTTTCCCTTTTCCTAGGACTTTGTAGTAGCCCGACCGAACAACATCAATGATAGGGGCAAGGCCCTCCTTGTTTTTGGCAGCATTAATCCTGGTTTGCTCACTGACCAGTGTCCACAGCTTATCAAGGTTGACAGTTGGGCAGTAGCTTTGGTTCTTCTTCAAGTGGTAATGCCTCATACCCACTTTACCAAAGTAACCTGGATGATATTTGTCGAAGTTGATCCGGTGATGGCGAAGCCCTCCTGTATTGCCACAGCCTCTGGGGTGCTTCCTGTGCTTGCCGATGCGCCCGTGGCCGTGGCTGACGTGCCCGCGGAGCTTCCACGTCTTCCTTAGTCGGGAAGGCATGTTGCAGGCCGCCTCAAAAGAGAAAAGCCTGCTCATCATTTCTTATGGCACAATGGTATTGCATCACAATCATGTTACCCATCTTGTTCAGCCATTCCCTTATTGATGGGTATCCCCTCAATTTCCAGTTCTTTGCCACCACAAACAGAGGTGCTGTAAATATTTTTGTACATATCAGTCCTTTTCCTCTTTGTTTTTTGTCTCTTTGCTGGGTCAGAGAGTCCGTAAGCATGGTTGCATTAGTGTCCCAGTTTTCCTACATTCCCTCCAACATTTGTCATTTTCCTTTTCTGTCATTTTAGCCAGTCTGATAGGTATGAATTAATACCTTAGAGTTGTTTTAACCCATTTTAATTTGTATATCTCTGATCAGTAGTGATATAGAGTATTTTTCACATTATTATACATAGCTTTGATTTCTTCTGGAAACTGCTGTTCATATCTTTTGACTACCAAAGAAATCTTAGTAGTTTAGAAAAGCCATTATATCCACTGTTTATACCCTGTTTCTTTTTACTTTTGGAACACATGATATCCAGTCTCTAGCTGCTCATTATTGTATTCCAGCTACATATATTTTGAGTTAATGATGACTAAAATAATTCAGAATAAAATTCCAGACATTTCAGCTAAGTTTTCAAGATTTTATTCTTTGAGATATTGAATTGTTTTGTGAGGGTTTCAGAAATTTATTGAAGAATAGAAATAGGAATTTCTTAGCATTTCAGATCACACCATATCCTATTATTCAGTTTGATCATATCTATGCATATGACTCCTCAATCTATATAGCCAACCCCTATCTCTGATCTGAGCTTTAGTCCTGAGAAAGTAAAATACTGATTTTGTATTTTATTTTTGAATCCATTCTATATTGATTCTATTCAAGGTCTGAACCATATTTCTTTGTCTCTAAGTTAAGTTCAGAAGTTCATGAGTCCAAAAGTTCAGTTTTCCTCTCTGAATTAAGTTTAAAAGTTGTTTCCCTATAAATCACTTTAATTGAAAGAAAACTGTTATCTCTGTACCCCTACCTGCCGTTTTCCAATTAGAAGAAATGTGTTCTCCTTGAAGGGTGCAGGTGGATGCCAGGGAGTTTGATCTGTTATCTCTGCCATCCTGGCAGTCTTTCACTGTGACCCTAACTAGCTATGCAAGTGGACACCAGCAATGAA
Source organism: Pseudochirops corinnae (assembly GCA_028646515.1). Taxonomy (NCBI): domain Eukaryota; kingdom Metazoa; phylum Chordata; class Mammalia; order Diprotodontia; family Pseudocheiridae; genus Pseudochirops; species Pseudochirops corinnae. Next base: position 401,126,883 of record CM053585.1, read on the forward strand.
CTTCCACAGCAAAAAGATGGAAGTAAGGGTTGTTACTAATCTTGTATTCCAGATTTCCATCCAGTCACATTATTTTCTATCACTTGTGATACTTTAGAATTTGTAACCAATCATATTGTTTTCCTTCTGTGATACTGCCTGCCTTTTGTTCTCTTGTACTTCTCAAAACTATATGAAGGCTAGTGAACCCTACCTTATGTTGCTTACTGAGGAGCTGAAAGAACCATTTTATTGGCAGTTGCTAGCCTTACCAATAAATTGAACGTACTTGGAATTTTGTGCCACAGATTACCTTAATTTCAATCATTACAGGTCCACATTACTAATTGCCTATTGAATATTTCAAACTGCATGTTTCTTAGATGTCTTAAATTCAACCTGCTCATTATATTTCCCCCTAAAGCCTCCCCATCCTTTCCTGTTTCTTTCAAAGGCACCACCATCCTTCTAGACTCCCAGGTTCATAATTCTCACCACACATTAATTGCTACATTCTGCCTTTTCTATCCTTATAATATTTCTCTCATCCATCTCACACAACTACCACTTTAGTTCAGGTCATCGTCACTTCTTGCCTGAATTTTTTTGAAAGCTTCCTAATTGATTTCTTTGCCTGAGGTGTCTTACCCCCAGTCCATGTGGTATACTAATGCCAAAGGTAATTTTCCTTAATCACAGATCTGACTGTGATTTCCTTACTCAGCCAGCATCAGTGTTTTTTCTGCTGCTTCTAAGGTAAAATATAAACTCTTTTATATAGCTTTTAAATCCACGTACAAGCTGACCAACCTATCTTTTAGCCTTGTTGGATATTACCTCCCCTCCTGTAAACTCTGTGAGACAGCCCTGTTGACCTTCTCTCTGTTCCTCATGCATGATATTCCCATCTCCTGCCTCTTTGCTTTTGCTTATCTCTGTGCACTCCCTTCTTACCTCCACCTCATAGGGCCTCTCTCTTTCTTTGAGATGCAATTCAAGCAACATTTTCTTCAGGAAGCCTTTCCTGATCCCTTCCCCAACTACTAGAGCCTTCTCTCCCTTGTATTTAACTACTTTATATAAATTTTTATTTATTAACTTTATGCACACATATGTATGTATATGTGTGTTTGTGCATATATATATGTACATACATACACACACATATAGATGCATATCTATGTCCTCCATTTGAATGTAAGTTCATTGCAAGGAGGATCTGTTTCATTCCTTGTACTTGTATCCTCAGTACCTGGCTCATAAAAAGCACTTAATAAATACTTGTTGGTTGATTGCTTGATTTACCTCACCTTCATTTTCAAATATATCCCCCCCTTTCCACTATACAGAGAGCCATCCCCTTGTAACACAAGGTGTTCCTTTTTCGGTAGAGGTTTGGCTAGACAGCCTATGAGATCCATTCCAACTCTGAAATTCGGTAATTCTGTGGTCTGCTAGAAAGAGCCCTGACCCAAAGAAACTGGTTTCAGCTAGGTTCTGTTGTGGACTTTTGGAGTGGCTTTGGAGTGCTTTTCAAAGCTTTTGCATCTCCACATTATAACTGGAGAAAATAAATCCCATTTCTTGATTAGAAAAATGCAAATTAAGACAACTCTGAGGTACCATCTCACACCTATCAGATTGGCTAATATGACAGAAAAAGAAAACAATAAATGTTGCAGAAGATGTGGGGAAAATTGGGACACTAATTCATTGTTGGTGGAGTTGTGAAGTGGTCCGACTTGGAGAAGTGGAGAACAGTTTGGAACTATGCCCAAAGGACTATCAAACTCTGCATACCCTTTGTTTGACCCATTAAAACCACTACTAGGTCTGTATCCCAAAGAGATCATATAAAAGGGAAAAGGGAAAAGGACCTACGTGTACAAAAATATTTATAGCAGCTCTTTTGTGATGGAAAGAATTGGAAGTGGAGAAATTGCCCATAACTTGAGGAATGGCTGGACAAATTGTGGTATATTGGTGTATTATTGTGCTATAAGAAATGATGAGCAGGCAGATTTCAGAAAAACCTGGAAAGACTGACATGAACTGATGCTGAGCGAAGTGCTCAGAACCAGGAGAACATTGTACACAGGAACAGCAACATTGTGTACTGATCAACTATGGTTGATTTAGCTCTTCTCAGTAATACAATGATCCAAATAATTCCAAAAGAATCATAATGGAAAAGGCTGCATACATCCAGAGAAAGAACTTTCGGTGTCTGAATGCAAATCAAAGCATACTCTTTTTACTTTTTTGTTTTTCTTTTGTTTGTTTTTCTTTGATGTTTCTCTTTTGTTCTGTTTTCTTCTTTCACAACATGACTAATGTGGAAATTTGTTTAATGTATATAAGCTGTATCAGATTGCTTGCTGTCTTGGGGTGGAGGGAGGTGAGAAGGAGGGAAAAGAATTTAGAACTCAAAATCTTATAAAAAATTAATGTTGAAAACTATCTTTACATGTAATTAGAAAAAATAAAATACTATTGACTAAAAATAATAAAAGAAAAGAAGCCCCATTTCTTTTTTCTCTAAGAAAACACTAAAGAGAACAGATTGATCAATTGATCTACTTCTTCCTATTAACCTTGTCTTTTGTTTGTATCTGCTCCCTTTTCTCCACTTCCCTAGCCACCACCACCCTAATTCAGGCCCTCATCACCTTTCCCCAAGCCTGCAGCATAGCTTCCTTGTGGTATCCTGGCATTCAGACTTTTCATCACACAGGTTCCCCCTTCCCACAGTTGCCAAATTAACATTCTCTCTATGTCATTCCTTACTCAGAAAGCTTCAATGGCCCCCTAATGCTTCTGGTATCAAATATAAACTCCTTTCTCCCTTAAAACTCTTTAGAATCTGGATCCTGTCTTACTAGGTTGAGCACATATTACTGACCTACTGACCTGTACAGAGTATCTCTGTGCCTTTCCACAGGTTGTGCCCCATGCCTGGGCTGTTCTCCCTCTGCCTTTTGGAGTCCCAGCTTCCTTCAAGCTTCAGTTTAAAGGCCACTCCTTTAAAGAGACCTTTCCTAATTCCCATGGTTGTTAGTGTTCCCCCCCAAAATTATTTTATCTTTACTTATGTGTGTGTATATGATTTCCTCTTCCTCTTTCCCCTAGACTGAAAGTCTCTTGAGAGCAGAGAATGTTTTTTTATCTTCCCGTCTTCAGTGTGTAGCACAATTCCTGACACATAGTAGGCTTTTAATAAACATTTGTTGAATTGTTTAATTGAATCAAGAAGTATTGATTGTCTACTGTGTGCTTGACACTGTTTTTCTATTGAGAATACAAAAAATTCATAAAGCACAATCCCAGCTTTCTTTTTATTTATAATCTAGCTGGAAACAGAAGGCTTATAACCATTTTTTACAAGACAAAAAACTTACCCTAAAAGGCAGTATGCTAAATCTCAAATCAGTGGTCTAGAGAATAAATGTTTTTAAGAGTTGAGATCACTTCCAGCTAGGGGAGTGAGGGTGGGGATTATTAGGAAAGGCTTTATAGAGTGGATAGGACTTAGTCCATGAAGCATAGTTGGGAATTTCCTATATGGAAGGGAGAAAGAAGGCTATTAAAAGCAGGTAGAGCACTAGGAGAGCACTTTTGGAAAAAAGTCATTTAAGCAAGAAAATATGAAGAACAGTGAATAGACAGTTTTGGAAAGAGGACAAGATTTAGAGGATCTAGAGTCTAATTCCAACTCAACTGTGTATTGCTTTCCTGTCCTTAAATAAGTCACTTAAGTCCATAGGTCCTCAGTGTTACAATCTATAGACTGAGGATTGTAGCAAGATTACTGAAGGCTTGCGTGCCAAACTAAGGAGTTTAGGGTATTGCTTTATGGGTAACCACTAAAAGTGGTTTTGAATAAAGGAATAACAGGATGATAGGTACTTTGGGAAGATAAATTTGATTGTGATTAATTTGAATTAGTGAAGGGAAACCCAGTAAAGAAGCTGTAGCAATAATCCAGAAGAAAGATTTGCAACAATTTGGATAAGGTTTACTGGGGTATGTGTATGTGAAGTAGGTAGAGGGGCTGGGCAGAGAAAGGAATTAATTTTTTACTTAAATTTTCAGACTCTTTCTTAGTTAATTTAGACAGTTTTATTTCTATATTTGACCAGGCATCTCTGACAGTTTGAACTTTGATGAAGAGGTAACTGATGGGGAGGAAGAAGAAGAAAAGAAATCAAGAACTCATTCACCTTACTCAGAAACACAGCGACCCAGTTCTGGATCCAGCCAGAAATCAGTCGCAGTATGTAGTTCTGGAAGCTCTTCTTTTTGGGTAAATTAGACCAACTCTCCTCAGAGCTTACCTTCATAACATAATACCACTGTTAAATTAGGGTGCTTTCCAACCCCATCCCTCCTCTCATTTCTTTGCAGAGGTGGGAAACTATGGTTGTGCTGCAGATATTTTCAGATTTTTGTATATGTTGGTTAATTTTGAGGAACATTCCCTACCCCACCCCCACCTCCACCTCCACCATTTTATTCTTTGTTATAAGAGATTACTTATGCAGGATGAAGAAACAGAGGAGAGACCTACTGTTAAATGTAGGCAGAAACAGAAGAAGAGTATAAGTATTTTTTTTAAATGAAGATGCCTTCATAGGGCCCATACCTGCATATAGACTGATCAGTGCCTCATTCAAGAACTCTCCTTCAAAATAACTTTTAAATTTTTGCTCTTGTGCCAAATGTTTATCATTTCATTTGATGTCCCTGAATTTCTTCTGCCATTGTCAGAAGACCTTGGTTGTGAAGGTCAATTATTCCTCACAGGAACGTGTGAGCTTCTGGCATGTTCTCCTCTTATTCAGATATCATTGTTCCCTCAGGATACAGGAGCCTCCTGTACAGCATCCCTTCAGGCTGATAACCAACTAGGAGAAGTAGAAAATTTAGAAGATTTTGCATTTCGTCCTGCTCCTCGGGGGATTACGGTAAAATGTCGAATCACCAGAGATAAGAAGGGAATGGACCGGGGCCTCTACCCTACCTATTACATGCACTTGGAAAGGGATGAAAATCGGAAGGTGTGTGAATGATCTCCTAGGGCAAAGCTTTCAGGAGGGGAAATAGAGGAGGTTGGATTTTATAATAAGGAAAAAATACTGGTAGAAGTTATATAGTACATTGGAAAGAGTTTTGTCAGAGGACCTGAATTCAAATCCCAACCCTGCCACTTACCACTAATTCTGTGACTTTGGGCAAGTCACTTAGCCACTCTGGGCCTCAGCTCTTCATTTGTAAAATGAAAGAGTTGGACTTCATGGTTTCTTTCAGTTATAAATCTATTATGCTTTTATCCTGTGCCGTTAAGCCAAGGTCAGTTCAAGTGGATGAACTTCCATTGCTTGTAAGTGTGTGTTAGTGCGCTCTTCAATGAGTTAAATATAAAGAAATGAAAGTTTTAATATATAGACTGCTTTGTCAGATTTAAGAAAAAATATATTTAAATTGTTGCATTTTGTTTTGATATACCAGATACATTAGAGAGTATCCATACATTTATTTTTTAAATAATATAAAATAAGTTTTTGGGGGTGGCTAAGTGACTCAGTGAATAGAGCACCAGCCCTGGAGTCAGGAAGACCTGAGTTCAAATCCAGCCTCAGATACTTAACACTTACTAGCTATGTGATCTTGGGCAAGTCACTTAACCCCAATTGCCCTGCCTTCCCCCCTACAAAAACAAACAAACAAATAAAAGTTTTCTTTTTTTCCTAGGAGAAGTATCTTGGTTTTCTTTTTTTTTTTTAATCAAAGATTAACAACAAAGGAAAATAAGGATGTGGGTTGGGAGGGGGATTGACCCTCTGATAACGACCTTCTGATAGTTAGAAGAGGAGACAAGTTAAATGCCCTGGCAATTCTAGTTTATCTCAGACTTGGGTTTTTCAGCATTTTTAAACTTGTTCATGGGTAATTCATTCTGTATAGACACAAGGACTGAAGAGTTAACATAGGATTCCCAGAGGTGATTTGATTAGAAGGCATAACTTAATGCTGAAGTGATGAGGTGCAGAATAGCAAGAGAATTATTGCAGTAAAGAATATAAAGCCAAAGGTCTGAGAAGGTGACCCCACTGTGAAGTCCATGTGAGGGAGAAAGATGTTTTGTTGGGTCCACAGTGATACAAAAATAAACAGCAAGACAGAGACCAAGGTTTGAAGCAAACTTAGAAGGCTGCAGAAGGAAAACAGGTGTTCATTAGGTGCCTCCTCTGTGCCCAGCACTAAGCACTTCACCAGTATGACCCCACTGGGCCCTCACAATGACCCTGTCTCACAGTTGGGTGCACTAACCCCACTATGCCACCTCACTGCCTAAAAGGAGAGAAGAAAGAAGAGTGGATAGTGAATTTGTGGAAACAGGTTAGAGGTTGGAATGAGAGATCAAAGAGATTTATTGCTTAAGTAGATAGAATGAGATTTGTACTCTTTTCATTCCAGACCTAACTTGACATTTTGCATTTTCAGACATTCCTTCTTGCTGGGAGAAAGCGAAAAAAGAGCAAAACATCCAACTACCTCATCTCCATTGACCCGACAGATTTATCTCGGGAAGGGGAGAGCTACATTGGCAAACTCAGGTGAGAGCCCCAGGGCCGACAGTGTTCTAGGCAAGGACTGTAGGTCACCTCAGAAACCGTTCAGTCCATTTTACAATTGAGCAAATGGAAGTCAAAAGGGTCTAGTTTCCCTGTTCCTTACCGTTTCTTTTTTTTTAACTTACTTTTTCTTTTTTACTGTGAGCTTAATAGTAATCAATAAACATGAACATTTTGGTATACGAAGGAACAAAAAAGAGACTTATATATGAAATCTGTGGACTTCTGTTATATACAGATTGTTGTTTTAAGAATGTATTCAATTTAATGTGATAGTAACAAACTTGCCTAGTTTGTATACTTATAAACTTTCTTTTATTTTCTTCTGTGTATCTTTAAGTATTTTATTCTTTTTTACTTTTGCATTTCCATCATTAGCAGTTCTTTTGATCCTTTATCCTTTGCTAATAGAAGAATCAAGCAACCGATCTGACTGGATCCACTACCTACTTATATTATGGAACCTTGCCTGGGTTTGCTGCCAGGCAGTCCTTCAACATCACCCTAACGAACTCCTGCTCCCATTCACACAGCAGCTCTTCCAAACCCCTTCATCCCTCTTGAAGCCTCCCATTCTTTCATGATTTCCTTCCCCCTGTTCTCTCAGCTGAGAATTTTGCCTCATATTTTCCTAAGGGGAAAAAAAAGGAGCTCAAGACACTTCATTCCCAGCTCCAGGCATTTTCTCTGGTTGTCTTTCATGCCTGGAATGGCAGCCTTAATCTCTGCCTCTTAGCTTCCTTGACTTCCTTTAAGTCCCAACTAAAATCCCACCTTCTCCAGGAAGCCTTTACCAATCCCTCTTTTTTTTTTTGAGACAATCAGGGTTAAGTGACTTGCCCAGGGTCACACAGCTAGTGACTTCTTTGCATGAATTACTTCCTTTTTGTCCTGTATATAACATGTTTATACATAGTTATTTGCATATTGGCTTTCCCATTGCGTTGTGAGCTCTCTGAGGGCAGGGACTGTTTTTGTTTCTCCTTTTATCTCCATTCCTTAGCACAGTACCTGGCAAATTGCAGGCACTTAATAAATGCTTATTGATTCAACTGACTAAATAATAGAAGCTCTCATAACAAATAAGTATAGTAAAGCAAAACCATTTAGTACATTGGTCATATCTGAAAATGTGTGTCTCTTCTGCACCCTTAGTCCATCACCTCTGCCAAAAGATCTGTATAACCTGCCCTTATTCCTGTAGTTTCAGTGAGACTTGCTACTACACACTGCTGTCGGAACCAGCCTTTTGATTTAAACTAAGAGTTCTTGCATTTTCCTAACGAAAGAATTTGTAAAAGCTGCGGATGAGATAGATGTACTTTGACATTTTAGGAAATATGCCAACAGTTAACTGTTGTGCCACTCAATGTAGCATATTTTTGTTTGAATAAGAGAAAAATGAGACTATGTTGATGACAGTCTCTTCCTGGTTCTAGGTCCAATCTCATGGGAACCAAGTTTACAGTGTATGACCATGGAGTCAGCCCAACTAAGGCACAGGGCCTGGTGGAAAAGGCCCATACTCGTCAGGAGCTTGCAGCCATCTGTTATGTAAGTGCCATTCTTACTCTTTAATCCCTTCTCTGAACTCCCAGCTAAGATTGGAAACAGAGAATGGATCTAGAACTGTGTTGCTTCTACCTACAAACCCCAATAAAATTATTTGAACTTCTTGAGAATATAAACCAGATAATTCCAGAGGACCCGATCTAACCCTATGATTTCAGTAATTACTTGATAATAACAGAGGAAAAAATAACACAAGAATTTGGTTAACTTCCAGGGGTTATAAACAGTTATAATTTCAGGTCACTTCCTATAGTATTTGGTGGAAAGTTTCTAGCGAAAACTAAGATTTTAGCAAACTATCCGATATAGAGCCAGATATTAAAGAATGAAACTAAAAACTTTTGTTTTCCACCGACTTTAAATCACAGCACTATAAATCTCTAAGAATGCCAGCTTGCTGACAATTTTGAATCAGATAGCTATTTTTTAGTTTTTGTGCTTTTCTGAAAAAGATGTTTCTTCAGAAATATCTTTAATTTATCTGCCAGACTTGATTCTTTTGATCTTAAATGGTAGTTTAGTCTATGCCTTTCAGTAATATTTGTTCTATATAGTAGAAGCTAAACCCTATCCATTTATCATCTTTATGTCCATAATACATTTAACTTCTGTATATTATGAATAAATATTAATTGTATTATATTCTTATTAAATTGTCTCAAGATTAGAGACCATATTTAATTTGAAGTCTGTCACTTCCATAGTTCATAGTTCTGTTATGTGTTCGAGGACAACTAAATTAGACAGTTTGTTAAAGTTACTCATCACTTCATTTTTAATTAGAGACAAAGAAGATGAATTTTAGGACAACAGTATCTATTGTGGAGATCTATATGGATTGATATGATTATATCTCTGTTATATCTATAGCAACTGCATTGCAGTCACCTCATATAGATAATGCTGCCCCACAGTTTAATGTAGAAGGAAATAAAACATGGAGTCACCAGGCCTTACTAAATCCCACTCCATCAGTTACTGACTGTAATTGTGGGCAAGTTCCTAGGATTTTAATTTCTTCATCTATAAAATGGACATAATAGTCCTTCACAAAGTGATAGTAAAGAAATGCTTTGTAAACTGGGAAGGACCTTTAAGATAGATTGTCTCTTTCAAACCCCTCATTTTATAAATGAGGAAACAGACTTGAAGAAGTTAAATGATTTCCCCAAAGTCATGGAACTATTAGAAGGCAGAGCTTGAGGAGGTACTTTTGCTCCAAACCCAGTTGTAGGTACACTTCACCATGATACTGCCATTATTATTATTTTTTTCTTGTTACTGCCAGTAAAAAGTGCTAAAGAAGGATAGTTGAAAAATTGTCACTTTTTTTTCAAGAGTTGTACTTCACTTTCCAAGAGGTTTCTCTATTTTCTAGGAAACCAATGTGCTTGGGTTTAAGGGTCCCAGGAAAATGTCTGTGATTATTCCCGGGATGAATATGAGTCATGAAAGAATCCCATTCCAGCCACGAAATGTAAGTAGGGACATACCTAATTTGCAAAGAGGACTTGAAAGGCTGTTAAGATATATGTTCAATTTTCCCTGGGTTCCAATTCAGATTATAGTTGCCAAATCTCCTGGGTAAAGCATCATTTTTTCTTTTAAAAAATTTATTGATACTTTTTGTTTTGAGAGAAAAAACATTTCCTATAACACGCCTCCAGAATCACCCGCTATAAAGTATTTTCCCAGAAAAGTTAGCAAAGTCACTTAACAGCATGTGGTTGCCACTGAAAGTACATGTCAACTTTGCACTATTGTGAGTTACCAGAAAGGAATAATATGTGCTTTAAATTTCACATCATGGTAGTAGCACTAGTGTCATCTTTATTTAAATTGTTGTTAGTCATTATGTGGGTTGGTCTTTTAATATTGCCATCACCCTCGTGCAGGCTTTTATTAACTTATACCTGGACTATTGCAGTGACTTTTGGTTGGTTTCCTTGCTTCAAATCCCTCCCTAGTCCATTCTGTCTTCATTCAGTTGTTAAGTCGATTTTTTCCTAACATGCAGATAAACTACAGTATCTCCCTGTTACCTTCAGGATCAAAACATCAAATCCTCCTTTTAGATTTTAAAACATTTCATAACATGGTTCCCTCCTACCTTTTCTGTATTTCCACCTTACTCGCCCCCAGATATTCTTTGATCCATTGACACAGGCCTCCTTAAGCTCCTGGAAAGAGACGATTTACTTCCTGGTGCTGGGCATCATCACTGCTTGTCTTTCTTGCCTGGAATTCTCTCTCTCTTCATATTCCCTTCCTGGTCTCTCTAGCTTCCTTCAAGCCTCAGCTAGAACTCCACCTTCTCTAAGAAGCCTTTTCCAATTTGCCTTAATGCTAGTGCCTTCTCCCTGTTGATTATCTCCCACTTGTCCTGCATATCTTGCCATATATTGTTTGCATGTTGTCTTTCCCATTAGACTGTGAACTCCTTGAGAGTAAAGATTGGTTTCTTTGCATTTCCTTGTATCCCTATCACTTACCATAGTAACTTGCACATAGCAGAAGCTTAATAAATACTTACTGACTAAAGCTACAATAGTGTAATTGCTGATTAAAAGGCATGTTGCCTGTGAAATAGTAACATGGAGCACTGGGATAGTTTAAAAACAACTAGTTTGGGTTTTTTTTTTACTTTCTCTACCCCAGCTTTTTCCTCTCTGAAGGGCAAACCCAACCACACTGCACCCTCTGACTTATTCATCCTTAAATAAGATCATAATGGAAAAGTGCCTCTGGTGTAGAAGCATTCTCAATACAATATGATATTTTTTCTCTTGAGCAGGAGCATGAGAACTTGCTTTCCAAATGGCAAAATAAAAACATGGAAAATGTGATAGAGCTACACAACAAAGCCCCAGTCTGGAATGATGACACTCAGTCCTATGTCTTAAATTTCCATGGCCGGGTGACTCAGGCATCTGTGAAGAATTTTCAGATCGTCCATGCAAATGACCGTAAGCTCCCCCAGAAAGGGCCAAGTCGGGGCAGTGAGAGGGGCTTTTTTGGAAGGGAAATTTTAAATTGCATTTTAGTTAGGACAAATTCTGAAAATTACTATTTATGGGTAAATTATGGAGTTATATCCTTGTTTGAGAGAGGCAGCTCCCGCTGGGAAGACAGAGTCATATTTTAGGAGAAAGCGCTTCTGAACTTTACAGCATGGACAGGTGAAGAGAAGGCCAAGCAACTCCTGTGGCTACCACAGAGAGAGTCTTAGGTTAGTTAGGCCGTTTTGGAAAGACCAACTCAGATGACTTACATCAGAGATTTCCCATAGCTTGAGTCCTTTTGTTTTGTAACTAATTTGTAGTACCTTAGTGAGTTGTTCTCATCCTTTCCTTCCTCTTGCCAGGATCCACTATGGTAGTCAGGAACAGTCTTCCATTTCCAGTGGATGGTAGAAGCAGTAAATTAAAATTGCTCAAGATTGGGAAGCTCCTTTTTAACCTCAAAAAATTGATTTTTTTCACTTTTTTAATGTAAGACAAATTTTAATTAGCTTTTACCTAGGCTTTATAATTTTTTCTAAAATTAAAATAGATTTTCCCTTATCATTACCTTAAATATTGTCTAATTTCCTTCCACTCTTCTTTCTGTCTCTGCAGCTGAATATATAGTCATGCAGTTTGGACGTGTAGCAGAAGATGTGTTCACACTGGACTACAACTATCCCATGTGTGCCCTCCAGGCCTTTGCTATCGGGCTTTCAAGCTTTGACAGCAAACTAGCTTGTGAATGAAAGCAGGCATGTCATACCCCAAACCTGTCTCACACTCCATGAAGCTAAATTTAGGGAGAAAATAACTTCCCTCCCCCAAGTGTTAAAGAGATGAGAAAAGTCAACCAGTATCTTTTGGATTGATTCCTGCATATTCAAAAAAACTATTCAATGGAATTTCCAGGCCCTACCAGCCCAGTATAGATGAAAGATTGTTCAGGCTACAGAGAAAGCTTTATCTATAGCACATCAAGGAGACCCACTTGTCCTGTGCCTCAAAGATCAGTTTTTCCTTTGCCTGGAATCTCTTGCATCTGGCATTAGGTTCAGATTATTTCAGGTACTTATCTATTTTCAGAAAGAGACAGTTGTTTCTTAACTTTCTTTTGCCCCACATTGGTAACTCATGCCAAGACAGCTTTTCTTAATTTTTTTTTTTTTTTTGGCAGGGGGTGGGGTGGGGATGTAGGACAATTGGGGTTAAGTGACTTGCCAAGGTAAGACAGCTTTTCAGCCGCAGAGGAGGTTCTATAGCTGTGCCTGTGGTCCAGAGCTCATAAATGAGAGGACTGATGATGTAAAAAAAGCCTCCATTCCTACTTCCTTCTACCATCCTGTAGATTAAATCACCAAGGCCATGAAACTTAGGCGTCCATTTGTATCTAGCTTTGACTTGTGTGAGGGGTGATGATTTCCACTGAATGATCTTCTACCAGGATCTGGGAAATCCAAAATGATTTATCACTTTGACCAATTTTGGCCAGTTTTCACCAGTGGCTCATGTATGCTGACTTATGCACGCCCTGTCCCATGACAAGAAGCAGCATCTGTCATTCTTCCCTATCCTAAAAGAATTGCCCTGGATAGCCAGAGCCTATATATGTCTTTGGAAATTATCCAGAATGTTACTTGTTTGACTGTTGAGCTCCCTTTTGAGGAAGTTAAGTATCTGCTTTTTAAACTAGTTTCTCCCTTAGGAGAGGTTCTTGTGTCAGTGTGAAACCTTCTTAGTTTCAAAACTGACTAGTCAGCTGGCACCAATCCCAGGTAGAGAAGTGGCTATCAAATCTGTAACCAGTGAAGCGATGTAACTGTCTTAATTCCATTGTAAAGATTAAAGTCTTTTTCTTCTCTGAATGCTGTCAATGGTGCCTTCAAGGCACAAGTACTGGAGATGGCTTCACCCAGTGGTTTTGCAGCTGCCCTTATTTTCACCCCAGTGGTGCCTCCTGTATGTAAGTGTCTATGAAGCCATTCACGTAGGGAATGTAGTCTCCAGCAGGAATTATCTATTGTAGCTTTCAGCTGTCTTATATGTTTAAAAAAATAAAAGGAAAAAAAGGTGGCAATGAAAAGTTTTTGTTCCCTATACATTTTGGTGACCCTAGAATTAGCTGTCTTATTATCTCTATAATTCTCATATGGGCAGAGTTTGGCCCTTTCTGGTATAAATATTAATAGCACTCAGTGTCCTTTGTACACTTGCTCTGTGTCACCAAAGCCTTTGTATTTTGGTACAACTTGCCCTTTCATTGCTTTCACTCATAAGTCTCAATATCTTTGTGTGACGGGTTCTGGTTATTAGAAAATCTCAGTAACTCAAGAAGTATCTTCTGCACCAAAACTTAGGAATTAGTTGTCTATGTATTTCCCTGCCTCGGCCTTCTTAAGTCAGTACTTCCTGCTTCCTCACAACCAATCTCTCCTAGTCAAAATGCCTAGAGTAGGAAATTAGTCTGGGGGCAGATTAAAGGACTTTAAATTTAATCCCATTTTGGCCAACCCTGCCAGTCTTCCCCTTGTTAATTTATTTCAGTTTTAGGCCTGGCTCCTCCAGTCAAGTGCCTCTTCATTAAGTGCCCCAAGGCCCTTTAGTCCTAAATCACTAAATGCTGCCAGACCTAAGAAACTGGTAGCCAATTAAAGTTGTTCCCTTGCCTTCTGCTATTGTGGATCACTGAACCTGGGAGCTAGGAGCCAACCCTGAGGCTGTAAATTTAACCCCTCTCCTTTTCTCTTTTGCTTTTCCTTTGATCTTCAGAAGAGTCACCCTGCTCTACTTGCTTTCTGCTTGAATGTCTAGAGAGATGCCTCCCCCAGTCAACTCTGGTTTTACATGAATCATATTTATAACTTTTGTATGCTATGTCAATAAAAAATAATTTATACAAACATTTCATTGCTATCTTTTCTTGAATATCTTTGCTTAGAATCTCCTTGCAGTAAGATTGCATGATGGTAATTTTTCATTATTTAGCAATAATGGATTAGGCAAATACGTTAAAATTTTAGAATTTTAAAGCTTGAAGAGAACCCTTAGTCCAGACTCACTATTTTAAAGGAACTAAGTAGTGGCAGAGTAGGGACTTCAGCCCAGGTCTGCTAACTTTTCTGCTATATCATTCAAAAGCAGTGGTTAATGTTATAGTAAATATTTATCACAGGGTAGAGTGGAGGTTCACAGACCTCACAGGTGATGGTGGTTCTATGCCTGAACAATACCAATAGAGTATAGATGCTAAGTGAGAAGAGCAGAACCAGGCAAAACCTGTACACAATCACAGACACATCGTACATATGATGACCAACCTTGATAAACTGGACTATCCTCAACAATGCACAGCTAAAGACAACTCTACAAGCCTCAAGATGGAAGGA
>CM053585.1:401141956-401174662 GCA_028646515.1 Pseudochirops corinnae
TCCATGCTTTGATCCTTTTTGTCCCCAAAAAAGGAATCTAAAGTTGGATTGCTGTGCTTGCTTTGCTTGCTCATGTTGCCACTCAATTACTTGACTTTTGAGCTGTTTGCCACAGTAGAACTCTGCTTCCAGAGGGGCAAGCTTTGTCCCAAATAACTGGGGGTTTTGCAGCTGTCAGAGCTATTATGCGGGTACTGTCTCTATAGCTCCCACCAGCTCTGGCTCACTAGTAACACAATTCAGGACCACCTCCCAAGACTGTGATCCTGATCCAGGCAGGTTAAAGCAACAGCAATTACCCCTCTGAATGTTCACTTGGCCCCACCATGATCTACAGGCCAGGATCTCTGAAGAAGCCATGTGGAGGCAGCTGCAGGGCTGCCACACCTCTGCCACTTCTAGCTCCAGGGGCGGGGGCCGGATCCACTCCTCTGTCCCCCACAGTTCCAACAGAGTTCCATTGACCTTTTACTTTGTCTTTGACATTTATGGGTTGATAATTCTGAAAACGACCACTGTTGCTGGTCATCCACTCTCCTGAAGTCCTCTGCAGCTGCTGGTTGGGCCGCCCTGAAGCTAAAACTGCGGGATCATGCAGGGCTGGACTCAGCTCCCAGTGTGCTGTGATGAATCCTTCCTGCTAGCCTGCCGGGCTGCCTTCAGTGAGAGATTTGTTTCTCTTTGTCACTTTGTGGGTTCTGTAGCTCTAAAATTTGTTTGGAGTCATATTTTATAGGTATTTGAGGTGGTTATGGGGGAAGCCACAGAGTTTTTCTGCTTCTATGCCACCGTCTTGGTTCTGCCCCCTAAGTGCAATCTGTAGGAGTGATTTTGGGGGAGATTTGGCAATTTCATGTTTCTTTTGAGCTATTGCAATTCTATGTCACTCATAGAGCACAGCACCTTCTTTGATGTGGGCATGCCATGCTGGTTAGTTCTGTACCAGTATCTCCCATGTCTCACAATCTATTCCAAAGTCTTTAGAGAGACCTTGAGAGTGTCTTTGTATTGCTTCTTCTGACCTCTGTATGTGAGAGCTTTTGCCTTGTGTGAGTTTTTTGTAAAATAGTCTTTTAGGCAAATATATGTTTGGCATTCAAACATATCCAGCCCATTGGAATTGCACTCCCTTCAATGGAGTTTGAATGCTTGGCAGTTCAACCTCAGTGTCCAATACCTTATCTTCCCAGATGATCTTCAAAATCTTCCTAAGACAAGCATACAACAATGAACTCAGCACAACTCTATAGATTTTCAGTTCAGTAGGCAGCCTAATACTTCTTTTCTCCCGTACTTTCCTTCAGAGTGTCTTAAACAGTGAGCTAGCTCTGGCAATGCAGGCATCAACCTCATCATCTATGTGTACATCTCTGAAAAGTATACTGCCAAGGTAAGTGAACTTATCCACAGCATTCAAAATTTCTTCATTTGCTGTAACTATCGGTTCCATGTATAGATGGTAAGGTAAGTGGTAGAGAACCTCTGTTTTCTTGGTGTTAATTGTCAGGCCAAAAATAGCAGGAACAGCATAGAATTGATCCATACTCTGTATATTTCAGCCTCAGAGGCCACACAGAGTACACGATCATCTGAGGAAAAAAATCATGCACCAACTCTCTACACTTTGGACTAAGCTTGTAGCCTTTTTTCAAGTAAATAATTTATTATCAATGCAATGGCTGACTCTGATGGCATTTTCATCCTCATTGAAGGTATCCAACAATATTACTGAAAACATCATGCTAAAAAGCATGGGAGCAAGCATATAGCCCTGCTTCACTCCACTACTGACTGGGAAAGCATGAGAGCATTGTCCATTATCCAAAACCTGTGCAAGCATGCCATCATGAAACTGGCATATAATATTGATGAATTTCTCTGGTCAACCAAATTTTTGGCATGATCTTCCACAAGCCCTTATGACTGACATATCAAAGACCTTGGTTAGATTGACAAATATTGCATGCAAATTTCTATTCTGCTCCTGGCATTTCTCCTGGAGTTGTTGTGCAACAAACACCATATCAAACTGTTCCTTGGTCCTTTCTAAAGCTACATTGACTGTTGATTAGATGATCATCTTCGAGGTGAAGGATCAACATATTAAAGAGGGCTCTGACAAGAATCTAACTGGCAGTGACTAAGAGACCACCAGTATGATTGTCACAGGACAACCTATTTCCCTTTCCTTTATAGAGGTGGACAATGGAGGCATCCTTGAACTCCCTGGGGATAACCTCCTTTTGCCAATATAACCTGGAAGATTTCAGTCACTTTTTGTATCAGCAATGGACTCTCCCCTCCCCAACCTTGTAAATTTCAGCCTGGAATAAAATCAACACCAGGCACTTTGCCACATGAGAAGAGCCTAATGGTATTCAAAACCTCTTCTTTAGTTCGAAGTTTGGCTAGAGAGGGATTGACTTCAACCTGAAGTGAATGGTCAGTGGCTTCAGCATTTGTTGATGATAGTCTGTTGAGAATACTCTGGAAGTGTTCAGCCCATCTCTCCAGAATCATGTCCTTATTATTAATCAATGTGGCTTCATCAGCACTGAACAGTTGAGATACATAAATAGCCTTCAGGGCATCATAAAAGCACTTTGGATTTCTACCATCAGTGTAAAACTGAGTTTCATCTGCCTTCTTATTGAGCCAAGAATCCTGCATCTCTTTCTAAGCTTCACTTGCATTTTATTTGTGATAGACTTAGGATGCTGCCTTTTTAGAGACAAAGGAACCCTCTCTCTTGCGGGTAAATCCTGCAGAGTTCTCATTTTTCATTTAGCAGTTTCTGAATTTCCCCATCAATATTGATGTTTGCAAGTGTTCTGGCCCAGATGAACAAATAATCAAATCTCTCAAAGTTGCCTACTCCTTTTCTGCTCCCTGTGTTAGCTCAGCTTTACCTCTAAGTTAGCAACAAACTCTTCACCCACGGAAAAGTGCTCTAATCTGTTGACATTAAGGCTTCTGGTAACTATCTATCTGGCCTTGGGCCACTGTTTTTGTTAAATGAGAATGTTTAGCTTGGAAAGGATAAGTCTGATTGGTCCAACACTGCACTACACATCACCTTCCTCACTTTCACATCCTGTCTGTTTCTTCTCCTTACAAAGACACAGTCTATTAAATGCGAGTATTTGTTTTGAGGGTACATCCACAAAGTTTTATTGTGTTTAGGCAAATGGAAGATAGTGTTGGTGATAGGGTTATGAGATGCACAGGTCTTCCATAGTAAGTGACCATTGCTGTTTCTGACTCCATGACTCCCTGTTATGTCTAATAGTCTGTGCTTACTCTGGAGTTAAAGTCACCCAGATTAACAAGTTTATCCTCTTTTGGCACATTGATGATGAGGGTCTCCAGGTCTTCATCATATTTTTCTTTGACCTCCTCAGGGTTCATCATAGTGGGAACATAGGCACTAATGATGGTGGTGTGGTGTTTTCCTGAAAGTGGCAATCACATTGTTATGAGTCTTTTGTTCAGTCATTTTGGGAGGCATAGAAGCTTGTTGACTAGATTAGTTTTGATTGTGAAACCTACACCAGCTTCATAGAGCTCCCCATCACTGCTGCCACTCCAAAAAAACTTGTATCCAGCTCTGACATTGGCAAGCTGGCTTTCATTTGCCAGCCTTGTTTCACTCAGGGATCCTATTAGGATGTGATACTTGCTAAGTTCTCTTGCAACAAGAGCCATTTATCTTTCAGGTTTAGGGGTGGAGCCAAGATGGTAGAGTAAAAGCAGAAACTTGCTTGAGCTCCCACCCCAACCACCTCCAATACCTGTAAAAAAATGACTCTAAATAAATTTTAGAGTTACAGAACCCACAAAGTGACAGAGAGTAATGAATCTCCTGCTGAAGGCAGCCTGGTAGGGCAACGGGAAGGGTCTATCGCACCAGGCTGGGGGCTAAGCAGTCCTGTGTGGACCCTGCCAGTACAGACCCACTGCACAGAAAGGCTGGAGCAGACTTCAGGAGAGTGAATCACTGGCAGCTATGCTGGTTTCCAGACTTCTCAACCCATAAACACCAAAAAGAAAGTAAAAGGTCAATGGAGGAATTCTGTTGGAACTGGATGAGAGAAGAGCTGGGTCTGACCCTTGCCCCCAGGGCAACAGAGGTGGCAGGGGCTACAGCTGCTGCAGTGGCTGCTTCCAGAACTCCTGGCCCACAAACTGTGGGGGGAATAAATGACTGACCAGAGGGCAATTGCTGGAATCTCTTTGCTGATGCTGAGGCAGGAATCTCTTGCTTTGCCTTGGTTGGATCTGGGTCACAGTCTTGGGTAGTGGTCCTGGGGTGAGGAGCGCTGGTGTGGCAGAGCTTCTTGAATTGTGGAGAGGCAGTCATCCTCACAGTTCTGAGGCAGGTGCCTAGAAGAAGATCTGACAACAGCTGCGCAAAACCTCAGAAATTTGGGACACAGCCCTCTCCACTCTGGAAACAGAGTTCTACCATAGCAAAGAGCTCAAAAGTCAAGTAATTGACTGCCAAGATGAGCAAACAGAGGAAGAGAAATCAAACTATAGAACTGTTTTTTTGGTGACAAAGATGATTGAAACATAGAACCAGAAGAAGACAGCAAAGTCAAAACTCCTGCATCAAAAGCCTGCAAGAAAAATATAAACTACTCATAGGCCATGGAGGAACTTAAGAAAGATTTTGAAAATCAAGTAAGAGAAGTAGAGGAAACATTGGGAAGAGAAATGAGAATGATGCAAGAAAATCATGAAAAGCAAGTCAATAGCCTGCTAAAGGAGATTCAAAAAAGTACTAAAGAAAATAACACCTTAAAAAATTGACTATCTCAAATGGCAAAAGAGGCCCAAAAAGCCAATGAGGAGAAGAATGCTTTAAAAAGAAAAATTGGCCACATGGAAAAGGAATTTTAAAAACTCAATGAAGAAAATAATTCCTTCAAAATTAGATTGGAGCAATTGGAAGCTAATGACTTTATGAGAAATCAAGATACTATAAAACAGATCTAAACAAATGAAAAAACAGAAGGCAATGTGAAATATCTCATTGGAAAAACCATTGACCTGGAAAATAGATCCAGCAGAGATATTTTAAAAATTATTAGACTATCTGAAAGCCATCATCAAAAAAAGAGCCTAGACATCATCTTTCAAGAAATTGTTGAGGAAAACTGCCCTGATATTCTAGAACCAGAGGGCAAAATAGAAATTGAAAGAGTTTTCACTGATCGCCTCTTGGAAAATATCCCAAAAAGAAAACTCCTAGGAATATTATAGCCAGGTTCCAGAGTTCCCAGGTCAAGGAGAAAATATTATAAGCAGTCAGGAAGAAACAATTTGAGTATTGTGGAAACACAATCAGGATAACACAAGATCTAGCAGCTTCTACATCAAGGGACCAAAGGGCTTGGAATATGATATTCCAGAGGTCCAAGGAGCTAGGATTAAAACCAAGAATCACCTACCCAGCAAAACTGAGTATAATACTTCAGGGGAATATATGGATATTCAATGAAATAGAGGACTGTCTCTCAGATTTACTGGATTTTGTGTTGTCCATAAATGTGCACATTCCATGTACCAATGGTGAGTGGAATCATCTTTGCAAAAGCTTTTTTTTTTCTTTTAGAGGCAATCAAGGTTAAGTGACTTACCCAAGGTCATGTGGCTCATAAAAGTCTGAGGCAGGATTTTCAACTCAGAACCTCCTCACTCCAGGGCTGGTGCTCTATCCACTGAGGCATCCATCTATCCCACAAAAGTTTTGTATTTTTATGTGTGTGTACTTTGACTACAGGTTAAGACGCCAATCTCTTACCATGATAAGCAGATTAGAGTTGGGTGAAGCAGACAGTTCATAGGGCATCTTTTCTAGCTCCTTCCTCATGTGAGGAAATGAGTAGTGCCGTCCTTAAGAAAGGCTGCTCAGATAATCATCAAAACTATTTGGTACTGGCTAAGAAATAGAATGGTAGATCAGTGGAATAGGTTAGGTACAAAAGACATAGCAGTAAATGGTGACAATCTACTATATGATAAACCCCAAGACTCTAGCTTCTGGGATAAGAACTCACTATTTGACAAAAAACTGGTGGGAAAACTGGAAAATAGTAGGCAGAAACTAGGCACAGACCAACATCTCATACTCTACACCAAGATAAGGTCAAAATGGGTACATGATTTAGACATAAGGGATGATACCATAAGCCAATTAGGAGAGTAAGGAATAGTTTACTTATCAGAATAAATGGAGAAAGAAAGAATTTATAACCAAGAAAGAGATAGAGAACATTATGAAATACAAAATGGGTAATTTTGATTACATTATATTAATACAAGTCATTCCCCAATTGATAGTCAAAGGATATAAACAGGAAGTTTTCAGAGAAAGAAATTAAAGTTATCTACAATCGTATGAAAAAATGCTTCAAATCACTGTTGATTAGAGAAATCCAAATTAAAACAAGTTTGAGGTACCACCTCACACTTATCAGATTGGCTAATATGACAGAAAACAAAAATGATAAATGTTGGAGAAGATATGTGAAAATTGAAACTTTGATGCATTGCTGGTGGAGAAGTGAACCAATCTAAACCATTCTGGAGAACAATATGAACTTATGCCCAAAGGGCAACCAAACTGTGCATACTCTTTGATCCATCAATACCATTACTAGTTCTGTATCCCAAAGAGATCATAAAAAAGGGAAAAGGACCTACCTGTACAAAAATATTTATAGCAGCTCTTTTTGTGGTTGCCAAAAATTGGTAATAGAGGGGATAAGTTGTGATATATGAATGTGATAGAATACTATTGTTCCGTAAGAAATGATGAGCAGACTGACTTCAAAAAAACCTGGAATGACTTACATGAGCTAATGCTGAGTGAACTGAGTAGAACCAGGAGAACATTGTGCATAGTGACAGCAACACTATGATAGACTTAGATCTTCTCAGCAATACAAGGATCCAAGACAATTCCAAAAGACTCATGACGGAAAATGCTAACCACATCCAGAGAAAGAACTATGGAGCCTGAATGCAAATTGAAGCATACTATTTTCACTTTTTTTGGTTTTTTTCTTTATTGTGGTTTTCCCCTTTTGTTCTGATTATTATTTCACAACATGACTAATGTGGAAATATGTTTAATATGATTGTACATGTATTATCTATAACAGATTGCTTGCTGTCTTGGGGAGTGGAGAGGGAGAAACATTTGGATCTCAAAATTTTACAAAAATGAATGTTGAAAATTATCTTTACATGTAATTTTAAAAAATACCATTAAAGAAAAAATATTCTGCTCAGATACTCAGGATGCTGCTGAATCCCACTGTTGCTTCAGTCTAGTGAGAAGATGACCCTATGGCTTGGACCAATATGTGCACAGGGTTGTGACTACAACTCCCAGAATCCCACCTGTTGCTTCATCACTTGCTTATGGCCACAGGTCTTTCAGGTAGGTAAAAATGTCAAAATTGTATGGGTGATATCTTTTGACTCATGTGTAAACTGGATTTAAGGGAGGCAGAATTGCACAAAGTAGTCAGCTTCACCCTTTCTTCCACAGCCCTCAAAGTTTAGTGGCAAGACAAAAGTCAAGATGACTGGTGATGGCTTTGGATGCAGTGGATGACCTTGGAATCTCCTGTATCTAAACAAGCTCGAAGTGCACCACAATACTTGCTTCAGCCATCTTCATGGAGGTTGGAACAAGTTGTTCTCATTTGCCCATTCCATTGGGGAGAAGTCTTCAAATGCTTAGGGTAGACATCCTCCTAACTTACCAACGGGTTTGAGGACCCTCTGTCACCCTCAACCTGGTTTAGCCTATCTTTGGAAATGGTTTACCAGGGTATGACTGCAGGGCATGCTACAGCTTCTTAGAGCCACAGGTGAGAGTTGGGTGTCAGGTGTACACCAAAGGTGGAAAGTAGCCCTGAAAAGGGATTGGCAGTCCTCACATCAGAGGTACTAGTCTTTCTGGAACACTTGTACATGCAAGAAATAATGGGATCCCACCTGACAGTTACTCATCTTTTCCTTCTAAGGGTATGAAGCTCATCAAGTTAATTTAAAACTTCTATTATTTAAACCTATGTCCTACAGCCCTACCCTCAACACCAAAGGTCCCTTAAGGTATCTTTGGGAGCACTTCCTTTTTTTTTTTTTTTGATATCTTCAATTATGCTGGATAAAATGTCCAAGGCAGGTATCTTGGATATCCTTTATGCTTTGGGTCAGCTTATGATGGATCTGTTCCATTTATTTTCTTCTCTCATTGCCTGGACAGAGTACCTTCTATTTGGTCAGCAACTCCACCCAAGTATCTTAGAGGTTTGGAAAAGTATTTTCTCTTTCCTATTTTCCTGATAGAAAGGAGCTAGGCTATAAAAATTACATAAGACTCCTTCTTGTGAATCTCCCAAAGGGAAGGGAGAGAGGCAAAGCCAGAATCTCTCAGCCAAGATAGCTATGTTAAGGGAGAAGAACCTGCACTAAGGAAGGAGACGTTTTTAGTTCTTGCTAAAAATGCAAAGCAAATCAGAGAAAAGAGGTTTTAATGTAAGTTAGAGTTCAGTTTTGAAACTATCCAAAAGCAAAATGTAATGCCTTGGAAGACAATGAATTTTCCTATCACTAGAATTCATCAAGTGGATGACAATGTGTCAAGAACACTTGGGCTAGAAACTTTATTATCACTGGTCTCTAAGGTCCCTTTGCTAACCTAAGTGAAGTGGTTAATACATTGAAAGACCAGGAAAAAGACTTGACAAACTGGGGGAAAAAAAGTGTTATAAAGTCATGATGAAATTTACAGAATAGGACCTTTGAGTTCAAAAGTCTAATGGTAAAAATACAGAATGGGGAAATATTGAGGGGAGGAGAGGAAGACCTGGGGGTTGTAGTTGACCACAAGCCCAAATCAGCAGCAGTTAGAAGCAAGTATTGTGGTGCACTTCGAGCTTGTTTAGATACAGGAGATTCCAAGGTCATCCACTGCATCCAAAGCAATCCGGATGCCTTCTCTCCACCACCTCCCACCCATATTGGTACTGGTCTTAGTGAGGGGGGGAGCACCTCATAGGCTTAGCACGCTGTACCTCAGAACTCCTGAGCTCCAGTGACCTACTGACCTCAGCCTCCTGGGATAATAAGCAGTATGGTACAGTATCACTTTTTGTGAGGCTGAGGAGAGGGAAGTCACGTGATTCTGAGACATTTTATAAAGAAGGTAGGATTATATTTGAACAAGTCCAGAGTAACTCCCAATTCTTTCTTTTTTTCAGCCAATTCTTTAAAAATATCTCTGATTCAGGTCATCCTAATTTTTGAAAGATGTGTAGGAATTTGAGATGGGCTAGAGAAGAGAAACAAAAAAAGGACAAGGGATAATACCAAATCGATCATTCAGATTCTTAAGATGATAGTTTAGTTTTGGAAAACAGTTATACATAAATGCTCATTTCATCCCACAACACATTCATTCCTTATAAAACCTTTACAAGTCAGAGGACTTAGCCTTGGACCCAGTTCTAAGATAAGTGTAGCAGATCCTGAATTAGCATAAACTCTTCTAGCGTTATCAGTAGGCTGAGAAGGGAGTGGCTTACTTGGTAAAATTTGAGGGAAACCAGAAAAGTTCTCTTTTCCCCTGTTTGACATACCATTCTCTATTCCTTCTGTTGAAGTCCTACCTTCAAAGCCCAGTACCTCTTCCAGGAAGTCTTCCTTGATTCCATAGTTAGTAATAATCTAGTAGTTATGTATTTTTCTTAGACCAAGTACCAACAGGGCAGGTCTCAAGTCTTGTATAAACTTTGCATCTCCACCAGCACACAGTACAATGCTCTGCAAACAGTAGGCTCTGAATAAATATTTGTTGAATGGAATTGAATGTGGTCATTAGACAGATGTTTGGAATCTCTTTATAATTATCTCCAGAGCTTATAACACTTTTTAAAAATTTATGTATTCATTCATTTGGCATTCTTTTTTTTTTTTAAGATTAGATTTTTTTTTAGACATTTTAGACTCCATATTTTATCCCCATACAGTAGGTGTTCACATTGGGCTGCTCATATAAGCCCAGTAAGTTAGCCCAGGAGCTAATGTTCCATTTCTTTCCATTTCTGGGCCATTTTACTCTTTCTTAGGCAATCCGGATGCCTTCTCTCCACCACCTCCCACCCATATTGGTACTGGTCTTAGTGAGGGGGGGAGCACCTCATAGGCTTAGCACGCTGTACCTCAGAACTCCTGAGCTCCAGTGACCTACTGACCTCAGCCTCCTGGGATAATAAAGATACCTGGAATGTACTATCATGCTAGCTCAACAAGCATTTATTAAATACCTACTATGTGTCAGGCATTGCACCTGGGAACACAAAACAAAAACAGACTGCCCTGAGTGGGAGAATGATGCAGAGGGCAGGATGTGGATGCTGAAAATTAAATTAAACACAAAATAAACACAAAACAACCTGGGAGGAGGGGTATGGCATCAGGAACTGGAGGGATCTGAATGGGCTTCCTGGAGGAAGGGGCACCTCTGAAGGGAGCTGGGGATTCTAGGAGATGGAAGTGAGCTGGTACATTCCAGACCCAGGGAACAGTGGAGGCAAAGGCAAACAGACAGGAGATGGAACGTTCTGTCTAGGGAGCGTCCAGTGGTTCAGTTTGGCTGGACTGAGGGGTGCAGGAAAGTGAGTGGTGTGTAGCAAACCTATAAAAGTAGGAGAAAGCCAAAAGGACTTTAAAAGCAAAACCAAACACTCGTACTTTATTTCAGGGGCAAGAGGGAGCCACTGGAACCTCTTGAGCAGGGGAGTAACATTGTCAGGCCTGTGCTTTAGGAATATTAATTTGGCAGCTGTGTGGAGAATGGATGGGAAAGGAGAGATTTGAGAATAGGGGACCAATTAGGAAGTTACTGCCGTAGTCCAGGCAATAGATAATGAGGACTAGCATTATTAGCATAGCTTAATTAGCATAGTGGTCATATTAGTGGAGAGATGTGGAGATAGAAATGACAGGACTTGACCACTGACTGCATATGAGGATTTAAGGGGGATGGAAGAGTCAAGGATGATCCCAAGGTCGTGAACTTTGGTGATTTTGAAAGGACTGAAGTAACCTTTAGACATGGGTAAATTAGAAGGAAGGGAGGTCTTTGGAGGAAAGATAACGAATTCTGTTTTGGACGTTTTGAATTTGAGATGCCTGTGGGACATCAGTTAGAGATGTCCAGAAGGCAACTAGAGATGAGGCTTGATGAGAGGCTAAGGCTGGAGATACACACACACACACACACACACACACATATGTATGTATGTATATGTATATATATAAAATATTTAATATTTTAAATTAAATTATTTTAAACATATTTTATATATTTATAAATTATTTATATATAATATATTTATAAATTAAATTTAAATTAAAAATATATATACACACACATATATAGATATAGGTAGATATGCACATAGATATAGATATATATACACATAGATCTGGGAGCTGATAAGATCACCTGAGGAAAGAGGGTAGAGAGCAGAGGAAAGGTTCAGAGAAGGTCCTAGGGCACACCCATGCATTCATCAGCCTGACAATCTAGAGAAGACTTTGAATGACAAAGGGGCTAGATATTCAGGGAGAAAGCTGTAAGGAAAAACCAAAGAAGAAAAAGGAAGAGTGAATGGTCAATCAATTAAATCAGTGAGCATTTTTACTAAGTACCTACAATATGCCACGTGGGCATGGTGGTACATGGGATAGAGCACTGGGCCCTGTGGGATGAACCAAGTTCAAATCCAACCTCCCTTACTAGCAGTGTGACCCTCGGGAAGTTCACTTAATGCTGTTTGCCTCAGTTTTCTTATCTGTAAAAAGAGCTGAAGAACTCTAGTATCCTTGCCTAGAAACTCCAATTGGGGTTGTGAAGTGTTGTGATTGAGTGGACAATGGATAGAAGGAGGAGAGATTTGATTCAGGCAGACCCACCAACAGACAATTGCAATGATACAGGCATGAGAGGATGAGGGGATGGGGGCCTGTGTTAGTGGGGCACTGTCAGAGGACAGTAGGGTACATTTTCAAGAGATATTGCAAAGGTGAAATCCACAGGTCTTGGCAATAGTTTAGATTTGAAGGATGAGAGAGTCAAGCATGACTCAATAATGTCAGGTTCTACAGAGAGGACAAAAAAGATGAGGACAGAAAAACACATCGATTAATCAATTAAAAGACCCTTGGTAATCTTGGGGAGAGCAGATTAGTTTGAGCGTCAGATTACAAAGGGATGAAGAGTCCAAGGCAATGAGCACACTCAGTTTTTCCTAGTAATTTGACTCTGAAATCAAGAAGGAGGATAGAAAATCAGGATACCTTAATAGGATAATATGATCAAGTGAAGGTTTGGCTTTTTTGCTTGTTTGTTTGAAAGAATGGAAAAATCTGAGCATATTCTCAAGGGTGGCAAATATTTGGTTTTGAGGGTAGATTTCATATATGTTTTTTTAAATTGTCAAAAGCAGATTTCTTTCTTTATTTTTTTGCTTCGTTCGTTCGTTCGTTTGTTCCTTCCTTCCTTCCTTCCCCCCCCTCCCCCTCTTATAATCAAAAGCCAGGTCTGGTAAATAAAAAATGTTTGACCAATCTAAGTAATATTATTTTTGTTCAATGCAATGAATGGCATGTGAACTGGCTTTGAAGGGGAAAGGAGAATTCTAAAAGTGAAAGTAATGTCTTGGAAGGCCAATACCACTCTGCTGTGTGAGCTCCCATGCATTCAAAAAATACATATAGCAATAGGAGGAAGCACATTAGATTTGGAGTCTGAATGTATAGCCTATATCAGATTGCATGCCATCTTGCAGAGGCAGAAAAATTTAGGACTCAAAATCTTATAGAAATGAATATTGAAAGCTAAAAACAAATAGATAAAAAGATCTGGACTCTGAGAATGTGTGTTTGAGTGAGACTCTGGTTTGCTACTTCTTGGGCATGTGACATTAGCCATCGCTTTAAAATGTTAAACATCAGTATAACAGATTAGGTATACTTTGTAACTATTTGCATTTTCATAAATCAATTCTAATGCATAAAATACGGTAACTTTTCAGTCACTACTTTTAAGTCACCATTAGAATTCAACTTTCTGTCCTCTTGCATTCACTTCCCCTCTTATATAGTTGTAACCACTACATAACTATTTAATTTTATATAGGTAGATAGTTAACTATGTAACCACAACAACAACCAATAAGCTTTAACTTGAATCTTTTAAAGCACAAGTGATCTGGGTCATTTTTCACATGGCTATCTTCCTCTGAAAACTGTCTGTTCATATCCTTTGACCATTGATCAGCTGGGGAGTGGGTCTTATTCTTAGAAGCATAAATCGGTTCTCTACACATCTTAGAAATGATACTTTTATCAGAGAAAATCACTACAAAGATTTTTCCCCCATTGACCATCTTTCCATCAAATTTTAGCTGAATTGGTTTTATTTATGCAGACAATTTTAAATTTTATGTTATCAAGATTGTCCATTTTACTTTTTGTGATCTCATGGACTCTTATTTAACAGATAATTTCTTCATTGCTCCACTTGTTTGCTTTATGTTTAAATCACCCTTTATATTTGAGTCATGCACATATTTGGAGCTTATCTTGGCATATACAGTGTGAAATGCTGGTTTAAACTTAGATTCTGCCAGACTACTTTCCAGTTTTCCAAAGAATTTTTGTTAAATAGTGAGTTCTTACCTAGATAAGGTGCAGCTAGGCGGCACAGTGGATAGAATGTTGGCCCTGGAGTAAGGAGGACCTGACTTCAAATCCTCCCTTGCTTCCTAGCTGTGTGATCTCGGACAAGTCACTTAGCCCTCTTTACCTCAGTTCCTCATCTAAAAAATGAGTTGGAGAAGGAAATGGTAAAGCACTCCAGTATCTTTGCCAAGAAACCCCAAATGGGGATAGGACATGACTCCTATAGTTGAGCTCTTTGAGGTCGAATTTGAACTCAGGTCCTCCTGACTCTAGGGCCCGTGTTCTATTCACTGTACCACCCAGCCACCCCACATAATCTCTGATTTCTTAACCAGTACCAAATTGTTCTGATGATTACTACTTTGTAATAGTTTGAGATCTGGAATGGCTAGAAACCCTTACTTCCGATTTAAAAAAAAATTCCATTGAAGTTCTTGACTTTGTGCTTTTCCCAGATGAATCTGGTGGCTTTTTTTCTCTACAAAGTAATTCTTTGGCATTTTGGCACGGCACTGAAGAGATAAATTAATTTAGGGGTTGTCACTTTGATTATATGTGCTCAGGCCACTCATGAACAATTACTCTTCCTCCAACTATTGCGATCTGTCTTTATGGAAAGAGTAGTTGGTGGTTGTATTTTCAGAGTTCTTGTGTGTGACTTGGCAGGTAGACCTTCAAGTATTTTGTATATTCTGTGGTGACCAACTTGTTTTCCAAGATGATTCGACTCCCCATGAAGGAATCTCCCTTTTGCTCCACATCTCTGTTATCTTCTCTTTGCCTTGAACTGTTTTTGCGAATTTGGTCATTATTGCCGGAGGCACTAACGGTTTTGCTTTATATCTCTTTGATGGTTGAGATGACTATTAACCACTTGTATTTCCTTTTTTCAAAAACTTCAATATAGGTTAGTCCTTTCTGAACTTGAAGAGAAAAACATTAGCATTACCTCACAGGTCTGTTGAGTGCTTTGTGAATATTTAAAATGTATGTAAATTGGTTATCTTTATTCCCTGGCTTTAACTTGTTTCTTGATTACCAATTAAACTGGAACAGGCCAGGGACCCCATTTTACGCTGTTTCTTTCTGTGCACAGAACCTAGCGATGCCAGGCAATAAATATTTGTTGTTGACTGATTTGTTGACTGAAGCAAAGACTTGTCCAGTGCCATGCTTCAAATCGGCTTTCCTACTCTGTGTACTTAATACTCACACCATGTGTGTTTGCTCTTCATAATGACAGCTTTAACAGTCCCCAAGGGATGGAGAAAACCCTTTCTATGGTAAGGAGGGAGAAGGAGTTTGGGACATCAGTTGGAGATCTGGGAAGACCACCCAGGAGTTCCTGCTTCCTAACTCCACTGGAACAAGGGCCCTTTGGTGGGAGCCTGCTAGGGACAGAAGCAGTCTTTCCTGGCTGCCCTACGTCCCTTCCTGGGCCTTTCATGAGAGATGCACATGGGCCCCTGAGCCTGAGCACAATGGAGGTGGACAGCTTGTATCTCTCTCCTGTTTCCCTGTCCCATCCACTCCTCCCCTTGGCCCTTGCTGCATGCCTGCCTGCTTCTGGTCCGCTGGTCGCTGGTAGGAAAGGACTGCCTGGGTCCTTGGGGTGCAGTAGAGGCAGCTCTCCCAAGGCTCTCTGGTTACAGGGCTGAAGAGGTGGGGGGGCGGGGGGGACTTGTCTCCAGTTTCTGGCTCTCTCCTCTCAGCCCTATCCTTCCATATAGGATCTCCCTCCCACTGTAGTCCTCACATCCACCTACCCAAGCTTATGTGTTTACGGTCTTGGGCTCACTGCCCCTTGATCTTCTCCTCTTTCCAGGCCAGGATTGTGGGATTTTCTCAGCTGTCTGGGGGAATGGAGCTAGGGCTCTAGGGGCCTGGAGAGGTAGGGGCGGGGCTGAAGGAAAAAGGCTTAGGGGCCAGAGGAAGGGAGAGGGAAGAGGAAAGGTGGGAGGGGTTAGAGGAGGAGTTGGGGGGCGGTGGGACTGAGAAAGAAAGGGGCAGGAGTCAGCTTCAGAAGTGGAGGGGTCCAGAGCAGCCTAGGACACTGCCTCCCAACTTCCAGTCTTTCCTTGATCACTGCTCTCCCCACCCCTCCCCACCCCACCCCCTTCCTCCAACTCCTCCTCGGTACTAGCCCCTCCTCTGACCGCCCAGGGCCAGGCTGGCCCAACCTCTCTCTCTTCCCTGGGAGCCCCCCTCCCTTGTCTCCCTCTCAGTCTCCTCCCCAAGCCTGTAGCGAGGGTCGGGCACTCCCTCCCTCAGCTGCGTGCATCTCATACCAGCCCTCATTCCTCACATACCAGGCTTCCTCCTTTCAAACTTGAGGCCAGGGGGGTGGTGAGGGACAGCAGCCTCCCCAAGGCTCTAGCACCCCAGCCCGGCCCCCTGCCACCCCCCACCTCCCAGCCTCCGCCGGCTAGCAATCTCCTTCCAGGGGCTTCCTGCCCCTTTCCCTGTTCAGGTGAGTGGAGGTGTCTGCACAGCAAAGTCTCTGCTTCTTGTCTCCCGCCTTCCCCTACTTTACTCTCTGGCTCCCTCCCTCTTCTCTCTATTTCCCCTCTCTCTCCCTCTTCCCCCTCCCTAACCCTCCCTCCCCTCCCCTTCTCTTTCCCCCTCTTGTTTCTCACTCTCCTCAGTTCCTTCTAGCTCTTGTTCATCCTTTGCTTTTTCCCACCTCCTGCCTCCTTTATCCTGCTCTTTCCTCTCCATCTTAGCCTTTTTTCTTCTCTTTCCCTTGACCATGTCTTTTCTTTTCTCTCTTCTCTTTCCTTTCTTCCCCCTTCCTTCCCTTCCTTCACCCTGTCCTTTTCCGTTCCCTTCTAAACGATTTTCTCTTTCTCCTTTCTTTCCTCCTTGAACCCTCTTTTCTTCCTCCTTTCGTTTCTCTTTCAGAGTTCTTTCTTCCTCTCTTCCAGTTGACTCACTCTTCCAAGAATAGGGATCTTGTGTTTTCCTGTCAATTTGATCCTGGAAAAACTCCTTCCTCTCTCCCTTCCGGCCTCCTGCCTTTCCCCCTACCCTCAAACTGGGAGCCATGTGTGTGGCAAGTTGTGTGCTATACTGTGAGGATCCTGTCTCCCCATCATTATGTCCTTAGAAGAGCTCTGCTGTCCCCCAGCCAACTTTTCCCAACCCTGAGGCTCCTTTAAGTAAGGAGGGTTTTTTTGTACCAAGAGTCGGAACTCTGAAATTCTGGTGTCCCGATGTGATTTCCCTTGTCTATTCTCTACAGCATTATTGGAGAGCTGGAACAGAGTTGGTCCATCTCAGAGCGCCCCTCAAAACTCACTTAGCACACCATCCGTCTCTCATCCCCCATCCTGGGACAGGTAAGGAACACTGTTCATCTGTGGATTCTAGCCTTGGTAAGAGGAGAGGTTTAGAGAAATGCGCGGGAAGGTTGCTGTGTTTAGGAGAATTCATAGGATCACAGATAGAATCATAGGTTTGGAACAGAAAAGATTTTAGAGATCATATATTCTAGATTAGTGACTGGGGTGCCTAAGGGCTGGGGATGAGAGGACAGACAGCAGGAGGAGGAAGGGACTTTTTAAAATAGCAGGAAAGCAAGAATATACGGAGGGAAGGAAAGGATAATGTTAATTCTGTGTGACATTGGGCAAGTTCTAATCCTCAGTATTCTCAGCTATAAAATGGGGATAACCATATCTGTACATTACCATCCTGATAGAGATCATTTTTTTAAAGTGCTTTGTAACTAGTAGAAAGTACTACACATATAGAATCATACTTTAGAACTGGAAGAGACTTGGAGGCTGTCTATCTAATCCAGCCCCTTCATTAAACAACTAGTTCCAAGATTTTACATGTAATATATTAATTACAGGTAATATGTGAGTTATTATTACAGCAGCAGCCACCATAATGTGAAAGGAGGTATATGGAAGTAGAAAGGAAATAAAAGCGATCTGGGGAACAGGGAGGAATAAAAGCTGTGAATAAAGGTGAAGGAAGGGATTTCCCAGACCTTTCTTAATTTAACCCTAGAAGAGGGAAGAGTACTCTGGGGGAGGTATTTGGAGTTTGCTGGGTAATTGTTGTGTTTTTGTTAAGTAGCTAGAAGTGGCTTAGAAACCAGTAGTGTTTTTTTTTTCTTTTGGGAGGTGATGAGAAGCATGGTGGCCATGCTTATAAGAGTTGTAGGGTAAGAGGGCTATAAAAAACCTAAAACCAGAATTTCATCAGAAGGGCAACTCAGAATCCTCCCCAAAATATGTTTGTTTGTTTGTGTGTGTGTGTGTGTGTGTGTGTGTGTGTTTGTGAAATAGAGATATTCATTGGGGAAGGGCAGTAGGTGGGGAGATACCTGTATTTAAAAGTGTATGGTCCTAGATTTCACTTTGAATTGGTATGGCTTCATGAGTCTGGGTATATGACTCTTTAGTTCAGTGTGTTCTGTGTGAGAGTGTTAATGTTAACATGAGTCTATGCACACAGGGTCTCTGAGTAGGCAGATTTGTGTTTGAACTTCTGCATCTCAGTACTTATTTTGAAGTGTGAGGGTTTCTTGAGTTGTTGTCTTTGTGGGCCAATCCACTGTGTCTTTGTATGTGCTTGCATATTTGTGCATATCTGACTATCCATATATGACTGTGTCCTAAGTGTGAGTGTCTCTAGATGTAAATCTGTGTGTGTGAGAGACACAGAGACTGAGAGGAGAGAGACATAAAGAGAAGAGAAAAAGAGAGAAGAAAGTTGGAGGGAAGAGGAACGAACAAGACCAACTTTAGTAGTAGTATGTAGGTCTAATGGTCAAGCATATTTGTATTGTGTAAATTTGGTTCAGTGTGTGTGTGTGTGTGTTTTACATTGGTATTTAGGAAGATTTGTTGTGGAGAGAGCAGGGTGGGCTCTGAGATTAATTCCTTGATGGTTTGAAAATGTGAAGTTGAATTCTCTCCCCTGTTGGGAAAACAAGGTAATGAATGGGAGGGACTTTAGAATTGGGATCAGAAACAGGAAGTGAGAACTGGTAATGCATGGGAATTGAGCTGTAAATCACACCCAGGAGGGAATGAACATCCGAATCTTTTGAGTTGTGTAAGAGGCAGAATCTTTTGAGTTGTGTAAGAGGGTGCTTTTCAGTTCTCATCTTAATAACATCTAGTGTAGCCTTGCAAATAAGGACAAAATCTTATCAGCCCACTAATCTTTTTACCAGTCTCCAACCTGAAGACAGCCTTATTTTTTTAATGACTGATCAGTTGGCCAGTGCTTGACTCACCACTTTTCCAGGGCGGGGGGGGGGGGGGATAGATGAGTCTCTTTTCACAAGGCTGAGTTGTTGAAAGACTATTCTATATTCCCAATTCTGCTTACTCTTGGCTTATTGGGAAGTAGCATGGTATAGAAAGCATGTTGGATCGTGTGGAAAGCATGTTTGATTTGGAGTCAGGACCTAGGTGCAAATCTCAGCTCTGGTGCTTACAATCTTTGTAACCTTGGGCAAATAATTTTCTGTCTCTGGACCTCAGTTTCTTTATCTGTATGAGGAAAGGCTGGACTAGCTGTCCTCTAAGGTCCATTTCATTTCTAAAAATATCATCCTGTGAGCCTAGGCTGTAGCACAATAGTCTTGGGTGGTTGATTTTTACACTCATCTGCTCACACTTGAGTTTTTCTTCCCTATTCCCTCTCCCTCCATTATTCTTTACTTGGTTCCTTTTAAATAGTGATATCTGTCTAGGTTTTCACCATTTGAACATTAGAGTAAATGGTCTGAGAGAGAGAGAGAGAGAGAGAGAGAGAGAAAGAGAGAGAGAGAGAGAGAGAGAGAGAGAGAGAGAGAGAGAGAGAGAGAGAGAGAGAGAGAGGAAGGATCTTGGTTTAGGTAAAAAAGCCCAAGTTGGAAACTAGCATATTCATTGTCTCTTCTAAATAAAGGGGAGTCATTCTGGCCTCCCATTGAGATATTCAAAAGGAAAAATAGGATGATTCTTATGTAACTCATAGCATCATTGGATAATACTGTTCTAACAAACAAAAAAAGACTTGAGAGACCTTCTAACATAATCCCTTAATTTTCTGAATGATGAAACTGAAACCTTGAGAGGTGAAGTGATTTGTTTGGAGTTCTTGTGGTGTTGTCTCTGGTCTTCTGGCATTTAAACGAAAGCTCCTTGAGGTCATGTCTTTCTTTTGGTTTATATTTATATCCCCAGTGTTTAGCCCAGAAGTCTGGCACATAGTAATCCCTTAATCAATGCTTGTCACCTTGTCTTTTTTAGTAAGTGCCAGAAGCAGGATTTGAACCCACTGACTTAAATCCAATGTTCTTTCATGCTGTAAGACCACATCCTCAAAAAAGGGAGGTAGAAACATGCCCTGATCTAGTTTCTTTACCCTTCTCCCCAGAGCCTACCCTGCTATCTCCAAAACAAATCTTCTGAAATGTATAACAAATAACAAATCACACACACACACACACACTCACTCACTCACTCACTCACTCACTCACTCACTCACTCTTACTATTAGGGGACTAAATTATTCTCCCAGTTCTTTGGTCTACACCCTGTTTGCACCTGCTTCTTTCTCTTCACTTTATTTCTGACTTATTCCATGGAGGTGAGTTTCTTAGTAGGCTTCACCTCACTCTTCAAACCACAAAGCCCTGGTTCAATGAGCAGTGGTGACCAAAAAAAATCAGAAAGAACCTTAGCAATTACTTTAGGGCAAATGCTCATTTTACAGATCAGACCTAGAGAGGGGGAATAACTTGCTAAAAGGTTATAGCAAGGTTCTGACAGAGCTGGATTAGAACTCAGATATACCAAGTCCTGGCCCAGAGAGCCCTTCCTTTATACCACATTGACTAGCCTGGGAAGGCTCTGGTTTGGGGAAAAACCCCAGATCAGCCCTAGCTCAGAGGGATCTAGTCCTCAAGCTAATCGTCAGTCTAGCTGGAGCTCCCTAGGGCCATATTAATTTTGTCCTGGAGCAGATCTGAGTCCCTCAGATAAATCCCAGACCTGGGACAGGTTGGGGAAGCTCTAGACTGGAGATGACCTAAGGTTTTTCTTGCCCAGTTTAAGTTCTCTCTGCCTCCAGTATTTTTTTTAATTCAATTTTATTTTTAGTTCTACGTCCTTTCCTTGCCCCAACCCTTTCCCCACCCATTGAGAAGGCAAGAAATAGAAAGTCCATCACAAATAAGAAATCATGCAAAACAAATTTCTGTATTAGTCATACTCGAGGGGGAAAAAAGAAAGAGAAACAAATCAATTTCAATCTGCACTGAGTCCATTTGTTTTCTGTCTGAAGATAAGTAACATTTTTCATCCTGAGTCTTTGGAATTATGGATCATTGTGTTGATCAGAGTTACTAAATCTTTCACAACTGGTTATCTTTACACTATTGCTGTTACCGTGTAAATTGTTCTAGTTTTTCTCACTTTACTTTGCATCAGTTCATACAAGTCCTCCCAGTTTTTACTGAAATCATCCTCTTCATCCTTTCTTAGAGTCAGTAGTATTTCATCACATTCATATCACACAACTTGTTCAGTCATTTCCCAATTCTTACCCTCGGTTTCCAATTCTTTGTCACCACAAAAAGAGCTGCTGTAACTATTTTTGTACAGATGAGTCCTTTTCCTTTTACCTTTGATCTCTTTGGGTCATAAACCTAGAATTGGCCTCCAGTCTTACCTTTGCCAGGTCTTCTACACAGAAGCCCTTCAAATTCTCATTTCCTATCATGCAAGCTAGCCTTCCACACTCTGACTGCCCTCTGTTCTAATCAGGCTGATCTACTTATTATACACTATGGAGGGCAGTGTGATATCAGGCAATAAACACTGGGTTTTGAACTAGGTTCAAATTAGTTTTTGAACTAGTTTAAATTCATGTATGAATCCCTCCCCTATAATTTACTATCTCTATGTCCTTGAGCATAGGGTATTTTACCCTTATGAACCTGAGTTTTTTCATCTGTAAAATGGAGATAATCATATCTTTACCTCCCAAGCTTGCTTTGTGGAAAGTGCTTTGTAGACTGTAAAATGCTATACATAGAGCAGGGCATGTATTGGGAATGTAGAGAAAAGTATTCTGGGTTTAAGGCCAGAGGACCTGGGTTTGAATCTCAGCTCTGCTGCTTAAAACCTCAAACTTTGGGCTATTCATTTAAGGGGTAAGGGAAAGGAATGAACATTTAAGTGCCTGCTATGTATCAAGTACTGTTTGCTTTACAAATAGCTCATTTGTTCTTCACAACAACTCTGTGAGGTGGGTGCTATTATTATCTCCTTTTTACAGTTGAGGAAACTGAGGGAGACAAAAGTTAAGTAACCTGCCCACTTGTAGTAAGTGTCTGAGGCCACATTTGAACTCATTGGGTTCATGAAGACATTGGTTTTCCAGACCCAGCTCCTTATATCTACTGCACCACTTAGCTGCTCTAGCTCAACCTTTCTGCACTTTAGTTTCATCATCAGAAGATGAAGGGATTAGATGAACTCTTTAAGACGGCTTCCAGGTCTAAAAATAGAAATTACTCCAATGCTCATTCCTACTGGGTGCCTTCACTAATGTTCTCCTCTTCTGAAAACCTGCCTTCTTCCCTCTACTCTTATCCAAATCTGAACCAGCTCAGTTAAGTTCCCGGATTTTTCAGTTGTCACAAGCTGGTAGCAATTACCAGAAGAGTTACTGGATCAACATCAGAGTGCCATGTTACCTTCCATCTCTACCAAGGAATAAACAGGAAGGAATTAGACAGCAGGTTTGCTTTCTAGTCAATAATAATAACTGATGTTTATAGAGTGTTTTATAGTTGGCAAAGCAGTTTATATGAATTGTCTTATTTGAGGCTCAGAACAACCCTGTAAGGTAGGTTTGACAGGCACTATTATGTCCACTTTACAGGGGAGGAAACTCCATCCCAAGAGGTCTAAGTTACCCAGTGTCAAAGGCAGAGTCTGAACCCAGTTTTTCTGGGTCTCCCTCCAGGTACGATCCGATAGTTGCCAGGCCACACTTTCTTTCAAGGATTTCAGAATCTGGAAGAGATTCTGCAAGAGATTTTTAAGAATGTCATCTGGGCTAACATCTTTGTTTCACAGATGAGGAAATGAAGGCCCAGAAAGGTAAAGTGATTTCAGATAAAATCATGCAGTTTGTAAGTAATCGAGCCAGACCTTCGAGTTGGGGTCTTCATTGCAAATCTGGAGCTCTTTCCGCTACACCAAACTACCTTGTTTTCAAGAGCTCACATCTGTCTCTTCCTCCTTGACTATTGCTTCTCTGATTATTCCAGGGCTCCCTGAGTTGCTTCCGCTCACTTTCCTGTCTGTGCTATTTAGTGTAGCACATCATTATATAGTAGGCTTGTATTGCTTGCCATTGTTTCTTGTGGTTTGCTTTAGCTTTCCATCTTTATAAGCTCCTGGAAGGCTTGAATTTCTCCTTGTTTCCCACAGGTCCAATCACAGCCCTGCCATGCCTTCAGAAGGTGTCTGCTGAGTAAATGCTTAGCCTCCTCGACCTTTAGTATCCTGGGGCTGTATGTACCAGTGATGCAGTGAGCACCATTTGCTAGTGTCCTCTTTCTCCCACATACCCTTCTTTTTCACCCCAAGACACTACACACTACTCAGCCTCCTGCTATATCCAGATAATGGGGATGGCTGGTACAATGTTGGTGCAACATTATGTCCCATGTTATATAGCTAGGATCAGGAGGCAAAGCCACCATATCTTTATTTTCTGTAGAATTACAGAATGCCAGAGCTAGGAGGGAGGCATGGAGTAGGGGGAATGGGGGAAGGGTGGAGGACAGGCACGGAAGGGTGGAGAGAGAGGAAAGAGACAGAGAGACATGGAGACAGACAGAGCGCTTTTGAAAGTCATTACTCCCATCCCTGTCTCCATGCAGACTTTATACTTAACCCAATCTAAATCCAAGGGGGTCTAGACTCTGACTTTCCATATCCTCCAGAATACTGAGGGATTTTCACAAATTTGCTTAGCTAACAATCTCAATGCCAAATAGAAAGTCCTCTCTGTGGTTCGCCCCACATCCTTGCCTTCATTCCTCTGTGGAAGTGAGTGGTGCTTGCTACCAGTCTCAATCCAGGAATCTTTCCTGTAGCTTATGACAACTGACAAATCTATTACTCTCCCTGGGTCTTCCCCTGTTCCCTGTGACATGGTATTGTATCGGTCTTTGGGGTGACAGTACCCTTGAAGTCTCTGGAATTTGAATAGAAGAACTGATTTTCTCCCTTTTCACCTACTATCCCAGTCCAGGCAGGGGAGAAGAAAGGGTTTTGCAGCAGAAGCTTAGAAAGACTAGAAGTCTGGTTCCAGTGCTCTTTTGCCCAGCTTAGAGGGTATCATCTTCCCCTATTAGTTTTTCCATTTTCTAAGGAGAATATTTTCATAAGGAGAATATTATTTTCTACTCGAGTAAACTTTAGCCACTTTATGGCCTTTTTTAAAAGCTCTTTTTAAAAAATTAGGAATCTACTTCTGCTTCATTCACCTGGAACTAAGGGGACATCTTATAATGCCTTCATATGGGAAGGATTGGGAAGCTTAGCAGAGGTGTGTGGGGGGGACTTAGTTTGCTCTGAAGAAGAGTAGGAGGATGGTTCAGTCTCCCCGTGACCTGGACCAGCACTGTGCCTGTAGTGAGGGCAGGCTCTTTGGGTGGGGACCCACCTTCCTCTGACCCAAATTGCTTGGAAACAATAGGCTTCAGAGGAGTCACCGGCAGCAGGAAATGGGAACTGTGCAGTGGCTCGGGTGACCCTCCTGGGGGATGGGATGGTATCCGCCCAAAAGGAAAAGCAGACTGTGTAATGGGAAGGGTGGAGTTGGGGGCTCTGGAGCAGTTGGAAGGGGGTACTGACACATAGGGTACCTTTATCAGCAGAGTTGCAGTCCTCCCTTCAGGAGGAAGGGAGCTCACAATGAAAGCTGACATCCTGAAAGCCCCTTTTAATTAGCATAGAATTTATTGCATGTTTCAGAAGCAAAATATCTCCGTATAGATATCCCTGTCCTTTTGTAGCCAATTAGAGGCCTCTCTAGGCCGTTTCTTCTCCCTCATTCCCCTACTACTTTAAGCCCCTGCTATGTCTTCTCAGACTATGTCTGGCCCAGCCTGGAAAAACAACTAGTTGAGTTCCTTCCTGGCTGGTTGGTCTCCTTCCTGGCATCTTGCTCAATGGAACAGCTGACTTGGGAGGCAGTGTGGTATAGTAGAAAGAGCTTTGGACAGTGAGTCAGAAGCAATAAAAATGTTTTGTTGTTGTTTTTTAAGCTATGTTCAGAGCAAGAAAATGAACAAGGAAGGTATAGAATCAGCTTGTAAAAAGTGGATCTCTAAACCCACACCTCTTCCTACCTTCTCTATTTCTCTATTACCAACCTTCCAGTCACCTGGGTTCACAAACTCGGAGTCATCCTCCTCTCCTCTCTTCACTTTCCATCAATCCCCACATCCAGTCAATTGCCACAACACTTTGTGCATTGGTCCCTTCTCTCCATTTACATGGTTACTGCCTGGTTCTGTCCCTC
This sequence comes from Pseudochirops corinnae, assembly GCA_028646515.1. Classification (NCBI taxonomy): domain Eukaryota; kingdom Metazoa; phylum Chordata; class Mammalia; order Diprotodontia; family Pseudocheiridae; genus Pseudochirops; species Pseudochirops corinnae. Next base: position 401,167,283 of record CM053585.1, read on the forward strand.
ATCTCCTCATGTTTGGATAAGTGCTGTAACCCAGAGGTGGTCCAATGGCACCCTGTAAACTCCCTAGTGAGGCCTGAACCAGACTAAAATGGAATTGGGAAATGTTGAACAAGAAAAATAAAAATAACATAGATGATGTTCATTTGTGGTTTTCTAAGTTAATAGGGGACCCGCAGGGATCTATTGCTGTTTGAGTTTGACGCCATTGCTGTAGTTTACTAATTGGGGATGGTTGTTATTGATCATTTCAGTCACGTCAGACTCTTCATGACTCCATGTGGGGTTTTCTTGGCAGAGATACTGGAGTGATTTGCCGCTTCCTTTTCCAGCTCATTTTACAAATGAGGAACCTGAGGCAAACAGGGTTAAGTGACTTGCCCAGGGTCACTTGAACTGAGGAAGATGAGTCTTCCTGACTTCAAGCCTGTTGCTCCATGCATTTTACCACCTAGTTTCCTGGCTTATCAAATTACAGAAGATATAAAATTAAGAGCAATAAATAATATGTTGGACCTAGATAGGTTGGAACAATGACCTGAAACCAAGAAGATTAAATTTAACAGGGATAAATGATAAATCTTGCATTTATGTTCCAGTAGTCAATTAAAGTAAATATATCTTTGAGGGAGACCTGGATGGACAGAAGTTTTGTGAGGAAAATTGTATTAATAATAGCATTTATATGACATTTTAAGATCAGCAAGGTGCTCCCCAAACATTTATCCTCACGGCAACCCTGGGAAAAAGGCACTATTATTATCCTGCGTATTTTACAGATGAGGAAACTGAGGTAGACAGGTTAAGTGACTTACCCAGGATCACACAGCCATCTAGTATCTTAATTCTGGTTATGTCTCTGACTCCAGCTCCAGAGCGCTATCCCTTGTGCCACCTAACTACCTAGATCTGGATCATGACCTCAATTCTGAGCCACTGGTATGCTGAGGCTGTGAACTAATTGACAGAGTCTTCTTTAAAGAACTGTGATTTCCTTAGTGTGGTTGCGTTTCCTACTAATTAAGATCACAATTCCACTGTAGCTCGATAGGGCCGTAGTGGCTGAAAAATTCATTATCCCAAAGCCAACATTGGGTTGATAGAACCTCTCTGGATGTAGTTGGTCCTCAAATATACAAATTCATTCCTGGACTTGTGCTTGAAGCCTTTCCAGCTTGCTAGGACTTGGCAGAGGTTCTCTCCACCCTCTCATCCTCACTACTATAGCCTTCCAGAACCCAGAAACACCCTCCAACCCCATGATGAAGCCTCAGAGTAGGACTTTAGAAGAGCAAACAGCATTAATGGAAGTCTAGCACAAGGGAAGCAACAGTCTCACTAAGTTCCATGCTGTTCATCTCACATCTGAAATACTTATTGTGTTCAGGTCTGAGTACCATAATTTTAGAAGAGACATTACATTGACAAATTGGAATATCCAGAAAAAGATAACTTGAGAATCAAGAAGGCATGACAACTGAGGAATAGATGAGGGAACTGAATAAGAAAAGATTTCTGGGTGATTGGGTAGTGGAGAAATTAAAAATAATTCTCTTCATACATTTAAAGCACTCTCTTATGAAAGGAATTTAAGCTAGACGTGTTTTATGTAAAAATTAGGATTAATGGGTGAAAGTTATGAAGGAGACTTTGACTCAATATAAGGAACTTTCTTACTATTAAAGCTGTCTGACCATGGAATGGATTAATTCATTTTTTGGAAAGTGAGTTGTTATCAGTGGAAGTGTTCAAGCAGAAGTTATATAAATACTTGTTGAGGATGCCATAGAAAGGACATTCAATGGAAGAAAGGTACTTCTAAGGCCCATTTCCCCTCTAAGACTCCGTGATTGGTTACAGGCTCAGCTTTAGTACTGATCTTTGGTTAGGTCACTTCTCCTTTTTAGCACTTAGTTTTTTTCACCTATAAAATAAGATTGAACTAGATAACCTCTGAGGTCTCATCCGTCTCTAAGATTCTGTTATTTCCCTCTGCAGTGTGAAAGAGATAACATGTCCCTTAAACTTAGAAATGAGGAACCTATTTAAGACAGATGAAGAGGACCCAAAGAGAGACATTTCAGGGGCATGTAGCTAGAGGTTTGCACCTAATTTCCATTCCTAGAATTGGGGTTAGAGAAGTTTATTTTAGGGTCACTTTCCCAGGAGATGGTTTCACCATTTGGGATACCTTCTACTTTTAAGACTTTATCTTAACATTTAGGAAATTACTAGTAATTGACGTAGCACAGGCCTAATGCACACAACTCTGGAAGCCCTTGCCACCCCAGATTCAGTGGGATGTTTTGGATCCAATCATAATTACACAAATAAAGTCCGACACTCTTCCTTTCCCCCACCCCTCCCCATAAAGGGCAGTCTTTACCAATAAATTAGGGAAGAATCACACACGAAACATCAAAGCATTTTTTAAAAATTGGAACGAAATGGAGTAATAAATAATAGAAAATTAAACAATCGAATCATTCTTAGCTTTCCCTTCTCACTTCCAATATGTGAAGGGTTACAGTCTCCCACAGGTTCCTACACTTATGAGGAAGAGAACTCCTCTGAAAGTTATGATCCATATTGGAGAAAGGTTGTATTGTGACTGGAATATCTTCCATGACTTCATCTCCCAACAACTTGTACCTTGCTACTTTTTGGTTCTGCCTCCCATGTCTCCCTATTTCTTGTACCTGAACTCCCCTTGTCATTGTTGTTCTACTTTGCCTTGACAGCATTCACTGAAGTTCCTCCATCTCCCTTGCCTTTGAAACTCCCTTTGACTGCCTCTCCAAAATGCTTGTAATCTACTGGAAGTGTCTGATGATGAGGAGGAAGTGTTACTGCTTTTCTTTGAGACTACACCAGGTCAATATACTAGAGCTAATCAATCCATTTTCAGCTGTTCTGTTAGCAAGGTCTTAGCATTACAATACCAGTATTCTGGATGTGCCAGACTCAAAAGTTGCTTGTTGACTGACAAGATTTTTCTGACTTGCCTGCCCTCATAGCTGAGTCAGGGTCAATAAATTCCTTTCACTTTTTCCCCTTCCCAGATTTCAGGTTGAGTGCATCCCACCTTGTCTTCAAAACCTTCTGAGGCTTTTAGGACCTAGCAGTCAACACACATACCACTTTTTATTTGCTTTTCATTCCTGTTGCATTCTTAGCAGCTAGTACCTGAATCATTAAAACTGCCTTAAAGTGAGCCTTAAGGAGGCACTTAATAATACTGGAGGGGAAGGAAGTAAAGCTAATAATCATTTTCCTTCATTCCATCATGGCATAATATTTCTTTCCCTTACCCTGGTGTAGGAGTCACATCAAGGAGGCAGATGAAGCACTTCCTATGTGTTAAGCATCAGGTTCCTTGTTTTAAAAGCATATGGAAGCAGCATGGTGTGGTGATGGTGTCATTCAGTGACAACAAGCATTTGTCAATCACTTAGTATGTGTATGACTGAGCAGCTGGGTGGTGCAGTGGATAGAAGGCTGGGCTTGTAGTTAGGAAGACTCATCTTACTGAGTTGAAATACAGCCTCAGACACTTACTGGCTGTGTGACCCTGGGCAAGTCACTTAGTTCTCTTTGCTTCAGTTTCCTCATCTATCAAATGAGCTGGAGAAGGAAATGGCAAACTACTCTGGTATCTTTGCCAAGAAAACCTCAAAATGGGGTCACGGAGAGTTAGACTTGACTGAAACAGCTGAGCAGCAACATGTGTGTGGCATTGTGATGCCACGTGATGACAGTGTAAAGAAAGGCAAGGGATGGTCCTTGCCCTCTGGAAGCTCACATTCTAATGGGGAAACAACATATCAACAACTATGTATATACAAGATATATACACTATAATTGGGAGGGAATCTCTGAGATTAGGGTAGGCACTAGCAGTTGAAAGTGGGGGAGTCATTGGGGACTGGGAAAGGCCTTTTGCAAAAGGTAGAATATCTTTTTTTGAGAGGCAGTGGGTTAAGTGACTTGTCCAAGGTCATACAGCTAGTAAGCATCAGATGTCTGAGGTCAGGTTTGAACTCAGGTCTTCCTGACTCTTGGGCCAGTGCTCTATCCACTGTACCACCTAGCTGCCCCATTTGAGCTCCATCTTGAAGGAAACCAGGGAAGTCAGGAGGTGGAGGCAAGAAGGGAGAACATTAAAGACATGAGGGAGAATCAATGAAAAGACACAGAATTGAGGGGTGGTGTGTGGGGTGTGAGGAACAGCAAGAGAGGGGGTGTTAATGAATCATAGAGTACATGGAGGGGGTTAGGTTGTAATGGAAAGATAGTAGGGGGCTAGGAGATTGAAGGGCTTTAAAAGCCAAATGCAGTTTTCTACTAAATCTTGGAGTTAAACTAGAGTTTATTGAGTAGAGATAGGGATATGACATGATCAGACTTGCTCTTTAAGAAGATTGTAGCTGAGTGGGATGGAGTGGGAAGAGACTTAAGGTAGGGAGACCAACTAGTGGCAGCTGTGGGAGTGTAAGGAAGGGGACATACACAGGAGGTGTTAAACTAGAAATGAGCAGACTCAGCAGCAGATTGGATACATGGGGTGAGTGCCAATGAGAAGCTGAGGAGGACAGCAAAGTTGCAAAGCTGGGTGATTGGGAGGATGTCAGTGTCCTCGGCAGTAATAGGGAAGTTTGGAGGAAAAGATAATGAGTTCTGTTTTGGACATGTTAATTTTGAGATGTTGATGGGAAATCAGTTTTAGATGGCCAGTAGGCAGTTGGTAATGTGAGGCTGTAGTCTGGGAGAGAGCTAGATAAATAGATCTGAGCATCATTTGCATAGAGAAAATAACTGAACCCATGGGAGCTTATTAGTTCACCAATCAATAGTGTAGAGGAAGATTAGAGAAGAGGGCCAAGGGCAGACAGCTCTTGTTGGTGATTGGGACCTAGAGTTAGATCCACCAAAGGAGACTGACTGATCAGGAGTGATCAAACAGGTAGAATGAGAACCAGGAGAAGCAAGAAATGCAAATTAAAACAATTATGAGGTTCTATCTCATGTCCATCAGGCTAGAAAGGATGACAAAAGAGACAGACATTGATACATTATGGAAGGGTTGTGGGGAAATATGCTGTTGATACTCTGTTGGAAGAGATGTCTGATGGTAGAATGGGTCCAACCATTCTGGAAAGGAATTTAGAGTTAGAGACAAAAAGTCACTAAACTACATGTCCTTTGACCCAGCTATACTACTCCTAGGCTCATACCCCAAAGAGAACAAAGAAAAGGTCCTGTGTATACAAAAACTCTGTAGCAGCTCTTTTTGTGGTGGCAAACATTGGAAACTAAGGAGGTACCTTACAATTGGAGGATGATTGAACAAATTGTGATGTATAAATATTATGGAATACTGTTGTACTTTAAGAAATGAAGAAATAGAGGATTTCAAAGAGATGTGAAAAAACTTATCTGAACTAATGAAGAATGAAGTAAGTAGAACCAGAAGGAACAATCTATAAAATAACAACAAACAATTTTGAAAGCTGTAAGAACAGAATCCTTGTAACAAATATGCATAGTTCAACAAGGCATCTTTCCATTGGTTGTATCCAAAAAATTTCTTATTCTGTACTTTGAGTCCATAGTCTTTCTCTGTCAGGAGGTACATAGCGTATTTCATCACTGATCTCCTGGTATCATGGTTGTTAACTTTCTCTAGTGGGTTGAGGGGTAGGAGTGAGAGAAAATAGATATCTGTTAATTAAATAAAAATTAATTTAGAAAAATCACAGTACCATAAAAACAGAAGAGAGATTATACAAGAGGAGAGGGTAATGGAAAGTATCTAAGGCTAGAGTGGTGAAGGAGAATATTTGACTTGGAGTTAAGAAAACCTTGAGTTCCACATTCTACTTCTGCAACTTTCCAATTGTATGGATCTGGGCAAGTGCCTTAAATCTTTATGAGCCTCAGTTTCCTCATCTGTAGCATGTACTTTGCAGAGATGTTGTGAGGTTCAAATGTCTGTAAAGGACATATTTGCAAATGTCAAAGCATTATAAAAATCTCAGCTTTTATAGAGAGGCAGTGTGGCATATTGGAAAGGGAACCAGAATTTATTAAGCACTACTATGTGTCAAGCACCGGGCTTAGCACTCTTTTGTTTTTTGCCAGTCTATCTATAACTTTATTTTTTTTTACTTTTTGCAGATCATTTATTTATTTATTTATTTTTAGTGACAATAATTATATATATATATATTTTTTTAATATATGATTTTAGGACTTTAAATTCAAGATTCTTTCCCTTCCTCCCTTGTCATCCACCCTCATTGGAAAGACAAGCAATTCAATACAGGCTGTACATGTGTAGTTACGCAGAACATTGTGTAACACTGATGATATGATAACACATATTTCCCTCCTTTCTATTCCGTCCTCCCCTTGTTCTGTTCTCTACTTTATCCCTGTCCCTTTACAGAAGCGTGTGCTTCTAACAACCTTCCCCCCTCAACCTGCCCTCCCCTCCATCATCCCCCCCTCTCATTCCCTTCCCCCCTACTCTCCTGTGTGGCAAGATACCCAATTTAGAAGGTATGTCATTCCCTCCCTAAGCCAAATTCAATGAGAGTAAGGTTGACCCATTCCCTTTTTGCCTTCCTGTTATTTCCCTCCATTGTAAGTTATCCCTTGCCTCTTCTATATGAAATGATGGACCCCATTCTGTCTCTCCCTGTCTCCTCTCATTTTATTCCTCTCATACCTCTTAATTTCACCTTTTAAAATATCCTCCCTTCCTATTCAATTGATCTTGTGCCCTCTGTCTATGTACACATATATACACACACTCCCATATGTATTCATATGCATATATTCCCTTCTATATAGACATATGTGTATGTATACATATATATACATTTATATATACATTCACCTTCCTCATACTGAGAAAAGTTTCATAAGTTACAATTTTCATTTTTCCTATGTTGGCATGTAAATAGTTCAACTTTGGTAAGTCCCTTATGATTTCTTTTCCATGTTTACCTTCTCATGCTTCTTTGTTTTGAATGTCAATTTTTTTATTCAGTTTTGGTTTTTTCCTCAAGAATGTTTGAAAGTCCTCCACCTCATTGAATGACCATATTTTCCCCTGAAACATTTTACTCAATTTTGCTGGGTAGGTGATTCTTGGTTTTAATCCTAGCTCCCTAGATCTCCGGAATATCATATTCCAGGCCCTTTGATCTCTTAATGTAGAAGCTGCTAGATCCTGGGTTATCCTGATTGTGTTTCCTCAGTATTCAAATTGTTTCTTCTTGGCAGCTTGTAATATTTTCTCTTTGATCTGGGAACTCCTGAACCTGGCTGTAACATTCCTAGGAGTTTTCTTTTTGGGATCTTTTTCAAGAGGTGATC
>CM053585.1:401184725-401257603 GCA_028646515.1 Pseudochirops corinnae
TTTAGTTTACAAGACTCAGTTTCACAATCCCTTGAGTTTCAAATTTTCTCCTCTCCCTCCCCCCTCCCTTCCTGATAGCTGCATGCAATCAAGTATAGGATCTGCAAATACTTTCACATTAGACATTAGTCTGGTTGTAAAGAAGGGTTGTAACCCATGCAATGAACAATGGGAAAAAGGAAACAAAACCAAACATGAAAAAGAAAGAGATCAGGCAGTTTGCTTCAGTCTGCATTTAAACTCTGTTCTTTCTAGATCTTTCTCTGAATGTAGACATCTTTTTCCGTCCTGAGTCTTTTGGAGTTGATTTATAACCTCGCGTTTTTGAGAAGAGTCCAATCTATCAAAGCTGATTGTCATACATACAATGTGTCTATAATTGTATGCAAATTTCTCCTGGTTCTGCTCTTCTCACTTAGCATCAGTTCATATAAGCCTCTCCAGGTAAATATGAAGTCCATCTGCTCCTCATTTCTTATAGCACAATAATATTCCATTACATTCATATACTACAACTTGTTTAGCCATTCCCCAACTGATGGGCATCCCATTAATTTCCAATTTTTTGCCACCACAAAAAGAGCTGCAATGAATATTTTTGTACATACGGTTCTTCCGATCTCTTTGAGATACAACCCTAGAAGTGGTATTACTGCATCCAAGGGTATGCAATTATTTATAGTCCTTTGGGCATAGTTCCAGATTGCTCTCCAGAATGGTTGAATCAGTTCACAACTCCACCAACAATGCATTAGTGTTCCAATTTTTCCACATCCTCTCCAGCATTTGTCATTTTCCTGTTTCGTCATCTTAGCCAATCTGACTGGTGAGATGTGATACCTCAGAGTTGTTTCGATTTGCATTTCTCTAATCAGTAATGATTTAGAGCATTTTTCCATATGCTTATAGATATCTTTAATTTCTACCTCTGAAAATTGCCTGTCATTATCCTTTGACCATTTATCAATTGGGGAATGACTTGTATTCTTATAGATTTGGCTCAATTTCCCGTATATATTAGAAATGGGGCCTTTATCAGAGATACTGTTTATAAAAATTCTTTCTCAGTTTTCCACTTCCCTCTTCATATTGGTTACATTGGCTTTGTTTGTACAGGAACTTTTCAATTTAAGGTAATCAAGATTATCCATTTTGCATTTTATAATGCTCTCTAACTCTTGTTTGGTCATAAAGTCTTGCCTTCTCCATAAATCTGACAGGTAAACTATTCCTTGCTTTCCCAGATTGCTTATAGTATCAGCCTTTATACCTAGATCATACAGAGTTAGATAGTGGTCTATGCCCAATTTCTGCCATACTATATTCCAGTTTTCCCAGCAGTTTTTGTCAAATAGTGAGTTATTATCCCCAAAACTGGGGTCTTTGCATTTATCAAACAGTAGATTACTATAGTTATTAACTACTGAGTCTTATGTACCCAATCTATTCCATTGATCCGCTACTCTATTCCTCAGTCAGTATCAAGTAGTTTTGATAACTGCTGCTTGATAATACAAATTAAAATCTGGTATGGCTAGGCCACCTTCCCTAGCATTTCTTTTCATTAATTGCCTTGATATTCTGGACCTTTTGTTCTTCCAAATGAATTTTATTACTATTTTTTCCAGCTGCATAAAGTAATTTTTTTGGTATATTGATTGGTGTGGCACAAAATATATAATTTAATTTAGGTAAAGTTGTCATTTTTATTATATTAGCTCAACCCAGCCACGAGCAATTGATGTTTTTCCAGTTAGTTAGATCTGACTTTATTTGTGTGAGAAGTCTTTTGTAGTTGTGTTCATATAGGTTCTGGGTTTGTCTTGGCAGGTAGATTCCCAAATATTTTATAATGTCTACAGTAACTTTAAATGGGGTTTCTCTTACTATCTCTTGACCAGCCTAGATTTTAAAAAGAGTTGTACATATGATGGAAACAAAGTCAGTTAATGATGAATATAAAATGGTATTATGGTCCTGTAAGAAGGGGATGAGGACTGCTGTCTCAGAATGAGCTGAGGCTGGTGGAGAACCTCAGGATGACAAAAAGTGATTTAAAAAAAATAATACTATGTTGGAGAAAAGAGGACCCAAGAAGGACCAAGATGACCACTTAGTGTGATGGGATAATGACAGGAGGATACAGTATAAAGCAGAGAAGCTCAAATCTTGTTTTGCTTGTTTTTTTGGTGGAGGAGAACCATCTCTAGACTAAGAACAAAAATGATTTAACTGAGAGCTGAAGCCCAAGATAACTAGGGAGAGGAGAGTACTTCACTGCCCTGGATGAGTTTAACAATATCTCTGGGTACTGAAGTAACTGCAGATGGGACTACAGAGCCACCATCCACAATTTGGAAAGATTCTGGAGAATAGCAAGGAGAATACAAGATTAAAGAAGGGTAATTATCTCAGATTTAAAGTTTTTTTTTTGCCTCAGATTAAAAAAAAAAAGCTTATAAACTATGTAGTTCGGTGAGCTTGACTTCAATTCCTGGGAAAATGTTAAAGTGTATTAAAGGAATGGTTACCTGAACACCTAGTAAAGGCAATAGCAATCACAAAGAACCAGCATTTCATCGTTAATAATAGCTGATAACTTTGTTTTTGTTTCTGACAGGGTTACTGGACTGATATAGGAGAAGAATGTGTTAGACGTAGCTCACCTAGAATTTAGCAAAGCATTTGACAAAGTCTATCCTATCAGTGACTGGATGTGAATAAAAGAATAGGTGTTATGTTTATCAGATTTCTGATTGACGTAGGGATTGCCTACACGCTGGATGCAGGATTTAGGTTTCAAAAAGAACCTGACAGAAGGTTGCATGGCATCGAATAAGATGAAATGTAATAGGAATAAATGAAAATCCTCATACTTGAATTGCTAAAAATCAATTTCATAAATTTAAGATCAATCAATCAACAAGCATTCCTTCTACTATGTGCCAAGCATAGGGATACATATACAAAAGTCTTTGCCCATGAGGAATCCATTTCTAATGTGACTATGTGACATTAGGCTTCAGTTTCATCATGTTTAAAATGTGGCATTTGGATTTAGATGGCCTTTGAGTTCCCTTCCAGCTCTTGATCTATGATCTAGATTTTTAAAAATAGATGCTTTTCAATTATTATATATAATACATATAAATATTATATATGCATAATATAGATTTACAGCATCTACATTGCCCCCTGTATCCCTGAGCTCACATTCTGTTGGATATTGATGGAAGATGGGAGACACAGGTATTGTTGGGCATCCAGAGGAGGGGTTATGCAGGGTGGTGGAGGGATCTCAAGGTCGTGATGTGTGAGGATCAGCTGAGGAAGTGGAGGTATAGGCTGTAGAAAAGTTAGGGGGTCATGATAACCATCTTCAAGTGTCTACCATGTAGAAGGAGTTTTAAGATTTATTCTTTTGGGGCAGCTAGGTGGTGCAGTGAATAGAGCACTGGCCCTGGAGTCAGGAGGACCTGAGTTCAAATCTGGCCTCAGACACGTAACACTTATAGCTGTGTGACCTTGAGCAAGTCATTTAACCCCAATGGCCCTGCCTTCTCCCCACCGAAAAGCAAAAAAAAAAAAATTTGATTCTTTCTACTTGTCCTAAAGGGCAGTACTAAGAGTAAAAGATATATGCTACAAAGATAGATATTTAAAATCAACGTAAGGAAAAAGTTCATAAAAAATTAGAACTGTCCCAAAGTGAAAAGGACTGCCTCAGGAGGTAGTAACAATCACTTCAGCTGAGGTGTTCAAGGAAAGGCCGTATATCCATTTAACCTTAGGCCAAACACAACTTCATAAAGCCTCAGTTTCCTCATCTTTAAAATGAAAGTGTAGGGCAGCTAGGTGGCACAGGGAATAGAACACTGGCCTTGAAGTCAGGAGATCCTGAGTTCAAATTTGGCCTCAGACACTTGACACACTTACTAGCTGTGTGACCTTGGGCAAGTCACTTAACCCCAATGGCCCTGCCTTCCCCCCTCCAAAAAAAAGAAACCAAAAAAAAAAAAATAAAACAAAATGAAAGTATTTGATTATTCAGTAAATTAATAAATACTATTAAGTACTGTTCTGTGATTCTAAACTGGATATCTTTGGAGAAAAGATCCCTTTTAAAGAAAGCTTATGGTTATTAGCTGTTATGTTAATAAACCATGCCAATTCCAGATAGCCATATCTTAATTATCTGGAGTAGTTACCAGAGTTTAGGGATGACTTCAGAATGACAGTAAGTGGAACTGGGAGTAGAGGCTACTGGGATCAGGCCTAGAGACTCCAAATGGGGAGCATTTTTGTCCTGCTTCTTTTAAGTGGTGGTGGTTTACATCCTAGGTTTAATAATGCCATCTGTTCCCCCCTCACATTCTCTCCTCTGGCAGGCACAGACTGCTGGATAAAGTAGAATACTTGTGAGGGAAAAAAACAAACAGACACAGCCTCTCTCAAGGGGAGAGATGGGGTGAAGAGTCATGGAGGGAGAAAGGTGGGAGAATGGTGTCAGCTTACACCATGTGCTTCTAACATGGCCTACCAGGCAATGACTTCTCTGTCGATTTGCCATTCAGGGAGAGTGGGAGCTGGGCTTCTGGGAACTAATCAAGGGAGAGGCTATCAAATGATTGTTTGGGATCAGGCTGGGGTAGGGCTAAGGCTGCTCCCTAGTGAACTTTGGCTGGTAAGGAGAAGACTGGGAGTAGCTCCATTTGGTCATAGATCCCAGGGCCTTGGGTGACCTGCTGCCCTACTTTTTCTGGCATAGTGGACACAAAGGGCGGGTCCTTGGAAAACTTCACTTGTGGAATCATAGCATTAGAAGGGACCTTGGAAGTCATGGAGTCTCACCCCCTCCCTCATTTTACAAGTGAGTAGACTGAGGCCCACAGAGGTTAATTGACTCGCCCAGGTTCATGCAGCTTGTAAATGTCCTGAGGCAGGCTGTGAACCTAGGTCTTCCCAATTCCACATCTGTGTACCCTATCTGCTCCATCGTGCTGCCATATTGAAGGAGAGGAGCTAGCCAAACATCCCTGTAGTATTTTTCTGTATCTACACTCCTGAACCGCAGTGCCCCTTCACCTGACTTCCGCAATGCCAGAGTGATTTTCAGAGAAGGATTAATGATGGTTATTTGTACTTCCAGTACTCCCCAATTCCTCTGAGTTGGTGTATGTGAGATAAGGTTCAGAGCAATCAGGCAATTAGACTGTGGAGGGCCTGGGGCATAGACTGGTTGCTGCTTGGTTGCCTGTGTAAGCAGAGGAATCTTGAATTCCCCTCTTCCTTCCACACACATACATCTTTGTAGGGAAAGAGAGTATGTGAAGGTAGAAGGGGCTGTCTTAGGAGCTTTGCAGGGTTTCTTGAGATGAGTATATCAAATGCTATACTCGGTTCAGAGGACTTACAAAGAGATCTTTTTACAGCAAACAAGTATAGTCCCTTCCCCTCGCTTCCCAAGTTTCCCTTTCAAAGTCCCAAGAAAATTTAAGCAAAAGGTCACCAAGGAGAGCTTTTGCCAGTATTTGTTAATTTTCTTCTAGCTCAGGGACCTGTCCTATTTTATACATGATGACTGTGTTAACTACATGTGTGCCTTTGGGGCTCAGGTTATGTTCTTTGGTCTTTATAGCTTTCAACTACAAGTGTGTGCCCCCAACCCTGACTCCCAGAAGATCTCTTTTTCTCTCCCTCCTACCACAGCATCTTGCTTTGGACAATTTTGTCTTCCCAACATCTTGGAAAGGGTCAGAGATAAGTCCTTTATGGAGATTTCTGAGAGATAGTGAATAGCTTTAGAAAACTGAGGAATGCTTCTGGGAAGGAACTTGGCTCAAGGGTGGAGCCTGGGATAGAACCCAGGATAGAACCCTATCTTCACAAAGTCATATTTTTAGAGTTTCTTTTAAAAAAAGAAAAAAAACCATAAATTCAGAAATAGTGTGCCAAGATAAAGCCATCATGTCTGTAATTAAAGGAAAATCACCCCTCCCTGATTGATTGTTTCAATTAAATCTTTAACATTTCCCAGACCTAGTTTGGTCTTCTATGGTTTTCAGCTCAAAAGCCTCAGGTTACCACATTCAGACTTGCTTATCATCCCAGAGGGGTATGACACCTTTCCTATCATGACATTCCTTATCCTTCAGCCTGTTTTGAAATTTATGCTGGGCAGGATAGATGGAGCTCATTCCTCCTCTCTCCAGATTGACTCTAAGCCAATTAAGAAGCCTTCTTCTGATAGTGGGCCCTTGGTGCTCTACCACAGAATCACTTAACTAACTCCCTCTCCTCCTGACCAAGGGATAAGCATGAAAACACAAAGACAGGTAAATAAAGTAGTGTTTCTATCACTATAAAATCCAGAATAACTCATCCTGACACTCAGGTGTTTACTAAAGTTCACAAAGGACCACCCTATTCATTACAAGGTCTATTTGTAGATATATTCAATAGATGAGTACAGGAAGACTAGGGGTTTCTGGAGGGACTGGAGACAATATGTAATATCTCACTTTCTACAGTGTATAGTTATTCACTGCTGCTCACCAAAGCAGTGGTATCAGATTAGAAACTCTGATTCCCTTATCACTGGAGTTCTAGAAGCAGAGGCTGCTAACTATTTGTTGAGAATTTTGTGGATAGGATTAATGTTCTGGAGAAGGATTGGCCAGGTAGCCTATAAGAGATTGTTCCATTTTACACATCTAGTTAGTGGCAGGGTCAGGATCCAAGTGTAAAGCATTTTAGGCTCTAGTTGAACCAGCAAGCCCTACTTTCATGACCACCCATGGGGGAAAACCCATCAGTGCTTGCTATGTAGTCCTATTACAAAAAATTTTTTTAGCTAGAAACTCAATAAGGAAGAGAGAGTAACACTTTCACACAATTTGCACTGTTTTTAGAATGCACTGAGATTTCTAATGTTTGCTCCATTCTTTGCTTTTGATCTTCATCTTCCAACCTCTTTCTTTCCACCCCTGAGACCTGACTCCCCTCAATCCTAGTCCCTTTTTCCTATTAATCCCACTGACACTTTTTTTTTTAACCCTCATTATACAGGGCTTGGCTATTTTCCCCACATGCTCCCAAGAAGACCAGATTATTTGGTTAGCATATGGCTTCTATGTAAACCCTCTCTCCTAAAATTAATCCCTTGCTTTCTCTGTCTTCTGCATATAAAGACTTAGCGTTTCCTGTCACCCCCAACACTTTGGTCTCCATCCCAGCAGGTCCAACGGGTCCTTCTCCAAGCGGAGCCTTGGAGGGCCTAGCCGGCACCATTACCTCCAACGAGTGGAGCTCTCCCACCTCCCCTGAGGGGAGCAACGTCTCCGAGGGCAGCGAGGCTTTGGACAAACCCATCGACAATGATGCAGAGGGCGTGTGGAGCCCTGACATTGAGCAGAGCTTCCAAGAGGCCCTTGCCATCTACCCGCCCTGTGGCAGGCGCAAGATCATCTTATCAGATGAGGGCAAGATGTATGGTAAGGAGCTAGAGATGGGGTTGGAGCTGCTATGGGTGATAAATAACATTTATTTTTTTCCTTAGTAGTATTCTATTTTTTTCCAATTACATGTAAAAATAGTTTTCAACATTCACTTTTATAAGATTTTGAGTTCCATATTTTTTCGTCCCTTCCTTCCTTTCCCCTTCCCCAGGACGACATGCGATCTGATATAGGCTATACGTGTACAATCATATTAAACATAGATAAATAAAATTTATTAAGCACCTGCTGTATATGGAACATTGTTTACTCTGTGTTCAGCCCTACAAGAGATGTGCACTTTAGTTTAAAAAATATTGCCACTACCTCAAGGAGCTAATATTTTATTAGGGGGGATAAGACACAAATGTAAATAGTTATACACAGTATTACAAGAGAAATTAAATTTGTTACAAAACATAGTCCTATAGGATGTCATTATTAACTTGGAGGATCAAGGAAGAACTCATTTGAGTTGAGTTTTAAAGAAGTTTAGTCAAGTCAGGTAGAGAAAACAGATATTCAATTTATCCTAATACAAAGCAGTATATGATCAATGTCATATGAGTAATATAGATAGTAGTAATCTGGAAGTTAAAGGAAGGAAAGATTATTGGGGTTTGGGGTGATCAAGGAAGATTGCACTGAGGAAGGGTTATTTGATCTGGTTTTTGAAGAACGGATAGGATTTTCATGGATGGAGATGGGGAAGGGTATTCAAGGTAGAGGAGACATCACGAACAAATGGAGAAAGACTTGAGAGAGAAAAAAAATTAGGCATATTGAATGGATGTTTAGATGGAGATATGGCATCATGATCCCTGTCCAAAAGGCAAAGGGGAAAGCTATTCCTGAAGAACAACTGTCACATGGGTATGGTAGTTATGGGAAGGGGACAGATGTCTGCCTGGGGAACATCATAGGGGAATTCTTCTTTCTGCCCACATTGTTTCCTTGATCCATGAGCAAGCTAGTGATTCAGACAGGCAACCAGCTATACCCTGTAATTCTAAATCCTGAGCTGCTCAGAGCTCAGGCTTATATAGAGTTGTAGACAAAGAGCCAACATGGCACTAATAGGACAGTGCCCCATCATTCATGGGGTAAGACAGTGGGGTATTCTAGTCCTGAGGTGTCAAATACAGTCCTAGGGCCACATCTGGCCCACAACACTCCTAAGTACAGCCTGAACCAGATTAAAAGTAATTGGGAAATGTTTAACAAAAGAAGTAAAAATACAATAGATAATTGTGTATTAATATTGTATTATCATATTAACCATATAATATCGACACATTATAAAATTATATTTTCTATTATATTTTATATAATATGAATTATAAAATGAAATTATAATTATATGTTAGTGACATAATCCTATGTTATATTAGAAAATACTATTAATATAATTAAATTATGTCAATTATATTAAATATTATATAATATTATGTTAGTAGATAATGTTAGCATCCAGCCTTCAGTGATCTTTATGTATGGTTTAGAAGCCCCCATGTCTATTCGAGCTTGACATTGGTCTAGACTACTAAAATCAGGGTTTTTTTCTGAAATAAGGAACAAGGGATGAGGGGCAAGGTCTTGGGAAACTTAATTAACTGTGCCACAGCAAATAATGTGACTGGGAAATGAGGGCGATACCTGTCTACAAGTCAGTCGAACCTTAACCTTCAAGTATCTTAAAGGTTGAGGCTATACCAGCCAAACCAGTTTTTACCAGCTCACACTGCCCTCAAACATAGTGGTCAGAATGTCAAATGCACATGAATCTCTTTGAGAACAATAATAGTATTTTATAAAGTATTTAATTGTGTGGGTGCAGATAAAAATGGCATAGGAGTTCAGAAAAAGGTGAAGTCATTGTGGGCCATCACTCTCAAGGAGACTTCAATGAGGGGAATGGAATTTTAGCTATTTTTTAATTTGAAAAATAAATAGACTCTGGATAAGTAGATAGGAGAGGAAAGAGACTTCCAGGTAGAAGGGACCATACTAGCAAAAGGTCAGAGGCAGGAAACTGCTTTCCAAAGTTACCAGATACCTATAAAGAAGGATTATTTCATTTGTACCCTTAGCACTTAGTGAGGGGCTTGGTACATGATGGTGTTTGACTATGGGAGGAAGTGCTTCTGACTGGAGCAAAGGGTGGGTCTTGGGAACGATGTCATGTGATCCAAAACAGTATTGGAAGGTGGGATCAAACTGTCATCAGCTGAAGGATTGAGCAGGGGAGGGAGGGAGTGAAAGGAAGGTTTTAGAAAGATAAAGCCAGCAGTACCATAGTGCCAGACTCAGAGCTAAGAACTCAATTAGAGACCTCCTTCTGACATTTGTTACCTGTCACCATGGGTCACTTTAACTTTTTTGAACTTCAGGCTACTCTCTAAGAATATAAGTTTTTAAAAAAAAATTATTTATTTACTTTTTCGCTTACAACATTCAGTTCCACAATCCCTTGAGTTCCAAATTTTGTCCCTCTCCCCACTCCCCACCCTGGCAGCATGCAATCCAATATAGGAAGAATATAAGTTACACACAGTTTGATACTTGTATTAATGGAAAGAGGAGTTCCATACCAACAAAAAATAATCCTAGGTCCTTGACATGTTGATGGTATTGATGTAATCTGGAAGTGGGTATGCAAAATAAATTAGAGAAAGGAAAGAGTGAAGGCAGAAAATGACCATATTGTTTGTGGTTTAAAGTCAACCGTTTCCCTAAGACTCAAAAATGGAGAGGAAAAAGCAAAAACAAGCAAAATTGTTATCCAGGTATACTAGAGACCATGTAACACAAGGAGGAAATAGATTAGGAGGGTAGGAAACATCACGAGCCTAGAATCTCAGAGGCGTGATAAAATAGTGATAGAGACTTCAGATTTTTGGACATCTACCTGATTTTGTTCCTGCCCAAAGCAGAGCAGCTACTAATTTATTGATCTGCCTTAGCAATAGTTTCATTTTTCTAACGGTGAAGAAACCAATGACAATTCTGATTCTAATCAACATCCAAACAAGGACCCCAGTAACTGTTTTTTGAGATAAAAATGATGCCACCATTGGAGGGAAGAGACAATTCCATCTTAGAATTTTTGATAGTGAAGTAAAGGAAAGTAGGGCAAAGTCTTGATCTGCACCCTCAGATAATTCAGAAAAATTCAGAAAAGCAGGATCTCATGATATGATATGATATGCCACAAAGGAAGTCAGCCCAAAAGAGAATAGAATTCTGGAGACCCAAAAAGAGACAATTCTAATGAAGAGGAAAAGGAATTGTATAGGAATAGATGTGAGTGAATAGAGAATCCACTAACCTATATCTATATCTATATCTATATATCTATATCTATACACATCACACATATACATATATATTTTTTTTTTGCTTTTTGGAGGGCAGTTGGGGTTAAGTGACTTGCCCAAGGTCACATGGCTAGTTTTCTGTTAAGTTTCAGAGGTTGGGTTTGAACTCAGGTCCTCCTGACTCCAGGGCTGGTGCTCTATTCACTGCGCCACCTAGCCGCCCCCAGACAAAAATATTATAACGGGAATCAAAGCATCATTGATTCAGAATCAAATGGGACCTTAGCAGTCATCTAGTCTGCCTAGTTAGTGAGCATCCAGCAGATGAGGAAGTAATTACAAAGAGCTTGCTTGTCTTCCATCGAAAAAAAGTCATGTCAGACAAACTTTATTTTCTTTTTTGGCAAGGTTACTAGAGTGGTAGATCAGGGGAATACTGTTAATACCTAAAGTTTGGCAAAGTATTTGACCTAGGTTCTCTGACTGATTTTGTGGGCAATAAGGAAAGATATGGGTCAGAAACAGTTCATTTGGAACTGGTTAAATGACCAAAACCAGAGAATAGTCACTATGAGTTAATGATTTCATGTGAGCTTGAAAAGAAATCCCTAGTGGAATAATTTGGATGGACCACTGTGCTGTTAAACATTTTTATGAATGACTTGAATAAAGGTATAGATGATACCATCAGTTTTGTGGATGGCACAAAACTGTAAGGGATTTCTATCACATTGGATGATGATAAGAGTTAGAATTCAAAATTATCCTGATAGGCTATCATGTTGGTCTGAATTTAATGTGATAAAATTTATTAGAGATAAATGTAAAGTTTTATAGTTAGGTCCAAAAAATTACCTTTACCATTAATGCACTGTTGCAATTGTGAACTGATCTAGCCATTCTGGAGAGCAATTTGGAACTACGCCCAAAGAGCTATAAAAGTGAGTATGCCCTTTGACCCAGCAATACCACTCCTAGATCTACATCCCAAAAAGATCATAAAAATGGGAGAAGGACCTACATGTACAAAAATATTTATAGCAGCTCTTTTTGTGGTGGTCAAGAATTGGAAATTGAGGGAATGCCCATCAACTGGGGAATGGCTAAGCAAGTTGTGATATATCTATTATGGTATAAGAAATGATGAGCAGGCGAACTTCAGGAAAATCTGGAAAGACTTACATGAACTGATGCTAAGTGAAGTGAGCAGAACCAGAAGAACATTGTACATAGTAACAGCCACACTGAATGATGACTAACTTTAATAGACTTGACTCTACTCAGCAATACAAGGATCTAAGACAACTCCAAAAAACTCATGATGGAAAATGCTATCCACATCCAGAGAAAGAACTATGGAGTCTAAAAGCAGATTGAATCATACTATTTGATCTCTTTTTTTCTTCTATGGTTTTGTTTTGTTTCTTCTTTCTCATGGTTCCATTGCTTTTAATACTTCTTTACCACATGACAAATGTGAAAATATATTTTAAAAAATCACCTTCACAAGTACAGTTTGTCTTAAAATGATCTGGGGGTTTTAGTGGACTGTGAAATCCATATGAATCAAAAGTGTGATTACAGTCCCGCAAAAGTTAATATAGTCCAATTAATACAGTGTAGGACAAGAGAGAAAACAAAATTGCTGTGTACTTTTCCATGACAAGTAATAGCCGGAGTATTGCACTCAGTTTTGGGCACCACCTTGAGAGAAGCAAGTTGATAAACTTGTATCCTGATTATCCTGAAGAGGGTCACTGGCTTTATGGGCAGTCATTAGAAAGAGCAAAGAAAGTTTAATCTGGAGAAAAGAAAGCCCTGGGGACAGGGTGAGGTAGGAATTGGGGTTTGGTAGCTGCTTTCTAATGTTTGAAGGATAATCTTGTGTTCTGTTTGGACCTGGAGGGCAGAACCAAGAACAATGGGTAAAAATTACAAAGAAAAAAATTTAGATCTGATTTAACAGAAAAACTAACTAACAGAGCTATCCCAATATGGAATAGATTATTTAAGGAGTCATCATCAGGTGAGAGAAAAGGCTATAAAACCACTGGTCAAGTGTATTGTAGAGAAATTCTTTTTCCTATTTGAGTTTGAAATCAGTGACCTCCATGGTCCCGTTCATTCAACTGAAATTCAATAATTCTGAAAGATGAAGGAGTGAGGCCTAAGCCTTGGGGAAAGGAAGAAGAGAACCAAGAGGAGGAAAAGTGGTGGTGGTGGTAGTAGCAGTAGTGGGTGGTGGTGGTAATATTATTAGTGGTAGTGGTGGTAGTAGTAGTGGTGGTGGTGACAATAGTAGTAGTAGTATTTGTACTAGTAGTAGCAGTAGCAGTTTAGAATGCACTCTAAAATTTACAAAGTATCTTTTTCCGAGCTATTTTGTGAATATAAGAATTTTTATCATCTGCATTTTGCAGATGAAAAAATTAATGCTCAAGCAAGAGCTTTGCCCAGAGCTCAATAGTTATTAAACATTAGAGTCAGGACTTGGATTCAGATCATCTAACTCTTAAGAATAATGCTCTAAATTCACTAAACTTCAGGGAGACACGGGATAAAGAGGAACAAAGATGAGGGAATGGTGGGGAAGTAGGAAGAACTGAAATAAGGAATGGAAGAGAGATGGGGATAGGAGAAGGAAAAGGCAGGTTTCTTGTGGGAGTCTAAAGTGGTGCTTTAAGCTTTACCCTTCCCTTCCCCCCAGGCTGCTTTGACTCTGCCCCCTCATTTAGTTCTCATCTCTATAGCTGGTCAGGCTCTTTGCCTGCCTGGGGAGGTGGAGTCTTCAGTGATATCTGTTGACTTGTCTCAGCTCCCACTGCACCTGTCCTCCATGTGCACAGACTTCAGTGGATTCCAGACACTGGCTTATCCTCTCCTCTCCCACTCTTCTTCTCTTCTTACGTAGTGAGTGAGTGCCAAGGCAGGCACTACAGAGTATGGCCAGCCTGGATAAGATATATATAGTCCTGAACTCACTGCTGTGTGGATGTGACGGGGTACTGGGAGGTGGAGGTAAGGAGCAGGCTAGCTCAGCTGCCAAAGGGCTGATGTCCTTCTGGGAACTGTCCTGCCTTCTACTCTTTCACAGTGCCTTCTCCTTATACCTTTCTGTCATGTCCCACTTTTCCTCCTTTCTATTCCTTGGCCTTTCAAGTAATTTTTTTTTTCTTTTATTCTTGTATTGGACTTTCAATTCCTTTCTTTTGAACCCTTGGTCTAAGGGCTGGAGTCAGACCTGATCAAAAATCAGTCATTTTTCTAGGCAGGATAGACTCACCAGGAAGGCTTTATGATACAGTGTCAAGAACACTAGATCTGGAAACACAAAACCTAGGTTGGAGTTCTGATGCCAACTAGGATTATAGGGTATCAAGCTATGAGATCTGGTCCAACACCCTAATTTACAGATGAAGAACAGGGGCCAAGAGAGGGTAGGTGACTTACCAGAATTCTGTAATAACAAATAATGTAAGGTAATACGTGATAAGTGCCAAATCAGTTGTACATAACAGTGAATCTTAAAGGATTTTAGAGAAGATAGGCATCATTGTGAGCTGGGAATCTGGTGGGTGGTGGGGGTAAGGCAGGATTGTCTGAAAAGCTTCATGGAGGAGATGAGATGTAAAACTTGCCTTGAAGGGTGAGCATGTTTTGTACATGAAAGAAGAAGGGAAAAGGGTATTCCAAGTTGGACAAACAGAGCTGGAAAAATCAGCCTTAGAAATCACCAAGTCACAGATCATAGATTTAGAGTGGGAAGAGAAGGGAGAAGTCATCTAATCCAATCCCTTATTTTGTAGATGAGGAAACGGAGGGGAAGTGACTGGCTCAGGGTCACAAAGCTGATTTGAGTCAAGATCTGGGACTTAAGCCTAGGCTTCCTGATTCTCATTTCAGGGATCTTTCTGTTGTACCAAGCTGGCTCCATGTAGGAGGGATGGAGAAAGGTATTCTCATCTTTTCACAGGGTTCCTGTTCTCTGTGTCATTTTCTAAATCTCTGAGAAATTCTTTATCTCTGTAGTTTCATCCTTTCCTTTTTCTTCAAAAAAATTGGATTATACACACACACACATATGTATACACACACATACATACATATATATATATATATATATTTTAAATATCAGTGTAACCTCCCAATGACTCTTCCTTCCCTCCATCTTCACATTCCACTGCTCAACAATAGAAACCTTTCCTTGAAATAAAAACATCCCATTAAGCAAAGCAAATGAACACATTGACTGTGTCTGCATCTATAGTCAGCCTCCATGGTCTTTTTCAATCTTCCTCTTCAAATGCTTCCATCACCAGGAAGAGTATTGGACTTTTAGTTAGAGAATCTAGCATTAAATCTTGGTTCTGCTACTCACTGCCACTGTTTCCTTAGTCACGTTACTTAACTGCTCCAGGCCTCTGCTTCTCCATCTGTTACACTGGACGAGATGACCTCTCCTAACGCCCCTTTCCTCTCTAAATCACTCTTTCTGTCCCTGCCCCTATGACTAGAGATCTTGTTTTGGTCTGACTTTGGTGACCTTTGTCTTGGTCCTAGAATCCTTAACTATGAGCGTTAGAAGAAAGCTTAGGGATCATAGGACTATAGCTCTACTGCTGGAAAGGGATCTAAACCCCTCTAATCTGGGGGTGGGTTTGATGGGAGAAGTTTGTAAGAAGCTGAACTGACACGCTTCATTTCCACTGACACAATGTTTTCCAGTCCAAGGTGGGAGCTCTCCTACCCTGGAATTGGAATAATTCTTGGCATGAGGGAGAACTCTTCAGAAATGATTAGTCATGTAAACAAGAAAACAAATTAATTAATTAATTAAAAAAGAAATGATTAGTCTACTCCAGCCCTGTTTTCAGACAGAACTTCACAAATACCCTTCTGATGGTCTAGATGTCTCCCTTGTTTTGTTTGCTTTTTTCTTTCAATTTTTGAAAACCGTTTGTATGGGAATGGTATTACAAGTTTGATCAAATTCTGTGAATCCATCAGTATCAGAAGAAAGTTGTTTGTTTGTTTGGTAGTTCCTTTATAGTTGGTTCTGTTTCCTTTTCCGACATTGGATTATTTAAGATCTCTTTTTGTTCTGTTAATTTGGATACTTTGTATCCTCTTTTTCTTTTGTGCTATCAATTTTGTTAGCATATAACTATGCCTAGTAGGTTCTGATGATTGTTTTTAGCTATCATGGTCTCATGGTGGTTTTACTTTGTTCATTTTGCTACTTTGTAATTTTTGGTTTTATGCTTTCTTCTTTTGAATCAGGTTAGATAAAGATTTCTCGACTTTGTTAGTCTTTTCAAAGAACCAGCCTGAATAAAAAAAAAGCTAGCACGTATATTTTATCTTAAGATTTGTAAAATATTATACAAATGTCTCATTTTATCTTCACAACAACCCTGGGAGGGTAGGTGCTATTATTATCAATATTCTTCAGATGAGGAAACTGAGGCCAATAGAAATTATACAGATAGGGAATGTCTAAGGTTAGGTTTGAACTCAGGGCTTCCAGACTACAAGTCTATCTCTCTCTATATTGTTCCACTTAGAGCTGCTCTTTATTATTTTATTAGGTTTTTTTTTTTGGTTTCCAATTTATCTTTTTCTCCCTAATTTTCAATAATGTCTCTCTTGTGCTTATTTTGGCTTTATTTGTTGTTTCTAATTTTTAAAAAATTCAGGTTCAGTTCATTAATTTTCTTTTCTGTTTTATTAATGTATGTTTTTAGGGGTAGAATTTTTCCCTTTAGGAGTCTTTAATTGTATTTTAGAAATTTTAATTGCTTGAACACTTCCAAATGAAAAAGAGCTGACTAGCTCACATGGTAGTCCATTTTTTTTTTGACAACTCTAATTGTTAGAATTTTATTTTATTCAATTAAAATATGCCACCCAATAATCCTACATAGTTCTGCCCTCTAGAGTCAGAAAAAATAAGTGCAATACTTTTTACCACATGGTAGGCCATTGAAGATTGTTATATGTACCATATTAGAATTCATACTATTCAAAGTTATATTTATGTAAATTATGATGATTAGTTCCAGCCCAGTGAAAATATACTGTGAGAATTTGAATAATGCAACTAATTAATGAATTTATTATTTTCTCTAATCGGGATCTAACTATAAACCTTTCATCATCATCATCATCGTAATCCTTCTCCTCCTCCTCCTCCTCCTCCTCCTCCTCCTCCTCATCATCAATGGAATGACACTGAACTCTTAGTACTATCTCTTCTAAGCCTTTAACCCTTATTAATATTACTGGGACTTGACAATTTTTGGTGACTGGTGAATTTTCCTGCACATGGTTCCTGTCTGATGTAAAGCTCATGAAGTCTTTTCTAATTAAAGAAATGTGTGAGTTAATTGTTTTTTATCAGTAGATTCAGGAAAGGGTTAGAGGATCTTAGATTCAGAGCTAGAAAGGAAGGTGAATTCTCTCATTTTACAGAGTAAGAAACTGAAGTCCACAGAGGCTTAAGTGACTTGACCAGGATCACATATCTAGTAAGTGTCTGAGCTGGGTTTCACACTTTCTAATTCAAGTCCAGTGCTCTGTCTACTACTCAAACTTAACAATTAGGGTGTCTGTCTTCTGGTTTAACTTGAATGACTCTAGCTACAAGAAACTGAGCTAGTCCTCCAGGAACCTAGGGAAATAAACAACTATTTATTAAGCAATCACTTTGTGCTGGACAAAGCACTGAGAATATAAATACAAACAAAAAAAAAGCCCCTAACCTCAAGAAACTTACATTCAAATGGTATAAAATTGACCCATAAAAGGAAGTTGAGAAGATTGGGGGGAGGAGGGGAGGTTGAAGGGAAGGTCCACATAATAGAAGTCTGAAGAGTCAGGAGAGGAGTGGTGTGAGCATGGCTGGTCTGGGTACTTCCTCAAAATGGTTGTTCCAGGAGGGAACTCACAATTGGAGGAGGGAGCCATAGGGGAAGATGGGTATTCTACAGAAGTGTGCAGTGAGTCTGGATGAGTATGCTGACATAACAGGCCAAAACTACTTTGGGCTAAATACATGAAGAAGCTTCTTTCTCCTGGGATACTGACACTTTTGTCAACGTGCCTCAGTCTTTCATTAGAGGCGTTTATTACTCCAGCTGATCCCCATTAAGGTGAGCTGGGGGACCATAGGGATTAAGCCACTGAAAGCTGATTCTAGCGTCCTTCCCTCGAGGTCCCAATTTGCTGTGATTAAATTTAGACTCATAAAAGGGGAACGGTGCTGGCAAGGGAGTCACTCACTGATGGATGTTTCTGGTTGGAGTGAACTGAGGATTGCTTCTAGTCCAGAGTGAGGTCATACTTTATCTCAACCTTTTACAGCACATTTTATAGGTGAAAAATCTTACAGGGAAGGAGAGGGATTTAGACACAGAATGGGATAATTGAGGTCTGTGGTCTAACTGAGACAAGAGAAGGAGAACTATAGAAAGATCTGAAGAAATTTGTTCTAGACAAGGACATACAGAGACATGGCAAGTTGGAACCCATTCCCTACATGGAGTCACGGGGAAGAGCTGTGTGTGGCTTATTTAAATAATCTAGAATGATGATTATACCTGAGTCTTGACTGTCAAGAGGGAAGTGATAAAGATATAGTGCTCCCCAAAGCTCTAGGATACCTTCCCCAATCCTCAGCACCCTGGTTGGAAGCAGAGCCAGGGTGTGCTGGAGCCAGCTTTTACCAGCTCACAAGAGCTGTTTGTTAAATTTTCAGTATGAACATTTATACCTCAGAAATTTGCAAATGCTACCAATCAGGACTTGGATTATTTTTATTTTTGATTATCTAGACTTAATAAAGTGATGGAGAAAATGTTAAAAATAATGCAAATTAACTTAAAAGTAAATTATAGATACTTTCTCCTCCCCCACCCTCCAGAAAACTGCCTTTTAACCATTTAACAGGATGTCTCTGGACAGAGCTGAAAATGGTTTCCAGTGGCCTTGCCTCCCAGTCCCTTGTTTCCTTCCAGAAGGGAGCTCGTGATTTTTTTGTGGGACCTGCAGCTGTCCCTGGAGTTTGGTCTATGGTAAGATGGGTGGGGGCCAGAGATAAAAGCTCTCCAGCCCCCAAGGACTAGTGGCCACTTGTGTTCTGACAGATGGCCCCGGGGGCTTGGCAGTGCCCGTCCACCCTAGCTGCACCCTGCCTCTTCTTTGGGGATGAACTAAGGACATCTGCTGCTCAGTCATGTCCAACTAACTAGCTGGCCATAGCAGTAACCTTGAATTTCTGACCCCTGCTTCCCAGACTGGGCTTTTTTCCCACCCTCTTGACCTTCAACCCATAGTTTCACTCCTTTCCCTTTACTTTCTCCTCAGGGATTTGTCTCTAGTGTAGTCAAAGTGAAAATGATTGATCTGACTTAAGTTGTACATAAGTACATACCTTTTTGGGGACCAGGGCATTTTGCTATCTATTCAAATGGCCCTTCTCAGTCTCTTTTTATGGCCTGAGAGTGGCTGATTGGATTTCATGGCCTTTGATGTAGGGAAGACCTGCTTAGAAAAAGGTAAGAGGGAACAGGTTTAAATTTCATCAGTATTGAATTTAGATTAGATATTAGGAAGACTTGTGTAGCTCAAAAGAACTTCAAACACATTGATTGGTTAGGAAAATTGTGGACTTTTCCTTCTTTCAAGATAGTTCTTATGTTTATACTTAAGTTGTGGACTTTACTTATCTGATGGTTTTATCTTATGTACACACTTCAGTGTACTGAAGAGGGAGCATGACGTAGTGGAGAAAGAGTTGGTCTCAGAACCAGGAAGATCTGGGTTCAAGTTTGACTTCTGACATATTGGTGTGACCCTTAGCAAGTCTGTACTTAGCAAACACTGTACTTTCAGTGCTCTATGAAACTCTCTGAATGATAATTTACAGAAAACGTGCTGATCCACATTGATCGAGTATATTCCCTCACTGTAAAGTTCCCCATACCAGTAAAATCACAGGTTTAGTCCATATTCCTATGTAGCCCAATGAGTCTTATTTCATTAAGATGGACAGTCTTTTATCAGTGGACATCACAGCCTGTCCATGCCTCCAAATCTTGTGCATTTCTTGTCCATGTGTTTCCACTGATCCTCCACAGAGAATTCACTGAATGTACTAGAGAATTTCCTCTTGGTCTTTTTACAATTTATCAATGACTGTGCAGCACCTACACTGTCCCTCATTTGCCACATGACTAGTGCACAGCCTTTTCTGATCAAACATTTCCTTATACACAGGTCATCAAATGAAAATATGCTACAATGTACTTATGCTTACCACACATCTCTCCATTGTCTTCTAGAAATTCTCAAAGTTTTGATTCTTGGAGACAATGGGGTTCCAAGATTCACAACTGTATAACAATCCCAGTCTTTTAAAAAAAATATAGGTTTCTGTACCTGGGAGCAGTATGTTAAAAGTGCTGAACAGTTTCTCAAATGCACCTTATTATTTACCTGTCCTAGATAGATATAGCTAAACATATAGATATATCCTAGATATATGTACACATATATATGTAAATATATACCTATTTATTGATGAAGTAACTCCATGGGCCAGCTTGTCATAGGCCCAGTCATAGTCTGGACAATAGACATTTTTATGCCTTTAGTTTTTCCTGTATTGGGCTTTTTGGTATGGTAGAGAGTGAACCAAAGAATCAGGAAGAACTATATTTGAATTTTACCTCTGACATATACTAGTTATGTGACCATAAGGAAATCACTCAATTTTTCAGTGCTCTAGGCAACTCTTTAAAACTATATATTACAGATGAATTGGTATTCTTCATCTATGGAGGGCATTTCTTATCTCTGAATTTTCCTACGCCAAATAATTTGGTCCTGATCAAAAGAAAAACAATTGTTAGTGAATATGTAGAAAAGGAGCAAGTCAATCCAGATGAACTTCATTTCCTCTTTCAACAAGGTCATTGGAGTAATAGATAAGGAGAATGCTATTAATAGAATGTGCCTTGGTTTTAGCCAAGTCTTTGACAAAATCTCTCCTTCCCTTTTTGTGGAAAAGGAATTAGGCTAGATGACAGCACATTTAGGTTTTCAAATTTGTTGAATGACTGATCTCGAGTGGCATATCTCAGAGTTCTCTGTCTGGCATTGTGCTGTTTATTTAACATTTTAATCAATGACTTAGATAAAAAAGCATTGGTGAGATATCTAGGAAATTTGCAGGTGACACAAGTCCCCAGGGATCGCTGGCATATAAAATGACAGGGTCGTTTGACTCTTAGTCTGACTATTTAATGTAATAAAATTCAAGGGCATGGATTATTCCATATTTAGTGCTATTTTTTGATATTGAAATTTGCCAACTTTTTCTTTTCCTCCTTTTAAAAAAGTTCTTTGTTATGTGAGATTGCTGATTCAAAGGTTGAAGAATGTGAAGGAGGATAAAGGGGGAAACGTAAATTGAAAAGAAAAAATATCTTTAAAAGAGGTGTTCTGCTTGGCCCCAGAAGGCAGAACTAAGAGTTTGTTGTTATTCAGTCATTTTCAATTGTTTCCCACTCTCCATGACCTCATTTGGGGTTTTTTTGGTGAAGATACTAGAGTGGTTTGCCATTTGCTTCTCTAGCTCATTTGACAGATGAGGAAACTGAGGCAAACAGGGTTAAGTGACTTGCCCAGGGTCACACAGCTAGTAAGTGTCTGAGGCTAGATTTGAACTCAGGAAGATGAATCTTCCTGACTTCAGGTCTGGCAGTCTATCCACTGCACCACCTACCTGTCCCTCAGAACTAAGAGTAATGGATGGAAACTGTAAAGACACAAAATTGGGCTTAATATAAGGAAAAACTTGCTAACAATTAGAACTCTCTAGAACTGGCTGTCTCCAAAGGCAGCCATCAAGCAAATGCTAGTATAACCATTTGTCGAATGTGTTGTAGAGAAGAATTTTGTTCAGAAACAGGTCAGACAGACCAGGTGAGCTCTGAGGTTCCTTCCATTCTGACGTTCTGTGATTCTGATTCTTAGGCCAGAGAATGGAGTCCCTTCCTGTTGGAGAATTCACAGAAAAGACCTATTTCCCTTGCCTCCCTCAGCTATTCATATCAGATTTGTCTCCCTCCATCCCAGTCTCCTCCATCCTGGTTCATTTTGTACTCTCAAATCTAGAAGGTCAGTAGTTGTAGAGGAGGTAGTAATAGGAGGAGACAGTAGGATTAAAACATTCTGAATCCATTTCCATCTCAGCTGCCCAACTTGGAGCAGGCAAGTGTATCTTCCCCTCCTCAAATCATAGAGAAAGCTTCGTGATCTTGTTTTCTAAAAGGTTTGGAGATTTTTATGGTCTTTGGGAAGGTCAGAGGATTGAGAGGTGGGAAGATAAAATTAAGGATGGGCACAGTAGAGTAGAAACGGAGTCTCAGGGGTGGGAAAATGACAGTCGAGAAAGAGAAACAGATACAAGAGAATTGTATGTATGGGGAGTTCATGAGTCCAGGGAGAAGTTAGACTGGGCACGGGGAAGAAAGATACAGGAGAAATTGGGGGAGAAGGATCTCCTCTTTTTTTGTAAAGTCAGGGAGGCTTTTCCTTCTTCCCCTTCTCCTTCCTTCCGCTCTCCCATCCTATTCGGAAATAAACCACTGGTGTGTAAGGAAGTGAGGTCTAGTGGAGGAAGTCTTGAGATTTTACTCAGCTGGGTTCCTTTCCTGGATCAGTCCCAGGTTTGTTGCAGGACTTTAGGATAGCCATGCAGACAGATTTTACTATGGACTTCGATCAGTCCTAGACTAAGCACTCTGGAGAAGTACAGAGGAAGGAGGAGGTATGATCCCTACCCTTAGGGAACTTTTTCTGAGACACGGGAGGGAAAAAAAGAAAAGGATTAAAAAGCAAGCTAGTATGTAACCAGGGTAGTGGAGACTTGTTATTCGGAACAGAGAAAGGAAAGTGGTCACAGTGGGGTCAAGAGAGGAGAATCATTTTTGTCTCCTCCCTGTGAACAGAATCCTAAGCCTGGAGAGGACCTCCTAGTATCATCTACCTCTAAAGAAGATGTTTAGAAATCTCTGCAGTAGTGAAAGGTCAATGAAGCTCTAGAACATAATAGCATATGGCCTGGGTTAGATGTCAGCCAGAATGGAGGCAGAATGATAAACTCGTGTACCTCTGTCATGCTGAAATGACAGAAAGGTGTGGTCCATGGCTCAGCACAGACATGAAATCCAATATTTTATTCCCTTGGGCAGGATTCACAGCTGCTCTCACCTCCCCCTGGCCATGACCTGCTGGGACAGGACATAGTGTTATTTTGAGACTACAACATGAGATCCAGTGATTATAAGGGAGGAGGATGCTGTCTGGGGTTATGGAGGAAGTTCAAAAAGAAAAAGAATACAGGTACAACTGAGCCAACCTTGGTTCCCTGTTCAATTTGGCTCCTGTCCTGTCTTCCAATGTTGGCCCTTTGTCCAGGGCTGGCATGACGTCTCTAGAAGTGACCAGATCATTGTGAGACAAGAGCTCTTCCAATTCTAGGAGACAAATGGATTAAAATGAATTTATTCTGTTTTCACAATTAGAGATGACTTGGGAGTAGCCAAGTGATGTGTGCCATCATGGAGTCAGTATTAAGAGTCTACCAGGTTTGGTGTGAGAGTCATGGAGAGGGCTTGAAGGAATGTATGCTTTTATATGATGGAGTGAGACACAGTGTGGTATAGTGGAAAGACATCTTGACTCAGAATTAAGGGATCTGGGGTTCAAATACTGCAGCTAACATTTGCGAGCTACAACCATTTCCCAGTATACCTATATCCTGCAGTCATTCTGAGTTTCAGTTTTCTCATTAATGAGATGGGGATAATAATACTTTTATTAGTCTCCTCCCAGGATTATTGTGAAGAAAGTTGTTGTATAAACCCCCTATGTGTCAAGGATCTAAGGACTCTTAAGGGGGATAACAAGAGTAGGTTCCAAGACACAAAGAATCTGCTGTATATTTTCCTTTCCCCCTCCTCCCCCATCTTTCCCCTACTTCCCACCCTTTCTCTTTTCCTTGTTGTATAGAAGCAATACTGACAATGCTGGGATTACGGGATTTCATAGGACATTCAGGGCAGGGACAAAAGAAGACTGGGGTAGAGGCAGAGAGCCTGGCAGTGGAAACTCTTTTGAGGTTGAGGACAAAGTTCGGAGAGGGCCAGGAGCATGAAGGTGAGGGAGGAAGGAAGGAAGGAAGGAAGGAAGGAAGGAAGGAAGGAAGGAAAATGGAAATATTTACCTCCTATATGCACTGTGCTAAACTCTTTGCAAGTATGATCTCATTTGATCCTCATGACAACCCTGAAAGGTAGGTGCTCTAATTATCCCCATTTTATAGATAAGAATCATATTTGACCAAATTGTTGAATCTCCTGGGGCCTCAGCTTCCTTATTTGTAAAATGGGGCAGTTGGACTATCAGATACTATAAGCTTGGGTGTGTGTGTCAAATCACTCCCCCCTCACCATCCCACTTAAATTAACTGACAACATGCACACATATGAACACACTTCCACTGAGTCAAGCAAAGAAGTGTGAATTAGATTTGAGCAAAACCTAGGCATCACAAATGAATTAACTATTCAAAAGTTTTTAGATTAAGTTTAAAAATTGTTCCATCAATTTAGAAGACCTTAAAAGTCATTGGATGAAATGGAGGGACATTTTACAGGAAGTATGTTGAGATTGATGGAGAAAACTTGGTTATTGCCCTGTAGATTTTGTATAAAACAGTCAACTGCTTTAGAAACCAGGTATCTGACTGTCTGGCAGTAGAGCAGAGAGCCATTCCAGCCAGGTTGCAGAGAAAGAATTGCTTGAGCGGGAGAAGAAGAGCCTCAGTCTGTCTGTCTGTCTGTCTCTCTCTCCAGAGAGAGGACCTTGTGAACTTCGAAGGGTAAGCATTTTAGAGCCAGCAGCATGCCTAGAATAGCTAACAAGGCATGTGTGCCAGTCCTGCTTACCAGGAGCCCCTTCCCTCCTTTGTAAGGGGATTCATGACATTTTTCATAAATGGAGGGTAGTTTTTGTTTTTTGTTTTTGTTTTTTTTGCTGGGTGCCTTCTAGAGTCTTAACACTGCCTTTCCTCAGGATTTCTGTGGTTCCTTTGGTTGATTGCTTTTATTGTGTGGTTTCCATTTTTCCTTACCATCTTGGTCATTCTTTTCTTTTGTGCTTTAGATTGTCAATGTCCTTTCTAAAATGAGGTTCCCCACAAGTGAAAATATCAGTTATGTGGCCTGACCAAGACTAAGTATAACAGTAGTGCTCCTTAACTTGTTTTGGCTGATATGCTTATAAATTAATGCAACCTAAGCTCATGTGAGCTTTTTTGGCTATTGTTTCAGACTATTGCTTCATATTGAACTTGAAATCCATCAAAGTCCCAGGTCTTTTTTGTTTATAAACTGTAGTCTGGCCATGCCTCTTACATACTGTACTTGTAAAGTTGATTTTTATTTTTAAACTCAAATGTTAGACTTTACATTTATCCCTACTAAGTCTCAATTGATTAGGTTTGGTTGTAGGTTTTTCAGCTCTTTTAAAATCTTGATTCTGGAGGCAACTAGGTAGCTCAGTGAATAGAGCACCAGGCCCTGGAGTCAGGAGGACCTGAGTTCAAATCTGGCCTCAGATACTTAACACTTACTAGCTGTGTGACCTTGGGTAAATCACTTAACCCCAACTGCCTTACCTTCCCCCCCCCCATCTTGATTCTGTAGTCTTAGCTTTCTGTTTTTTTCCAATTCTGCCAGGTTTATTGGACATTCACCGTGTGCCTAGTTCTGTGCTAGTAGTGACTGTAGGGGATATAAAATAAATATGTGACATTATTCCCACTCTCAAGAGGTGGCTCTGGATAGCAAACTGGACTTGGAATCAGAAGTTTAAACCCAACCCTAAACACTTACTAGCTGTGTGACCTTGGACAAGTCACTTAACCTCTATCTGTCTCAGATTCCTCATCTGTAAAATATGGATTATCATAGTACCTACTTCCCTGAGTTATTGTGAGAATAAAATGAGATAACATCAGTAAAGCATTTTGCAAACCTTAAAACCAGATTAAAGCTAGCTGTTATTAGTAAGAAGTATATAATTTACTTGGAGAAACAGGAATACACACATAATATTTAGTTAACAATGTAGTTCTTAAACTGTGGGTCATGACCCCATATGGGATTGTGAAAAATTTGGCAACAGTAAAAGTTTTCTGAATGTGCAATGTCCAACAATTAATTTAAAATCAAATCTGTAAAGAACTCGAGGTGTTTCTGCTTGCTCAAAGTGCATCAGGCAACTTCACCACAGCTTTGGTTCTGAAAACAAAACCTGGGCACTTTGCACTATGCATGCCCTCAGGCCACCCAGTGTTGGGAGTGGAAAAAGTTTAAGAAGCCCTGGTCTAGACTATGTCTCTCTGTATCTCTGTGTCTAAATAGAGAGCTCTAATGCACAGTTCACATCTCTTTTGTTGACCTATAAAAGGAAGTTGAGAAGATTGGTGGGGTGGGGGTGGAGGTTTGGAGGGAAGGGACACATAATGAAGAAGTCTGAAGTGTCTGAGTTTGGTCAGCATGCCATCTAAGATTTTGTCTGTAACTCTATCATCCTACACCTTGGCAGTAGGCAAAGAAGTCTTTGAGGACACAGCCCAACGTTGCTTCAGGTAGTCATTGCCCACTTTGATCTGCTCTCATCCTACCTATAGCTTGGTGGTGTGCTGGATAGAAGGCTGGATGTGGAGTTAGGAAAACCAGAGTTCCCATATGACCTCAGACACTTATTACCTGTGCGATGTGACTGTGGGCACACTAAACTTTTGTCTGCCTCAGTTTCCTTATCCGTGAAATAAGAATAATAATAGCACATAATAGCACCTGTCTCCCATGTTTGCTATTGAGGACCAAATGAAATAATATCTATCAAACTCTTTGCACACCTTAAAACACCATATAAATGCTAGCTAGCTATTTTTATTTCCTTTCCCAGATCCATCATCTGTGCCAAGAACATGGGCATTCCTTAGGATGTTGGGAGATTCTCCTGGGGCTTGGATTTGAAGACTGGGAGAGGGGTAGAATTGCTGGAGAGTTGGTAGTGTCTTTAATTCCTATCTAGCTTTCAAGATACAACTCTAGGCCTACATCGTCCAAAAAGCATTCCCTGTCTAATAATTCACATTCAGGTAGAGAAGCAGTGTAGCCCAGCGGATAGCTCTGGCTAGGAATCAGGAAGGCCACGATTCAAGTCCTGGCTGTGTGACCCTGAGCAACTCACTTAACCTTTTATTGCTTTCAGGCAAATCTGTAAAGCTGTAAGTTGCCAAACAGTTCCTGAGCTATACTGGTCAAGGATTTCCTCATCAGAAGTTCTCTACACCAGTGAAATCATAGGGCCAGATTGATGTTAAGGCTTGTAAAGTGTTTTCTTTTCATCAGCTCTATGAAGGAGGTAGTAAATTATTATCCCTATTCTATAGATGAAGCAAGTGAGTCTCTTAAAGGTTAAGTGACTTTTCCATGATCTTAAATCCAGGCTGCATTTAAGCCTTTGAAATAGGATTGAAACCCAGATCTCTTGACCCTTCTATCTACTACAACATACCACTTTTTCCTTGATCCTCCCACCTTCTCCATGAACCCTTCCTTGGCCACTCAAATACACAATGATCTTCCTCTTCTGAACTCTTCCTGTGTTCTTATCGTTGGCACTCACATCCTGCCCAGTACTGCTAGTTCACTCTACACATGTGTGTCTTGTCTTTTTCCCCCAACTGGATTGCAGGCTCCGCAAGGAAAGGATCCTCTGACTTTGAGAAATCTTATTAAATTGGTTCACTTTAGACTTATGGCTTAGCACATATTATTTATTTGCTAAAGGAAGAATGATGGCTTAAAGCCAAGAGAAAATCAGTATTCCCCCCTCCTATTTGTCCTGGAAAGTTTCTCGGAAGAGTTGTAAGTTCTGTAATTATTTAATTAAGGAGATGGAGAAGAACTGGATGATGGAGAGAGAGAGAATGCTATTCTTACTCTTATAATTCGGTTATAAGTTCCTTCAAGACAGGGTCTTTTCTAGTTCATTTCTGTCTCCTCTTTTAGCACCTTACTCATTGGACATGTGTTGATGAACTGAATAAGGTGATGAGTGAGATGACTGAATGGATGCATTGAACAAGTGTGAGTTTTCCCAGCAAAGGCCCTCAGTCCCAGGAGGCAGTCTGAACCTGTTGATTCTTTCATTCTTGGGCCCCATCTTCATGATCTAACACCACAATGTCAGCCAGGACTCAGTCCTTCTGGCTTTCCTTATCTCAGTCCTCTGTCCCTTACCTCCTTCCTCCTTGACTCAGCAAGCTGTCTTTTGTCTCTGTAGGCCGTAATGAGCTGATTGCTCGTTATATTAAGCTCCGGACCGGGAAAACTCGAACCAGGAAGCAGGTGAGTGCTATGGACATGGTTAACAAGGAGCCAATATCTTACAACCTACAGGCTTCCTCAAAGGAAAGAAAATGTCTTCCTATGACCTTTGGTGATGGTGCCAGTTTAAGGGTTGATATATTTGTCAGAAATGCTTATGTGAACAAGGCTTTCTGTGGGCCAGGAGTTGGTTACTGCCCTGTCTCTTATGATAATAATGCACCATATCTCTGCAAGAGCAAGGACTCCTCTTCAAAACTGAGAACCCCTTAAGATCAAAGTATTTAGAGTTGGAATGGATTCTGATCCCATTATTTTACAGGTAAGGAAATAGAATTCCAGAGAGAAAGTGACTTCTCCAAAGTAAGGTAGCAAGCAGCAGAACTAGAAAGAGGAGCCAGTAGCAGCTGCCTTCTGTCTCTTATCTTTCTGGCACACCAGCCCCTGGCATGACCCTTTTGTAGTGTCGCTGAACCACCTAGTCTAGCTTATTAAGTCAGGTTTAAATGTTGAGGTGATGACAGGGCCAGGGGCATAAGGAGACAGACAGAAGGTAATCAAGGGGCCTCAGTGGCCCCAAGGACATAATGTGTTCTTTTCTCTCTTGCAGGTATCTAGCCACATCCAGGTGCTCGCCCGTCGTAAAGCTCGGGAGATCCAAGCCAAGTTAAAGGTAAAGCAAGTCCCAGGATGTTTCTGCCTCCCCTAGCAGCAAGAGGGGTAGGGACCCTGAGCGCAAACAGCTCCATTCACTACCTATCAATGGGAAATCTCTCTTCCTTCCTTCTCCTCTGCTTTGTAAACCCAAAAGCTCTTGAAAATGAATCATCTTGAGTCTCTTTTGTGAAGTTACTAGTAGAAAGTAAGAAAGAACAGAGAAAGGTGGCAATAGTGCCAAATAAACAACTGATCGTGGCCCTTGGATCATCTGTCTCTGTGCTTCTTACTCTTAAATAAGAAGTTTCTTCCGACCCTCCTGTATCCTTTCAGGGGCAGCTGTTAGTGATTCTTCACAAGTCCATCCAGGTTCCTAAAAGAACCAGGTTATATGACCACTCTATGTTGGGAAAGTACATCTCACTCTATGTTGGGAGCCAGACTTCTGAGTCAGTGAAGAATCAGAACCCCAGGCCTCTACCAGTATCTTGAGAGGGACAGCCAGCTCAGTCCCCTCCTGCTGTCCCCTCCCCCTTCAGTACTGCTTACTTATGGTCAGTCCACCTGTCCTCCCCCCCAAGCAGCCCTAGCAGAGGCACCTCTAAGAGACAGCTGGAGAGGCTGCAGCTGCCGGCCCTCCAGCCACAGCATGCATGCATGGAGCTCCCACTATCCCAGGCCACAACCTGAACCCTGTTTGCCTTGGGCTTTTCTCTTGCCTAAGCCTGTCCCTTACTGCCCTCTCTCATTCTGTGTTCAAATCTCCAGTCAACCAGCTGCTGGGCTGGAGACCCCAGCAGGGTATTTATCATGGAGAACAATTGCTCCTGTGTTATCTCCAGAGCCATAAAAGTGAGTGTGAATTTGCTTGGGCCACACTGTGTAGTCAATCTTTTGCCTCCATGTACTGTTCTCTGTTCTTTGTGTATGCTGCAGTCCAGTGCCTGGGTGTCTTTCCCCACTATGCACATCCCTTTCTTTCCTCCCTTTGAGACACCTCTCCCTCCCCACCTCCCTGTCCAGCTGATGGCAT
The DNA here is from genome assembly GCA_028646515.1 of Pseudochirops corinnae. Lineage (NCBI taxonomy): Eukaryota > Metazoa > Chordata > Mammalia > Diprotodontia > Pseudocheiridae > Pseudochirops > Pseudochirops corinnae. The sequence continues at coordinate 401,214,703 of CM053585.1, forward strand.
CAAGTCCCCTGCTCCAGGGAGAAGTTTGGGTTCAATTTGACACCTTGGTCACTCAGAGTGAGATTCAGTTGAACTCAACAAACATTTAAGAACTTTCTTCACACACCCATTCCCCCCGCTTTTTTTGGTTTCATTCCCCCTGCAAGATTGTATTGGTTTGGCTCAGAGTCTGACAACCTTTCAGAGGTGGCATATTAAGTCTTCAAAATGCAGATATCCCTGGGAAAGGTCGCCTTTTTATCTAACTTTAAGTCTAATCAGTTAACATTAGGGTTTAGTATATAGTCAGCTGAGATAGAGAAGGGGTGGAAGGAAGATTCAGAGAGCCTGTCAGCAGCGGGGAAAGGGGCTCTGAAAGTGGGGGAAGAGTATAAGCTAGAGAGTTGCATGTTATCACAGAGGTCATTTTCTGGCTTCACAGTGTTGCTGAGTTGCTGCTCAAAATCATCTCCCGTGCCACCGTTAGTAGGCATGCCAGTGCCAACCCCTAATTTAGCCCAACCAGACAGCATCTTTGGTGGTGTAGTGCGGAGAGTGCTGGACTTAGAATCAGGACAACCTGAATTCGGATGCTTACTAGCTGTGTGACCCTGTGCAAGACACTTAGTCTGTTTGCCTCAGTTTCCTCAGCTGTAAAGTGGGGATAATAACGCACCTCGCAGGTTTATTGTAAGGATCCAGTACAGTAATAATTGTAAAGCACTTAGCCTAGTGCCTGGCATGTTAGACGAATGTTAGCCACCCTCCTCTTCCTCCTCCTCCTCCTCCTCCTTCTCCTCACTGTTTGATCCTTATTTCTTCCTTTTGCTGAGACAAACTCTTTTTGTTAGAGGCTCAGGGGTAGCATAACTACAGTTCACAGAACTGAGGATAGCAATCATCATCACCATAATAACTATAACTACCCCCATATTATCAGTCGGGCAGTAGGAAAGGTCCCGCTTTAGGCACTAGGTGGTACAGCAGATACAGGCCCCATGCCTGGAGTCAGGAAGAATGAGATCAAATCTCAGACACTTACCAGCCATTCAACCCCGGGGCAAGTCACTTAACCTTTGCCTGCCTCAGTGTTCTCATCTGTAAAATGGGAGTGCAATGATAGCCCTTTCCCCCAGGGTTGCTGTAAAGATGAAATGAGATAATGTTTAAAGTACTCTGTAAACCTTAAAGCACCATTTGCTATCTATTCTCATCATCACAAAAATTCCTTTACTAAGCACTTGTATGCACCCTATGTCCGGCACTTAACAGAATGGTTTAGAGTTTAGACATTGAGGACATACAGATGGCAGAGTAATGTGTTGATATTCTATACATGGTACGGTGGATAGAGCCAAAGGCCTGGGGTTGGGAAAACCTGAATTCAAATCTGGCCTCAGAGACTTACTAACTGAATGACCCTGGACAAGTCACTTAAGCCTGTTTGTCTCAGTTTTTCCTCATCTATAAAATGTGCTGCAGTTGGAAGGGCAAACCACTCCAGTGCCAAGTCAGATGTGACTGAAACGATTGAACAACAACATTCTATATGTTCATTTTGAATCAGAGAAGTCCCTGGCTCAGAGTGTGGCTGCTGGATACCATCATTTCTCAAGAGAGTCCAGGAAGGCTTCAGAAATGATAGGTTTAAGTAAGACATATCTTCCTGAGGCCGATGCTCCATATCTAAGGAGGAACAGGTGTCTTCTCAGTAGTCCCCTAGGATGGAGTGGACTAAGCATACTGAGTTTATTAATTATATACATTTATGTTCCAGTTTTAACTTTTCGAAGCCCTTTCCTGTGTAGGATCTGCAATTGAGAGCTTAGAGGGGCCTCAGAGGCCATCTAATCCAACTTCATTTTAGAGATGAGATAAGTGATCTAACTAAAATTATGCAGGTAGTAAGTGGCCAAACTGGAATTTGAACCCAAGACCTCTGATTCCAAATCCAATGCCCTTCCTGCTGCTCAGTACTTTGTCTTATTTGATCTTTATGAAATCCCTGTGGGGTAGCCATGGTGGGTATTGTTATATCTACAGGAAATTGAGACTCAAAGCACTTGTCCACAGTCATAGAGTTAATTAATGGCTGAGTCTCGGGTCTAGAATATAGGTTTCCTGACTCTGGTGCAGGTTCTCTTTCCATGAGGGTGGGGGGACTGCCCCTTCTTCCCTTGTTAATCCTCGCCTCCCTGACTCCTATACATATGTGCCCTATCCCTCTCTGTTCTCCTGCTGCATTGAGATCGCTGCTGCATTAGCCCCTCCCGTTTCCCTTCAGGACCAGGCAGCTAAGGACAAAGCCTTGCAGAATATGGCAACCATGTCATCCGCTCAGATCATCTCTGCTACAGCCTTCCACAATAAAATGGCCCTTACCCGGGGACCAGCCTACCCAGCAGTCTCAGGGGTAAGTGGACAAACTACAGTAAAGGGTTAAGGCACCCTTTGTCTTCTCATCTTCCTCCTCCCATCCAAGCACAATACAGCCCAGGTTTTGATCACTGCCTCGTCTCTGGCTTGGAATGTTGGAGAGGAAAGAACGAAGCCTTTGGTTTGGACAAAGCTATTGGTCTAAGGGGGAAACCAAACCGGGATCCACGAACACAGCCATAACCCATAATTTCTCTCCATTGCTTGTCACTCTCCAATCCCCTGGTGACACTCTCCCCTTATACTGCTTTTGAAAACAGGGCCTCAGTGCACACACAGCCCTGGTGTAGATTTTTAAGGGATACTAAAGAAGAAACCCACAGCTTCCATTCCTATGAACTAAATACATGATTGAACTCTACTCTTGTTGGCCCCTGCCACTAATTTGCTAGTCTTTCTACTAGTCTCTCCTTTACATTTTCTCATTCCTCTTCCTTTTGCTTCCCTTTCTTCCAAGTTCCCCTGTGCTCTGGGCCTTTATGGCACAAAGGGAGCCCACATTTCAGGTTCAAACTTTCACTTTCCAACCCACGCCCCTGTTTCCATTTCTTCTGCTTTCAGCCATGATCCTATTTGGGAGCTAGACCGTATTGACTCTGTTTTTGCCTTTTTCAGTTTTGGCAAGGAGCTTTGCCAGGCCAAGCCGGAACTTCCCACGAGTGAGTATGTCCTGAGCTCTGCTCTTGTTTCCTCTCTCCATAACTCTTCAGTGTATGTTGTACCTACAAGACCTGTCCTCTCATCCATCAGCTTCCAGATTCTGAATAAAGCTATGGACAGCAGGACTGGATTCTAAGGCCACACAGAGGTCTGAGTGCAGCTTTTCCAGGACAGCTAGTGTTTGGAGATTGGTAGTTTGAACTCTCTATAGCTTTACTGAAGTGACCGGGTCTCAGTTGTTAATATGTTACTAAAGCAGTAATTAAATCAGATTCCCTGGGCTCAGAACCCCAAGAGGATTTCCTGGAGCTGGAAGCCTGATGTCTATGCAACATATTCATCAGAACTTTACCTTCTTCAGCAATGGAAACACCCCCTTTATGGATCAGATGTAAAAACTGAGAGGAAAGAGTTGGGTGGGAGGTGCAGACAGGCTTGGGCCCCAGGATCTTTCCTACTGAGGGTATCTAATTCCAATCAAAGCCCAGCTGACAGTCTCTCTCCCATGTTTCCTGCAGTGTGAAACCTTTCTCTCAACAAACCTATGCTGTTCAGCCTCCGCTCCCTCTGCCAGGTGGGTCAGCGCTGCATGGCTCCCTTGTATGGCTTCCTCCCCAAATCCCATGCTCTGGGCTCAAGGCATAACATGCCTACTGGAAACCCCAATGTGTGTACTCTTTTCTTGCCTCCTACTCATTGCATAATCAGTTTGTACATCCCATAACTTAGATAGCTTACCTTATGGCAGCAAGCACATGAAACCCACGTGCATGTCTAACCCCACTGGCATGCTTATTTTCACACTATCTTTGGTTACATCAACCACCAAACTCCTTACCCAGTGTATGGACATACAGCTAGCATGCCTGGCTCCTTCAGGCTCAGCTCAAATGCTTTTGGGTTGGCTGGAATGTCTGGCTTCCTTTGCATACCAAATGCATACTACTTGCATGCCTGACCTCTTTGCACAACTTTGCCCCTCGTGTCCCACTTCCCTCTGCTCAGCTTCATCTCCTGTGGACCCCTTTCCCCATAATTCAGAAAACCTAAGAGATCCCCAGTCTTTCCCAGCAGGAAGGGTCTGGAAGAAAAGTGGTATCAGTACTAAGGCAGTAACCCTCCTAGGGTTAGGTAGATGGCCATTGTAACCAGGCTCTTTCAGCTGTGTGAGCCAGTCATATGGGCCCCTTCTTGTTCTCTTCCAGGTGACTTCTCCATCTGTGTCTCTATCACATGGTATGGGGTGGGAAAGGGGTAGAGTGGGCAGAATCTTCTGTCATCATAGGCAGTAAGATAAGACACTTTTTCTGACCCTCCATTATTTTGCAGGTTAGGATGACTCCTGATATTCTGAGACATGATTGACTCTGGATTTTCCCAGGGTTTTGGCAAGGACTTTATATAAGTCTTTGCTTTCCAGTCAGGCTCCTCTGCCCTTTAGGGGTTAATAGTATCTCCCAACTCAGAACCTAGTACAGCTTGGATGGGTACAGTGAGAATGCAAAGAGAGAGGAGGAGACCCATTGACCCAGCAGTTCTGGGGGGTCAGGACACTAGATCCCTTCTTTAGACCCTGCCACCGGCTCCCTGGCCTGCTTCTCCCTCTTTGGCCTTGTGCTTCCCTCCTCAATTTTGGGTATATGAATCACCTCATCTTGTTATTGGATATCTTTGTCTCTAGGACCCTCAGAAGCTTCTCTACTATTTCCTATATCTATCACACCATACCTTTTCCTTTCCACACTTGGAGTTATGAGATGGGGTAAACTGAGGCACAGAGATTTGGAACAAGCTATTAAGGAATTCCAGTAAATCTGTGGCAGATTTAGGAAAAGGTGTTCCTGTCCCCACTCCAGAACTCCTTTGGTACCAAATGATACTGATTTGGTCTAACACAGCTAGGTGTTTCTTGGTGTATTATTTATTAGTCACAAGCCTTTCAGAGACTCACACTAGAGTTTTTACTCACTACCTTACCATGCCACTCTTTCAGAAGGGGACATGAGGCTTCCTTAGTGGGGGTGTGTGTGAGAAAGGACTGTTCTGGTCCCCATTGGCTTCTCCCCCTGTATTCAGGGTTTGAATCTCCTGCTGGGTCCACCCTGTCGCCATCAACCCCTCCATGGCAAGGCCGAAGTGTGGCCAGCTCCAAGCTCTGGATGTTGGAGTTCTCTGCCTTCTTGGAGCAGCAACAAGACCCAGACACGGTAGGCCCTGACCCCCTGGCCTTACGCTTGTGAGTCTGGGCATCCTTCCCTCCCTGTCTAGGTAACTCTCCTGTTCCTAGTCCCACAAATCCCTTCTTCCTCTCTCCTCTGAGCTTTTTCTGTTTCTTTCTTAACCTTTCCCCTGCATATCTCTCTTCTCTCCATCTCTTTTCTAGTCTCTGTTTCTCCCCTGTTCTCTCTTCTCATTACTCTCCCTCCTCTTCTGCCTTCTCTTCTCTCCCCTCCCCCCCACCCTTGAGGAAAAGCCCTCTCTTTCTTGGCTCTCTCTCATTTCTATTCTAGTTTTTTCCTCTTCCCTCTCATTTTTCCTTTCTCTTCTCTGTCTTCCTGTTTTCCCATTTTTTGACTTTACCTTTTGATGAACATATGGAGTTCATTCCAAAGTTTTCAGATGGGGTTTCATCTTTCCATCCCTGGGTTTATTTTAATTTAATTGAACTACCTCCCTTCCCTATCTTTCCAAGCTTCTTTCATTCTCCCTTCTTTCTACCCCTCTCCATTCCATACTGCTTTAATTCAACATCCTATTGAAGAGGAAGACAGACACCAAAGCCTGTGTCTGACCTCTTCCCAAACTGGGTTTAAATAATTGCTCAAATTAATTCATTGCTTCCCCCTTTGGAGTGGATTTGGGTAGATGTGAACGTATGTTCAAAATAAAACAGGAAAAGAGTAATTCATTACCATCACAACCCTACCTCCTTGCCTCCTACCCCTTTTTACTATGTAAGATCTCCCAACCTGCCTGGCCAGTGATGCTCCTTGCAGAATAAGAGAGAGATAGACTAGGCAGAGCTTCCTCATATGGGGTATATGACAGACATTCATCCCTTTAAAGGTCACGAACAGTGCTGGAAGGAAGCAGGGGAGGCAGCATAGAGTAGGGGGCAAAGCTCTTGACTCAGGGTCAGCAGGAGCTGGGTTGGAATCTCAGCTCTGATGCTTGCTAGCTGTGTGACCCTCAACAAGTTATGTAACCTTTCTATAAGTGGGGATAATCATAGCACCTGCCTTCCAGGATTGTTGTGAGTCTCACATTATGTAATGCATGAGAAGTACTTTTCAAACTTTAAAGCATTATGTAGCTGCTAGCTATTATTAGTAAATTCTGCTTCTAACACTTAATGGTTGTGTGACCCTGGACCAACTCATTTATCTTTTCTGAGCTATAGTTCCTTTATCTATAAAGTGGAGATAATAATAGGACCTGCCTCACAGGGTTGTTGTAAGACTCAAATAAAATAAATATGTATGTGTGTATAGATAGATAGATAGATAGATAGATAGATAGATAGACAGATAGATAGATATGGTAGGTAGGTGGTGTACTAGGCCTGGAATCAGGAAGATTCATTTTCCTGAGTTCAAATCTGGCCTAAGACATTTATTAGCTATGTGGCCCTGGGCAAGTCTCTTAACCCTGTTTGCCTCAGTTTCCTCATCTGTAAAATTACCTGAAGAAGGAAATGGCAAACCACTCCAGTATCTTTGCCAAGAAAATCCCAGTTGGGGTTGTGAAGAGTTGGACCCAACTGAAACTGACTGAACAACAAAAATATGTATTTATACACATATAAAATGTGTTGCAAATTTTAAAGTACTATATAAGTGTTAATTATTAGTCTGCCTAGATTAGCAGAATGTGAGAAGAATGTTAGAGATGGTCTGATCTAGCCCCTCATTAGGAATGAGGCTCTGAGAAGGGATGTGCCTTGGCAAAGATTACACAACTCATTAGACCTCAGTTTCCAGGTCAGGGCTCTTTGGACTACACCATGAAGTCTCCCTGTTTCACTTCTGATCCCACCGTTTTCTTCACAGTATAACAAGCACCTATTTGTACACATTGGCCAGTCCAGTCCCAGCTACAGTGACCCCTACCTCGAAGCGGTGGACATCCACCAGATCTATGACAAATTCCCTGATAAGAAGGGAGGACTCAAAGAGCTCTTTGAACGAGGACCCTCAAATGCCTTCTTCCTCGTCAAGTTCTGGGTAAGTCAGTGATAATGGGTAAGAATAAGAACCAAGAATCATACAGGTTGGAGACCAGAGTCTAATGTCACCTTTTTGTAGGTGGGAAGTTCCAGAAACTGATTGAGAGGGGTGTTGGAACCAGGCTCTACCCTTATACCCAAAAGACGGAAACTAAAATGTTGGTAGGCCACCGATAATAAAGGATGGAATTACAGGAGAATATCCTTTTCTAATAGGTGGAAGTAGTATGTGGGGTTGGGACATGGCATGATGGTAGAGCTAAAGAATATTTGGATAAGGTGGAGTGTGGTCTGCTGTGATGCTAGAGAAAAATTAAGAGAAGTTAAGACGAAGAATGGTTACACTGTAAACTCTGTCCCATTGACATATAATTTAAGGGTCTCAGATTCTAGAGAACAAATAAATCTCTTAAATTTATGTCATCATTATCATCATCAACATCCTCAATGACGCACACATATAAGAGTCCAACATTGACAAAGCGTTTTATATGTGTTTTATGTGTGTTGTTTCATTTGATCCTTGCAATAACCTTGTGAGGTAGATACTATTATTTTTACAGATGGGGGAACTCAAGTCTAAAGAGCTAGGTGACTTGCCTGCAGTCAGTCACACAGCTAGTAAGTCAGGGCAGGAGGTGGGAAAGGGGTGTTTCAGAAAGGTGCTTCAACTGTGCCATCCACGGACCCTAGGTCTGCTGCCCCTCTCCTACTCCTTCAGCCAAGCCCCGCTGGACTGCGGTCACAACCCCCTGTGGAGCTGGAATATTTCCTCCCAATAGTAAGGAATGAATCTCTTTTTTACTACAGTTTCTTCAACTCAAAGAGTAACTGAATCATGGGAGTTGTAATAGACACTAAATTTTCTTATTAGTACCTTATAGTTTGGAATTTAGAAAACTGAGCTCATTTGCCAAGCACTGAGTATCTCTTATGTGCTAGGAACTATGGAGGGTACAAAGACTTATTAATTATCTTTCAAAATGGGAAGGGGCTCTTATGTATATAAGAGCTAGAGGTGTCTAGAGGGAATATGATCATTAGAAAAAAAAATTAGTCAGGGAAGTTGTCTTCTTGGAGTAAGTTTTTAGGAGAGTTTTGAAGTAGGTCCATGGAACAAATAAGTGGAAAGACCATTATAGACTAGGGGTACAGGAATCTAATCTCAAAAATCACAGTTTTTCATGTCACTTGTCTTATGACCAATAGATATTTCCTTCCGCTCTGTCTCAGTTTCCCCTTTTTGTGGCATGATGGGAATTTATTATTCCCTCATAAGGAAACTTAGGAAATAATAGAAGTATGAAATACCTTTTACCTAAGAAGAAAGGAATTATAATAGCATTAGTAGAAGTGATGGCATCAGTAATTTAAAAAAAAAAATCTGATATTTACTACAGACCATTAGCAGTGAGGGTAATAGAAGGAGATACATGGGAGTGGAATCCCCATTCTTCAACTGACTGTCTGATTGACCTTAGAGAAGCTGACTTACTTTTCTGGGTTTCAGTTTTCTCATCTGTAAAATGAGGGGAATGGTCTAGATCAGTGATTCCCAATATTTTGTGTTCCTCAAACCCCATTCAACAACAACAGCAAAACATATTGTGAACCCCCAAAGTAATATTCTTTTAGATTTGTTCATTAAAATGCTTAAAATAACTACAATGTCCAAAAACCCTCCAAATTAAAATTTTCATTATAAAATAAAAAATTTCATTTTATCTGCAATTATGAAAATTCCAAATACAAAATTCCAAGACTAATTATGAGATGGTTAAAAATATTTTATGTGGGACATTCTGTAAGAGTCAAAGAAGTGATCTAACAAGATTTTATACTTGCTCTTATCTGAAAGAACATATGAAATTTTTTCATTTTACAAATTTTTGTTGAATATAAATAATACATTAAAGGGCCCAATAACAGTTAAGCAACTACATTTCACTTAAGGTGGCCTCAGAGCTTTTGTATTTGCAATACTGAGTTGGAGTGCAGGTCGGGCATAAAGAACCCATTAAGGGTCCTGTGACCGCCGACGGCTGGGCTCCTGTGACCTCCACAAGAGACACACCTGGTAAATTAGGGAACAGTAAAAGTGATCATGATATTTCACATTTATATAGAACTTTATGGTCTATACAGTTTTATTCTCACAACAACTCTGTGAGGTAGGTAGGTTTTGTGCATATTTTACAGATGAGGAAATGGATTCAGAAATGTTAACTGGCTTGCCCACAGTTGTGAGTGTTATAGTTCCAGCTGTGACTGTCCCTCTGTTGATTACTTCTTATTTATCCTGTATGTATCTTGTTTGTACGTAGTCATTTCTGTTCCCCTTAGACGGAGCTCTGTGAGGGCATGGACTGTGTTTTGCCTTTTTTTGTATCCCAAGCACTTAGCACAGTGCCTGACATGTAGTAGGTACTTCATAAATCCTGGTTGTCTGATATACCTGAACCCGGCTCCTGACTCCACGTCCCATGCTCAGAAGATGTCAAGGACTCAGCTTTTCATCCTCAGATTCATCACTGTTGCAACTGTTGTATTTTCTGTGCCCAAGACCTTGGTCAGTTTATAGTATGACCCGGGACACGAGGCTTATAAAGGGACAGATCTAACACAAAAGAACACAGAAAGGGGAATGAGACGCTAACAAATTAAGAAACCAAGAAAGGTCTCTTAGAAGGGAGGGGGTGCTTGAGCTGAACCTCGAAAAGAGCTGGGGGTTTCCAGGGGTAGAAGTAAGGAGGGAGAGCATTTCAAGCATAAGCGAGAAACTCTGTAAAGACCTGGGAGGTGGGCGGTGTGATGCCATCTGTGGAGAAGAGTGAAGAGGCCAGTTCACATGGACTGTCAGTTGGAGGCATAGTGAGTAATCATCCTGACAACTTTAACCGCCAGACAGGAGAGTGTTTTATCCTTGAGATATCGGGGAACTACGGGGGCTTCTTGAGAAGAAAGTGACGAGGCCACACTTGCACTTTAAGGATATCACTTTAGCAGCCAAGTAGAGGATGGATTAGAGAGGGAGATGGGGCGTGCAGGCGCCCAGTTTGGAGGCTATTACAATTGTCCTTGTGAGAGGCGATGAAGACCCAGGCTAGGGGGGGTTGTATAGTATGAGTCAAGAGAAGGAAACAAAAGCCTGATGTGTTGAGAAGCTGGAATTAATAATAAATTACAAATATAAATATAAAATAATAACAAATTAAAAAGCTATGGAATAAGGAAAAGTATATATAGAGGGATGATCAAAGGAGGGTTGGTAGGACATATGATCAAGAGCACAAGTAAAGGGACTTCAAGGAAGAGGAGAAAAAAGGAGCAGAGAATGTACAGTGATATTAAGGTGATTCAAAGTGAGCAATTGGGGAAGAGAAGGTGCTTTCGACAGGTCACCAGCTACAAAATAAGTGAGGCCTCTGTTGAGAAGGAATAGAGATGGGGGTAGTGTAGATGGCTTAAGAAGAGAAGGTTTGCAACTGCCACTGTGGGGGAGTGTATAGAGTCAATCAGGGAGGAGCAAAACTCATTAGTGAGTTTAAATCGAATAACAAAAGTGTATGGTAAATTCAGCTGACAGGTAACGCAACTTCCTTCTAGGGGGTTCTGTGGCAGAAGAGCAGAAACAGATGACCAATGGTAGGAGTCATCCAAGACTGGGAAGGACAGTTTCAAAGACAAAATAATAGGAATAAAACAGACCATGGTTAGAAGGCATGAACTTAACTGAACTAATAAAAAAATTAAACTGAGCTAATTAAATAAAGGTCAAGAATTTGAAAGGAGAAGAAGTGAGAGCTAAGCAAAAGTAATGACCTGGAGATTGTGGTGAGAATGGAGATACGGTTAGGAGAGGTGAGGCTCAGAGAGGGATGGAAAGACAGAGGGTTATGATCAGAGAAATAGACAGTGGTTAGAGCTGGGCCTAGAGTCAGGAAGACCTGAGTTCAAATTTGACCTTAGATATTTATTGGCTATGTAGATATTTATTGGCTATGTGACCCTGGCCAAGTCACCTAACCCCTTCATGTTTCCTCATCTGTAAAAAGAGGATGATAATAGCATCTACCTCAAAGGGTTGTTGTGAGGGCCAAATGAGATGATATTTGTAAAGCACTTAACACAGATCCTGGAGCAGAGTAGGAACCCAAAAAATGCTTAAAAAAGAGATAAATTTCAGAGTTGCGTGTTGTAGAAATAAATACTTCTGGGCAATGGATAGATCATGTAAGATCTATAAGGGGCAGAGAGGTGGTGTAGTGGATGGAACACCAGCCCTGAAATCCAGAGGATCTGAGTTCAAATATGGATTCAGATACTTATTAGCTTATGTGACCCTGGGCAAGTCACTTAACCCCGATTATCTCCAAAAAAACCCCCAACAAACCCAAAACAGCATCTAGACATAGAATATGACCATCCCCGCTTATAGTTGTAGTAGAATGAAGGTGCAGATTATGGAACTTGAAGACATCGATGAACTGGGAAGCAAGGGTATTTGAGGAGATGGTAACATGTAAAATGGTATCTGCAAGTATTGGGCCAGAGTTGGAATGAATGGGAAGATTGAGTGAGATACTGAATTCCTTGAGAAAGGTCCTTTGGGAACCAATAGATAACAACCACCAGTGTCATGGGGTACCATACTTGGGTGGAAAGAACCTCAAATAAGGAGAGGCTACTGAATAACTGTGATAGAAGAAGGATCTAGAAGTGACTGTGAGGAACAAGATACACACCAACTCCTCCTTCAACCCAGTGTGTTAGAAAGCATGAGGGAAGGTATATCCAGTAGTGGAGAGGGTGGTCAGTGATGCAGTACTTTCTGGGGAGAGCCAGGTTTCCAAAATTGAAAGAAAATGGAAAGAGTTCTGGTGCCGGAGTAGGGGTGGGGGAATAGAAGGGCAGGATAGAATGGGAACGTGGGATGCATACAGCCAACATGAATGGGTATGGAGGAGTAGGGAAGGAACTTTCTAAGAAGCCTACAACTCTAAATCACAAGGATTCTGAGTTAAGTCATAGAACATAGATTGTGATGATGTTCTTTCTTGGTTTTAGCTAAGATTATAAGACTTTAGAATTTTAATAGGGATTTAGAGGTTGAATGTCTCTTAAGATCTTAGACATTTTCTGGTTTATCTGCCTCATTTTATAGATTAGGAAACTAAGTGATGGAGACAGTAAGAGACAGGTTTATTTTATTCTTTCCCTACCCATTCATTTCTTTTTTTTAAATATACATTTATTTATTTTTAGTTTTCAACATTCACTTTCATAAGTTTTCAATTTTTTCTACCTCTCCTCTCCCCTCTCCCCAAGACATCATGCAATCCAATATAGGCTCTATATGTACATTTTTATTCAACATATTTTCACATTAGTCATGTAGTAAAGAAGAATTAGAATGAATGGAAAGAACCATGAGAAAGAAGAAATAAAACAAAAAGGGCAAATAGTATGCTTTGATTTGCATTCAGACTCCATATTTCTTTCTCTGGATGTGGACAGCCTTTTCCATCATGAGTCTTTTGGAGTTGTTTTAGGCCCTTGCATTGCTGAGAAGGGCTAAGTTTATTGAAGTTAGTCATCACACACTGTGGCTGTTCACTTAGCATCAGTTCATAAAAGTCTTTCCAGGTTTTTCTGAAGTCCGTCTGATTCATTTCTAAGGACTCCGGAGTAGGCAAGGAGACAGTTTGGAAACCATGAGAATTTTTGTCATACACATGCCTCAAGAGGGAATGAGGGAATCTCTTCCAGGTTCCCTGCTGAGTTTGTTACAACAGACAGAGCCTGAGACACAGCCTTCTCTGATTCTAGTGCTATCTGAAGAATCACTAAACCTTGGGAAGCAGAGAAGTATATGATTGGGGTTCAACAGAATGCTAGTTTGAATTGTTTGGATTTGTAGAGAAAATAGGATCTGAGGTCTGGGACTCCTGGGATTTCCTATCCTACAATTGACTTGCAATGTGACCTTATACAAGTCCATTTCTTCTCTGGGCCTCAGTTTCCCTGTTATGAAAAATGGAAAGACTCTTAGTGGCCAGGAACTGTGATGAAAGGGCTAAAACAAAATAGAATGGTCACCCTTCTCAACCATGACCTTCTCTTTCCATGCTCCCTCCTTCACCTTTTCCACCATATTGGGCTTTGGTGAGAAGAAAGAAGAGGGGAAAGTAAGAAAAAGGATTCTTACTAGCCATGTGACTTTGGGCAGGTCACTTAGCCCCAGTTGCCCTCCAAAAAGCCAAAAAAAAAAAAGGATTAAGAGGTAACACGGTACAGGGGAGGGCACACTAGCAAGTTCTGATTCTCTTACCATCTGTATGATTTTGGACAGATCCATTAATTTCTCATTAATGATTATTTTGTCAGAATTTCATTTTTTTGAGAGTTCTCCCAGCCCTTTTGAGTCATCTTCCTCCTGTCCATGGGATAATGCCTCTTATTTTCTCTGGACTTTTTGAAATCTTATTTAGTTGCTACCAATGGTATCATCACATACGGTTTTATAAATATAACTGAGGATCACGTTAGGGTTATTGGCAGCATCACGACATTGCTAACTCAAATTGAGTTTGTAATCCTACTTCCCCACCCTACCCTCAATTTGAGTCTTTTTCACTTAAACTAGCTGTGGCTTGCCCTTCCCAAACAAACAACCCCCCCTAAATTTGGGGTTTCCTATGGATTCTTCCCCAACTCCATTTTGATAGATTCAGGACATTGTTCCCATCCAAGTCTTTTTTTAATCTTGATTGTGTCATCTGCTAGTTTAGCTTCTGCTCAGCTTTGTTTATGCCCAAGTCAGGCCCAGCTCCCCTCCTTTGCTTTCTTTAACAGGGCTGTCAGAGTGATTGGCAGGTCAGGAGCTATGAACGCAGAAAATCTAGAGTTCAGGAAGGCATTGGATAGCCTCCTGTGATATAACCAATAGTCACAAGATAGTAGTAATGAGATAATCTCAAAATGTGAGAGAGTTCTTACTCTCTATAGTTATTCCTTATTTATAAGGTTTTCAGAATCTTAAGCATGAATAAGGAGAGTTGTGGTGTTAACCCCCCAAGATGAGGGATATCTCCACCAAACATCTTTCTCCTGGCTTTGGGGTACAAGTCTATCTGCATACATTGGGATGTTCCATGGGGGTGATGTTAGAACTGTTGAACTACTCCTGACTGTTAATAATGGTTTCCAACTTGAAAAGTTCCTGGGCTCAACAGCAGAACTTGGGCTAGGGCAGAGAGCACAACAGAGGGAAAATATATATGATGTGCCTGCCCCCTGATCATCTCCCTCCAACCCTAGCTTGACAATCCTGTTTAGGCCCCTTGACATTTCTCCTGGCTGGCCTGCTCGCATACCAGCACATGACAATGAATCTGAGCCCCTTCAATCCCCCACACTAGGGCTGCGGCTGCTCTGGCTCATTTGCCAGTCATTTGATGCCCCACACCTGTTAACTGCTTTCCTTGTGAGCTGCCAACCCACACGCAAAGCTATGAATAGGTTAGGAGAGTGAGAGGGGGCACAGAGAGGGCAGGAGGGTAGGGAATCTAAGGCCAGAATCTTCTACGGGAATGGAGAGAGAAGGAGAGAGAGTGTGTGTGTGTGTCTGCATATCTCTTAGGCTGAAGAAAAGAAGGAACAAAGAACCTTTTGAGGGATCAGGAGGCAGAGAACAAGGGAAGAAAGCATAGGGGAAAAGGGAAAGCAAGAAATGCCTGAGTTTAAAGCTTTGGGGGACAAAATCTGTGAGGGAGGTTGGGGACAGTGTTAGAAAGATGGAGACAGCAAGAGTAGGTGACTGGGAGAAAGAACTGATAAATAAAAGTATAGATAGAATAATTTTATACATATACATCTATTTGCATCTAATGGTAGCTATCTCTGGGGCAGCAGGGGAAAGGGAAGAAAAAAGGAAAAAAAGAAAATTTTATGCTGACTCTATTGTATATTTGGAGGGAATAGCAAGTTGTGCATGGTAGATTTAGAGTTTTCACATACAATCACCTTTTTTTATTGTACTGTGTTGTGGAAATGCTTGTTTTGTTCTGTGAATTGAAAATAAAATAAATTAAAAAAAAAAAAAGAATGGGCAACTGATTGTGTAAAAGACCAGAGAAGAGACTTGACAATAAGCATAATAGCTCATCTTTATAGCTTGCCTGTTAAAGCTTTTTACGGAGCTCATTCCTTGCAGTAGTCCCATGAGTGCAATTATTATTATTAACCTCAATTTTACAGGTGATTAAATATGGGTCAGGTGAGTGCTTGTGTCAGAACTGGGACTGGAACCCAGCTCTTGTGACTTCTCCATTCACTGTCCTGAATGATTATAATTTGACATTCAGCATAGGCTACCTTGTAGTATTATGCTGAATGTCCCAAGGATGCTAACAGGGGTGTGCTGGAGCCAACTCTAACCATCTAGAACTGATTATTAAATTTCCAGTCATGTTAAAATTTTACTCAAACCCCAGAAATTGGCAATCACTATAAATCAGGGCTTGGTTTATTATTTTGATGATTGTTTTGGACTTTTAGTCTAATAATATAGATTAAATTAATTTAAATTTTAATTAATTTAAATAATTAAAATAAATATTAACAATATAGATTAAACTTAAATGTGTATATGTATGCATTTTGTTCCCCTGGAGAAGCTGGTTGTTGAACATTTATTAGCATGTCCCAGGATTGTTCTATAAACATTACAGGGGTACAGCAGAAGGCTCAGCAAACAAAGTTATCACCACACTGGGGTCTTGGTGATTATAGGATAGTAATGAAATAATAACTCTAGCTGGCATTTATATGGTGCTCGAGGTCTGCAAAGTGCTTTTCATCCATTATCTCATTCGAACCTCATCTGAGACTCAATACCTCTGGTGTGGGGGATACAATACCCTAAGATCATCCTGTTCTAGGAGCTGAGCTCAGGCTCCAACTCTGTCACTCCTGATTGCCCCCTGAGTAAGCCGCCTGAATTTTCAGACCCTGACCTATTCTATTGATCTGTAAAGTGAGGATGATAATAGTACTTGTGCTGTCTTTTTCACGAGGCCAATTGTTGTCAGGAATATGCTTCAGTGTGCTATGGCTGTGAATAAAGATTGTAATGATAGCCAGCATTTACGGAGTGCTGTAAGGCTGGCAAAGAGCTTTATAAATATTATCTCATTTCATTCTCATACTGTTATGATTATTGCCAAGTCTCTATCTCTGGCCCATTTTTGCCTGGTTTGTCTCCCACACCTGATTTACTGTCCTTTATCTTTCTAACGAGCTCAGCCTGGTGGCCATCTCCACTTGCCCTGCTCTATGTCTGGCCCCTGGACCCAGATGGCTCTGGAGGAGAAGGTGAGGCTGGTGACTCTGCACAGCCCTGCCTCACTTCAATCCATGCACTTGTGTGTCATGTCATCACCTCCCTGATGTCGTGGTCCTCTTTGAGAATGAAGGACAACAACCAAATCAGCCCTCAGCCCCTGTCCCCCATTTCTCATTGTCTTAGCTAGCCTGTTAAGTCACTTGGTGTGATGCCTGTGCTTAGTTGTATCCCCCACAGAACCTAACTTGGTGCCTTACTTAGTAGGTGCTCAGCAAGTACTTGTGGATTGGTTAATTAGGGCCAGGTGATCTGGGGGTGGTGAAAGGAGACCTGGGGCTGGAGCTAATGCAAGGGGTGGAGCTGAGATGAGATAAAAGACGGAGGACCGAACTAGGATTAGGGGAGGTGCTCTGCTTCCATCTTCTTCTTTTTTTGGAGGAAGGAGGGCAGGGCAATTGGGGTTAAGTGACTTGCCCAAAGTCACAGGGCTAGTAAGTGTTAAGAGTGTTAAGTGTCTTTGAGATCATATTTGAACTCAGGTTCTCCTGACTCTAGGGCCGGTGCTCTATTCAGTGTGCCACCTAGCCACCCCAATGCTTCCATCTTCTTGCTGCTGTCCTTCCCAACCTCCTTCTCTTAAAACACATGGCTTACTTTGGATAATGGATAAAGTCCTGAGTTCAAATCTGACTTCAGACCCTTACCAGCTGTGGGTCCGTAGACAAGTCATTTAACCCTGTTTACCTCAGTTCGCCTATAAAGAAGTGGCAAACCATTGCAGTATCTGCCAAGAAAAACCCAAATGAGGTCATGAAGAGTCAGACACAACTGAAACCAACTGGCTGGCAAAATGTGCATTCTCTCTGTGTTCTGATTTATACACGTTGTCCCTCCTGTTGGAATGTAAGCTCCTTGAGGACAGGGACTGTTCTTCTTTGTTTTGTATCCTCAGATTCTTGTTGATGGATTGATCTTGTCTTCCTTTTCTTTTTCCCTGGGCTTTGACCACCACCCCTTCCCCCCATGCCCTCTCTTTTTTAATACACATCTGTCCTTAAGGGAGAAAAGAGCTGCTCCACTCAAGGCATTGTGTGCCAGCTCACTGTTCAGATGTATGATGTGAGATGTCTCCTCTTTTGGCCAGGGTCCCCAGGGTCTTTTAAGGACTTTTTTAGGGTTAAGGTCCTGATTTCATCCATAATATAACGCATGGTATAGCAGATAGATGCCTGGGCTTGGAGTCAGGAAGACCAGGGTTCAGACACTGCTGGATGCCAGCATCTCTTTGCTGTGTGCTGCTGGGCAAGTAATTTAACCTCTATATACCTCAAACAGCTCCCTAAAGTTGACCTGTAAGTCAGAAGATGGGCTGACACCTGTGCTAGTGAAAAAAGTCACAGATCCTGCACATAGGAGAGAAAACAATTCTAAATCAGAAAATCTGGGTTCAAATCTTGACTGTGCTACTTACTGTTTGATGAGTAGAACAGAAGAAGGAAGATCTTATTTGATCCTTGTTTTTCATCTGTAGAATATGGAAGTTGGACTAGAGATTCTGGAGAAAAAAAGATTCCAGGGGAATGTATTATTGATAACTCTTTATAGGTTTTTGAGATCTCTCATGTGGAAGAAGTATTGTAATTGCTCTTTTTGATCCCAGAGGGCAGAAGGAGGAGAGGTAAATTTTAGTTTGAGGTCAAGAAGAAAACGTCCTTATGAGAGCCGTCCAAAAGTAGAACAGTCTGCCTTGGGAAGGAGCAAGTTCCCTCCCCCTGGAGGACTTAAGACAGAATCCGAATGGCCATTTGCCACGTGCACAGTGCTCATTATTACACAGTAGGTACTTAAGAAATGTTTGTTGATTGATTGGTTGATAGTGGCGATCTCTTTCATGAATAGGTGGCCAATGAAGAAGTCCCTTCCACACCCAACGTTTTGTTATTCTGTGCTTCTTTCCCCGCTCTCAAATCTTGTGATTTTTATCTACATGTGCTTGTTGTCTTGGAAACAGCACAGACCCAAGCCCACTAACCACTAGGTTTTGTTGAAGGGATTGCCATCTCTCTAGGACAAGAGAGAGAAGGGACAGAGTGGAAGTGGGCTTCCTTCCCTTCACCTGCTGAAATCGAGGGCCCTATAGACTCGTTTGAGTATAAGGGGGAGCTCTTTACCTCATCCTCAGAACTCAAGCTCACACAGGGCATAAATACCAGAGCTGGTATTCAACTCCAGGGCCTCTGACTCTAGATATTTTATTCGTTCACCACAGCTAAAATCAGGATCTGTGTCTTTGAAGGAGAAGACAAGGGGGGCCTGGTAGTATGGGGAAGTGACTCTAACCCTTCCTGGTTCCTTCCTTCAGTCTTACCCACTCACTGTATAAGTGGGAAAACTGAGGCCCAGGGAGGTGTGAAGCAACTCATACAAAGGTTCACCATTTATGAGGGACAGTAAGGTTTGGGAAAGAGTGTCCTGCATCTGAAGTCAGAGGACCTGGTTTCCCGTTGCAGTCTTGTTATTGGCTAGTTTTGTGAAGGGGATGGGTCATTTCACTTCTCTGGGATTCAATTTCCCCTTCTACAAAATTCTTTCTGCCTAGATATCTCACAGCATTGTTTTCAGGATCAAATGCAATGATGGATCCATCAAGTGCAACATATACAGGGATAAGTAGGGACTGAGTCTGTTATTTCTTTGGTATAGGGAACTTCTTGTTCTACCAGTTCAGATCAGCACCTTCTCTACAACTTAGTAGACAATACAAAGTGGTATAGGGGAGCGCGCGCTGGATTTGGAGTCAGAAAACCTTAGCCCAGATGTTACTACCTGAATGATTTTAGGCACTTAACTTCTCTGGGCCTCAGTTTTCTCAACTGTAAAGTGGAGAAATTGAACTAGATGATCTCTGAATTCCAAATCTGAATCCTCTTGAAATACAGGCTTACAAGCCCTTGTAGAACAACCCCTTCTCCCTATATTGAAGACTTTCCCATACCCATTTTGGACAAGCTAGCCTTTTCTCTTAAAAAAAGTTATGACCGACTGCCCCATAGTGGCCAGTAGTGGAATTGACTGAATGACTGCACAGTACCCCCAAGGGTTGGTTGGTCATGTCCTTGTCTTGGGAAAGAAGGATCCTTGGTTTCTGAATCTAATACTGTTCTAGATCCAGAAACTCCTTCCCTCTTTTTGAGACTGTCCTAATGGTATGTCCCATTTATGTTCCATTGTGGCCAAGGCTATAAGCTAAAATTCAAGGGTTGAGACTTCTGCATTAGATGGATTTCTTATGAGTCTTCACATTGATCTGTACGCTGCCCTTGCCCCAGTACAGAATGACTAAGTGTCAAATGGGACAATAGTAGCCATAGCGTGTACCTTGCCAGGATGTGTTGAGTATCAAATGAGGTAATGTCCCTAAAATGCTTTGCAGACCTTAAAGCATTAGGTATAAATGTCACCTTAAAGCACTATGCATAAATGTCATTTGCTATTATGCTGATAATCACAGGAATATAGTCTAGGGCTTGAGGTATATGAGTAACTGTCTTATTCCAGGGTCTTCTTGATTCTGAGAAAGCCAATCATTTAAATTACATTGAAATTAAAACTTAGTGAAATTTAACAGAGAAATAACTATGACACATGAAGAGTTTATCTTCAATGCTATAAGATCAGAGGATCTGGAACTGGAAGGGTCCTTATAGATGATTCAATTCAATGTCCTTACCTGTAGACGAGTAAACTAAAGGCCAGAGAAATAAAGTGAGTGTTCTCAAGCTTACCCAACTAGTGAGCAGTGATCAGAATTTCAACCCAGGTCTTCTGAATCCCAATCCAGTGATTTCCCTGTTGTGGGTACCCCTTCCCCAGTGCACATTGTAGCCCTTTAAGGTCTTCTCATCCTATGTATTTTTTTGTCTGTATCTTTCCATGAATCCTTCATCGAAAAGCCACCATTTTGCATGCTTCTTTCCTCTGGTTCTTTTACTATTTTGTAGATATCAGACTGTCCATCTGTTATCCCTGGTCCTTATTACAGGATTAGATTTAACTGTGTTCTTTCTGTCATGCCACCTGGTAGCCAACTGTGAGTTTTCAAGTAACCACTGTCTAAATTCTTTTGAAGTTTTTCTACTTTCTTCTAGTCCCTTAGCTGGTTTTGAATCTTTGTTAAGTAGAATGACCTTCTAAGGTATTTAAGGCTGTCTGAAATGTGTCTGGGTACCTCTGTGGATTCCTCTGAATTATCTGGCACTGTGTGGTATCTGTCCCAACAGGCTGACCTCAACACCAACATTGAGGATGAAGGCAGCTCTTTTTATGGTGTCTCCAGTCAATATGAAAGCCCTGAGAACATGATCATCACGTGTTCCACCAAAGTCTGCTCCTTTGGCAAACAGGTTGTGGAGAAAGTAGAGGTGAGCAATTCCTACCCACAAAGGGGGGGGAATAGGGCCAGAAGTACAGGTACGGTACTGATTTCTTCCATAGAGATCAGCAAAAACCTGATAATTAGAGCTCTGCCTTGAAGCAAGCTTAGGACCTTTGGGTACTGTTTTCTGGTGTTGACACAGTCCATCCATCTCTCCATGTGATCTTAAACAAGTGGCTTTCTAATTCTAGGCCTCCACTTCCCACGAGGATAATCTGGGAGGCTGGCTTCCTCTACCTTCTCCACTAAACTTCCCTTGAATCTGCTTTTTTTTTTTTTTTTAATTTTTTATAATTTCGAAAAAAGATTTGAAAGTTAATTCTAAACTTAGTAACCATCAACAAAAAGAAACATTTGAATAAATAAAATAATGAATTATCACACATTTAACTTTCCAGAAACTCCAATTTATTTATGCTTTTGAAAAGTATTTGTTAACTTTAACAAAAGAACAAATGTGTTCATTTTGTAAAAATGTTATCAACATTTGCTTTATAACTATATTCAAGTCACTGTGCTGCATCCTTACTATAAAATATGGTAAAACTTCATTAATTCATTGGATTTTTGCTTATTTGGATGGATTAAGAAAACTTATCTGTCAAGGGTTTAGCTATGTTTGTTAACAGAGAATAACTTTAGGAGACTGAAGTTTTACTGTATGTATCATCAATTATTTGCATACGAACAATTAGTATACAAACTTTTCTTATTTCAAAATTTCTTGGATCTGTATTTTCATTGATATGAGTATGTCTTCCATAACTACAGATAGTCCATGCCTTTTTTACCCTGGGTGATTCTTATTCAAGTTTTACCATAGAGCCTCCAATGAGACCCGGTGTGTTAGAGACATTCCTTTACTGTTTGTGGTTTTTTTTTAAAATTAAATTAAATTAAATTTTACATTTCATGGATATTAGTGCAACACTTGGCTATCCAACTGATATTACTTATTGTAATCACAAAGGAACCCACCTCCTTTTCTGATCTGAAACCACTTCTTGCTTATAAGAAAGATATTACAGCCTGCTTATGTCTACTACAAGTCTATACGTTGCTATTGGGTCACTGGCAATTTTGATCCTTTGGAGGTAATGGCAATACAAGATCTGCAGTCACACAGTTTACCGAGGAGAATATTGTCTGGATGATATGTGTATTTTTTCATCTTTTTGATTTTTACTGAATAGATGTACCTGTTTGAGTCATTAGACCAGTCTCTTTTGAGTTACCATTTATCTCACTGAGGAGGCATTATAATAGTCTAGGGCTTTTATATCAGCATAATATCATTCATGCAAAGGAAAACCCAGAAGACCTCTGTCTTCTGTTTGGATCTTATGAGGAACATTTGGCCATAAAAGTGGCAAATGCTTTCAGTGAATATAAATCTCCCCGTTTGAGCCTGACAGTACCAGTCAGAGGGTCATTGAAAACAATTACCTCTGTGGTTATATTTATCAATGAATTTTATATAATGTTCATTTGAAAGATTCCATGAGTTGAGTCCATGAGAGACTCTTTTTTGGAAGAGAACTTTTAAATCTCCCTACCACTGGGGGCAATGAGGTGGCACAGAAAATAGAATGCTGGACTGGAATTAGGAAGATAGAAGTTTTCATATATGGTCTGAGATACTAGCTGTGTGACCCTGGCAAGTCACTCTATCTGTCTACCTTTTCTCATCTGTAAAGTGGAGGAAATAATAACCCCAACCTCCCAAAGGTTATTGTGAAGATCAAATGAGGTAATATTTGTAAAGCGCTCTGCAAACCTTAAAGTGCTCTATAAATGCTGCCTTTTAATTTCTATGCTTTTCTGTAATTAATGAACGTTATAAATCTAGTAGGATCTTTTTTATACTTCTCAGTCAATTTTATGACTGCAAAGAAAACAATTTTTCCTTCCCATATTTTCATCAGAGATGACTTCAACACCTAGGTAGATAATGCTTATAACAATCTGATAAAGATGAGAAAATAGGTGGAAAGCATTTCAAGACCTTCTTGTGACATTCCATGACTTAATTCCTCGTTTGTTGGGGCATTGTTGATATAGTGTCAAAAATACCCATCTTTTTGTTGATAGTCACTGCTCTTTTATCATAATGGTTTCCAAATACATCCTTGCCTCCTCCCTCATTTAGCAAATGTTGAAGGAGAGGAAGAAGAGCAGTTCAGTAATTCTAACCAACACGCCCACTGTGTTTGACTATATATGTATTATGTAACACTATCTCTGCAATGAAGGAAAGGAGGCATGTTTTTAAAAATTCATCTCTAATAAGGTGTTTGACTATATATGTATTATGTAACACTATCTCTGCAATGAAGGAAAGGAGGCATGTTTTTAAAAATTCATCTCTAATAAGGTGTTCGGTTTCACTTTTTTATCTTTGTGTTTATGTTGTTGGTTGTAGTCATTGTGCATATTAGTTTTCTTGGTTCTGTTTACTTTTTACAGTAATTTCTTCTTAGTAAGTCGTGAATTTACTTGCTCTTGGTCCTGCTTGGCCTTTTTATACCTCTCTAAGGTATAAATGATGATTGATTGAAGTCTTGGCTATTCATGTGCCTGAACTATTGCCCCTGGACTTGACCCTTAAAAGGCAAAGGACTGTCAGGGACACAGAGCTGAAATGATCAGAGAGAAGCTGGTCAGATATTGAGAGACTCTGGTTTCCTGGAGGGAAGTTTTTCACGGTTCTATAGTTTCACAGCTCCTCCAAGGAATGATACAGAACCACATGGCTCCAGGTATAGAAATGAACAGAGTTATGGGGTGAGGAGCAAGGAATTCCTGGGCCAACTTTGGAATTATAGGAACATAACTGGGCAGTGGTAGAATGACAGAAGAATTTTTAGACTGAGCCCTTTGGACAGAGAGGAAGAGTTCCTGGATGATGCTAAGGTTTTGAATCAAGAAAAGAAATCCTAGAGTTAAGCAAGATTTTGAGCTGAGTATCATCAAGGCACAGAGCCACAATATGAAGGAGAAAACCTAGATCTTGCCCTTTGTTAATATTCTGAGTTACGTGAACTGGGCTAACTCCAGAAAAATGGAATCACCTTCAAATGTTTTCTCTTTGTGGAAGACTTGCAACTCTGTATACGTAGCCAACTATAGTGCCAAAATCATGAAAAATTTTAAAGGTGCCTGGACGAGGTAGAGGTCTACTGGATAGAGAAGATGAGTTTGTTTGGGGCTTTGTATGAATTCTTTTGGTTTTACTTTTTTTGTCAGATTAGATAAAGCCTTTCTGGAAAGTACTTGCAGGGTTGCCCAAAGCCTTTTCCCTTTTGTTGTTGAGCCCTCAACTTGAGTCAGAATCCCAAGATAAACCCAAGAGAAAAGTTCCTAGGATAGAAACCTATCCATGTCTACTGAGAGCCTTTGGTTTAAGATCATAGGTTATAGGGGTGGCGAGGTGGCACAGTGAATAGAGCACCAGCCCTGGAGTCAGGAGGACCTGAGTTCAAATCCAACCTCAGACACTTAACGCTTATTAGCTGTGTGACCTTGGGCAAATCACTTAACCCCAATTGCCCAGCCTTCCCCCCCTCCAAAAAAAAGCAAAAAAAAAAAAAAATCACAGATTACATAATTATACAGATTAGTTGTTATTTATGTATGTCTGCTGTTATTTTTAGGATAGAAACATTGTTTTTTATTTGTTCCATTTAAAAAAAAATTTCCCTTCCTGAGATACCTTATAAAATCATATCAAGTTGAAATGATTATGTTCTCTCTAGCACAGATCTACATGTTCCCTTGCCCAGCTCCAGTCACTCTTCCAAACTTCATCTTCTTACAAGCCATTTCTATTTTCTCATATACCATATTGGGACTTGAGGTGTTAGAATCCACATGTGGAGCATCTACTGACATTGAGGATGAAAAATAGATCTTAGAAATGCTAGCAAATGTCTTTTTTTCTTCTGTATTTTTTGGCCTCCTAACAGTGTGTGTCACTTACGGATGCTCTTGGGATGAAAGCTTAGCTAAGCTTTCTGCAGATTTGTTTCTGCTTTCATTGATTTTCAGAGTGATACTGCTTATACTTTTCTGCCTTTCTCCTCCATAATATTTTGCAAATGAGTTTATATTATAAATTAGTATGTCCCTAGGCTACCACATCTCTGCTTGGTAAAGAAATCAAGCATTTGTTAGCTAAGGCAATTTGGGACTTTTTTTAAAAACCTCTTTGTTTTGGTGATTGCTTTATATAGACTAAATTTCTGCAGGAAATAGTGATGATACCTTTTTGCATATCTCATTCCTTATGAATCACTTTTATGTATTCATTGAAGCAGATCCCCTGTAGCACTCTGATGACCAATTAAGTTACTTCTTGAATGCGAAAGTAATAATTTTACATTTCTTTGAAAAATAAGCTACAAAAAGCTAATCTCTCTATTCTCTTACCTCTTACTCCCCCCACCGCCCCATAGCTTACTTAATGGTCCTATTTCTATACAAAATATCATAGTTTCCACCAATTACTAAAGGGAGGACTAGAGCTGGGGGTGGGGCAGAACCATGTTGCTATTCACCAATTGAGGAAGACAGTTTTCAGGCACCCAGAGGGAATACCCTTATCTATTTCTATCAGCTTCTACTTCTGGGGTTTATAGGAATCCTTCCACTGGTGTTGCTCTAGAATAGAAGCAACCATAAGGGCTAAAGTACATGCATGGAGAATAGAGGTGAGCATGTAAAGTGATCCTGAATTCTGACTCTTCTTTGGTCCTATAGACAGAGTACGCCCACTATGAGAATGGCCACTACTCCTACCGAATTCACCGGTCTCCTCTTTGTGAATATATGATCAACTTCATCCATAAGCTAAAGCACCTGCCAGAGAAATACATGATGAACAGTGTATTGGAGAACTTCACTATTCTGCAGGTAGGTGCTGATATGAATGCTCCAGGACCTTGTACTGGTTGGAATCCAGGGTGGGAACATGAGGACTGAGGGGAAACTTCAAAACTGGTGACTGAAGTTCAAGAGGAAGCAATAGATAATATGGGCTGTTCCTTGTAGTCAAGGGTTGAAGGAACCTCAAAACTTTGAGATGGAGAGGGCAAGTTGGTATAGAAAAGGAAAATCTCTTGGGGGGGACTTCATCACTCTTCTTTCTTCTGCATCTAGGTGGTGACCAACAGAGATACCCAGGAAACCTTACTGTGTATTGCATATGTGTTTGAAGTGTCTGCAAGTGAGCATGGAGCTCAGCATCACATCTACCGCCTGGTGAAAGAATAAGAGACTTGGGGATGGAGGACAAGAAGAGTCAGGCTGTGTGTGTACAGGGAAAGTAGAGAGATCTGCTCTATGCCTGAAGTTCAGAATCAAGAAGAGAACATTTCCACACCCCTACCCCCTCTCCCAAGAGCAAACATAATCCCCGAACCTCAAATAAACTCAAAATATTACATATTTTCAGAGGAATGTGGTCTGGCTGTGTGAACAGTGGGAAGGGGTAGGGAGAGAGCTCCAGGAGACGAAAGTGGGATTTATCTGGGAGTTGGGCTGGGATGAGGAAGGAGTCACGTATTCAGGATGTATCATGAGCTGTTTTGAAGCCATGATCCCACTGTCTGCCCAGCTCTCCACACCACCACTGAACCTTCTGGCCCTGATGCTTTACCCCTCCAGTAATCTGTTGGACCAGATGAGAGAAGGCTTAGGTACCAACAATGCTGGAAAGGACCTCATTTTACCGGTGAGGAAACTGAGGCATAGAAAGACGAATGCCTCGCCTCTATAATCACAGGTGGTAAGGAAAGCTGAGGCCTGAATCCAGATGTTTTGATGGCACTGCTTTCCTTACTCTACCACATCGCTTCCCTATGCATCTGTGTCTTGAGCAAAGGCTCAACCAGTTGTGTGTTGTGTCTATTTCACCCACACTTGTATATTGATCTTTGTTCCTGCTCATTCATTCCCATCCCACCCAGAGACTAGAGACCTGGGACAGGAAGATAGAATGAAGTGAAAGAAAGCTGGTGGCTGATTGAGTCTGATGGGTGGAGGTTTTAGAAGGGCAAATAGTAGGGTGGTAACAGAGGCTCATCCTTAGTCTAGGTATATCCCCCAGGAACATTCATTTATTAAGAAAGACTTATTTAGTTTTTATCAGATAGCACTAGAGGACATTCAAAGTTTAGATAACACTGCCTTCTTATCTAAAGGGACTGATGGAACTTATGTTTTGGTAGGAGGCTGAGACCAACTTCTGCAATGCCCAGTGTTACATGATAATTGCCTTAAAGAGTTGCAAAACATGTCTTGGGCAAATACCAGATATCTTGCCCAAGGTCACAGTTCAATGACCTAGCTAAGGCTAGATCTCAGATCAGATATTTGTTCAGAACTTAATTTCTAAGGTTGTCGTGAAAGTGCTTTGTAAACTGCAAAACACTATATAAATAAGTTTTTTTTTTCCCCCATAAGCAAGTGAGGTCTAAGGGGAAGGTTCCTACCTACTAGGAACTCGGGGAAAGTTTCTTGGAAGACATAACATTTGCTTTAAAGGATGCATAGGAATTAAGTGGCTAGAGGAGAGAGGTCATTTAAGCAAAAGATACAGTGTGAGCAAAGGCACCGAGGTGGGAAAGCACAGGGTAGCTCCTAAAGGGGCAGAGAAGAGTCCGTGTTGACCAGAGCAATGGAGATTATTGAAGAAAATGACAGGACATAAACTTCAAAAGGTGTAGTGGAATCGGAATGTGGGAGGCTTTATATGCCAGGCTAAGGAGTTTGTACTTTAGGCAATGGGGAGCCACAGAAGACCAGAGAAGTCACCCTACCAGCTAACGTCCATCTTCCCTGTTTCATTTTTCCTGCCAGTTAAGAAATAGGTCAATTTATTTTTTACAAAGTAGTTTGTTTTTACAATGTTGTTATATTCTAAACTGCTTTGGTTTTGCTCACTTTGCTCTGCATAATTTCATACAAATATTATCAGGTTTCTCTGAAACCAGTCCTTTATTTCCTACACCACAATAGTGTTGAATTTGTTTTATATTAAGGGGTGTAGGAGGGTAACTGGTGGAACAAGCTGCAGTATTTGGATATCAAACTGTCCTCTTAGGAAAGGAAAAGCAGGTGAAAGTCCCTTGATTTCAACTCAAAGCCTCAAAAACCCTTCCAATTTAGGGAAACATCTGGATGGGACAAAATAAGTGGGGTATATTCCTATGACCATGGAGTGCCAGGCAATTCTATAAGCTGTCAAGACAATGCTACTTCCCTCTCCACCCCAAAAAGTACAGTTTATTCCCATGGACCATAGATCAAAATACTTTAATGTTTGAGGGTCTCACAGGATTATGGGATTTAGAGCTGGTGTGAAAGGGACCTTAGATCATCTATTTCAGGCTCTCTTAACTTTTTGTGTGTCATAGACCCCTTTAGAAATCTAGTAAATACTATGGACTTCTCAGAATAATGTTTTTAAATGCATACATGTTTTTAATTAAGTAATGTTTTAAAATACATAGGATTTCAAAGGAAACCAATTATATTGCAATGCAGTTATTGTAATATTTTTTTTAAAAAGTTCATTGGTTGAGAATCCCTGGAGAGTTTTAACAGTGACTGTTTTGTAAATAAAGACCCTCAGGTGTCACTGAGCAAAATTTATTTGGAAAAAAGTCATCTATTAGACTGTAAATTCTGTCTGTAAGGGCAAAGTCTACGTCTTATTTTTTTATATCTTCTAATACCTGGCACTCAGCCCACACCTAATAAGCATTTGATAAATTAATTAGATTTGGTCTCTGCTTTCCCTCGGGGGTGCTATGGCCCTTTGCTGCCACCTTTTGGCCCTTTGTAATTTTCCTTTCTGCATGACGTCTTTACCTCAATCCTCCCTCCCCCATTCCCCAACAGAGCAGGAAATATCTCAAAGGATCATAGGATTTTAGAGTAAGGGACTTGGGGATCATCCAGTCCTTACTTTACAGAGGAGAAAAACAGGCTCCAGGGAGTTCAAATATCTTGCCCAAGGTCATTGTTCAGTTACCTAGTTAAGGTGAGATCCCAGATCAGACATTTGTTCAGAACTTAAGGTTGTTGTCAAAGCGTTTTGTAAAGACTTTATGAAGAAAGTACTTTATAAATTGCAAAGCACTATATACATAATTTTTTTTTCTCTGAAAGCAAGGCACTGAACAAGGCCCTGAGGACATAAAGGTGATATAGGTCCTGCCCAGTTTGGTCCTGTACGTCATTTATATAGTCTTTAAGGTGTTTTGTTTTGTTTTTTGTTTTTGGAGGGGAGAAGGCACAGTAGTCTTAAAGTTTTAAAAATATTTTCATAACCACAACCTAATGAGGGAGGTAGTGCTATTGTTATTATTCATGGTTTTGCAGATTAAAAATGGGTTTAGGGGTGGCTAGGTGGTGCAGTGAATAGAGCACAGGCCCTGGAGTCAGGAGGACCTGAGTTCAAATGTGACCTTAGACACTTAACACTTACTAGCCATATGACCTTGGGCAAGTCACTTAACCCCAGTTGCCCTGCCTTTCCCTCTCCAAAAAGCAAAAAAAAAAAAACCAAACCCCAAATAAAACCAGGTTTAAGTACAGGTTAAGTAACTACACTAGGTGACGCAGCTAGAGCTAGTAAATGACAGCTTCAGGACTTGTCTGCTCATTCCATGACCAGAGAGAACTTTTCCCATTATATATATTGATATGCTATCTCCAGAGTTGCTAATTACCGTCTTCAAATCACATTATCAAATCCAGTGACTTCTCAGGCATCATTCTTCTTGACCTCTCTTCAGTCCTTGACACTATAGACTAATTGCTTCCTGGAGACTCTCCAATTTGGGTTTTCATGACGCTGCTTTCTCTTGGTCTTCCTTTTACTGACCTGGCCTCTTGTTAGTTTTTCTTGCTTTATCACCATGGCAATCCTACCCCCACTCTCCCAAATGTAGGTGTACCCTATGGTTATGTCTTTGGTCTACTTTGCTTTCTAAAATCTGCTTCTCAGTAGTCTTATCTATGGATCATAGTGGTTCATTTATCATATTCATTAGTGGTTCTATTATCATCGTGGTTCATCTATCTCTTTCCAGTCTGAGATACATCACCTGCATATTAGGCATTTCTTATTTGCTGTACCAAATACATCTCAACCCGAATTATCCAAAACAATTTATTTTCCCTTGCGCTCTTTCCTAACTTTCCTATTTCTACCAAGGGCACCACCATTTTTTATAGCCCCCCAGTTTTCACTCCACCAACTCCTACATACAATCGTTTGCCAAGTCTTACTGGTTTTACTTGACAACATCTCACAAATCCATCCCCTTTTCTGTGTTCATATGGTTACCACACTACTTCATACTCTAATCACCTCCCTTCTGTACTACTATAACAACCTCCTAGTTGGTTTTCTTACATCTGGTCTCTTCCCTTTCCATTCCATCCTCCACATAGTTGCCAAGTGATTTTCCTGAAGCACAATTTTAATTTTAACACTCACCCACTCAAAAAGCTTCAGTGGTTCCCTGCTGCCTCTAGGGTAAAGCACCATTTTGAGAATTTAAAATACTTTATAATCTGACTCCAATCTACCCATCTAATATTCTTTCTCTCTCTTCCATGAGGAAGGCGTGACTTGACCTGGGATTTCAACAATTTAGATAGAGGGGAGAAGGGAAGGAAGACCCAGCTTCTGTAGGCACCAAATGCTCTACTAGGTTTCTTACAAGATACAAGGCGATAGGATGTGACAATTTTGAGTATAGTGCCTATATCATGAAAATTGGGCGAAACTGATGGCAGGGAGAGTTGAAAGTTCTTTTTGCTTGAACAATGTTTATGAATCACTATCTAAAGCAGGTATTTCCCCATTTGTCTGCACTGGCTGCTATGCCAATAGAGGAGAAACACATGGTATCTCTCCCTGAAGTTTCTGGTCTAAGACCATATTTATGTAGACAGAGGTGCCTACATAAAGGACTTGTTAGATGTTTGCTCTGTTATTAAATATACAACTAAAGGAAATCACATCTTTGTGTTGAAGGTAAGCAAAGAATGTCATATTTTATGACTTATTTCATAGAGATATGTAATGGGCTTTATGGGTGATATGATGAGGAAAGTGCTTTACAAATTGTAAAGTATTATAGAATATAAGTTATTTTTTTTATTAAATTTTTTTTTAATTTACTCATTTACTTTTAATTTACAAGATTCAGTTCCACAATCACTTGAGTTTCAGGTTTTCTCCCCTCCCTTCCCCCCCCCCCCAATGGTGGAGTAGAATATAAGTTATTACCATCAAGTCCAATTAAATTTTACAGATAGATAAAGTGAAGCTCATAGAGGTTCTGAAGTACTTTGTCTAAGTCACACAGGATGTTCATAACAAAACACTTTGAGGGTGCTGGCAGGAAAAAGTGCTGCCGTGGAAAAAACTTGGAAAAACTGGAGAGCATCTAGATAAAGACAACCAGGAAGGGGAGGCAGGAAACTGATTAAAGACATTGGTGAGTATCCTGCAGATCAAATGACCAGAAAAGATGAAGAGTCAGGTAAACAGACTCTAAGTCAGGTGCGGGGCCATTATATAGCAGTGATGTTGGGAGGGGATTGTATGGTGCTTCAGTTATCTAGCTATCTGTTGGAAGTTGCTGTCAAAATAAAAAAGACTAATAGAGCAGAACAACCAGTAAATTATTTGCTTGCTCTAATGATAAGTTCATCAAAACCTGTTTTTCTTGATCTGATTCTAACCAACAAGGAAGAATTGATTGCTAAAGGAGAAATGAAAGGAACCTTGGAAGGGGGTGGGCGGGTGGGAGTGGAATGACCAATCTATTTTAGAATCCTTGATAGAAGAGAAGAGAAATCTGTACCCTATATTTTTTGCAGAGTGGATATTGAAGATGTCAGAAAAGTTAGGTAGGAAGCCGTGGCCTAAAATTCTGCAAGACAAGTTAATCTCCAAAAGATTTATTAAACACCTACAAGGTACCAAGCACTATGTTAGGTGTTAAGAATACAGATACAAAGAATGAAACAATCTCTTTTAGTTTTTATTTTCAGTTCCACATTTTCTCTTTCCCCTCCTACCCCACTCATTGAGAAGGCAAAAAATACAATATCCATTTTATATGTGTGTGTATGTATACACATATGTATGTACTCATGCAAAACATTTTTACGTTAGCTGACAGTAAAAAAAAGAAAGGGGAAA
Organism: Pseudochirops corinnae; assembly: GCA_028646515.1. Lineage (NCBI taxonomy): Eukaryota > Metazoa > Chordata > Mammalia > Diprotodontia > Pseudocheiridae > Pseudochirops > Pseudochirops corinnae. The sequence goes on from CM053585.1 coordinate 401,247,011, forward strand.
AATATGCTTCCATATGCACTCAGAATTCATCAGTTATCTCTGGAGGCAGATAGTATTTTTCGTCATGAGTACTTTGGAATTGTTGTAGAATTGTATTGATCAGAAAAGCTAAGTTTTTCCCAGTTGATTATTGTTACAATATTGCTGTGTGTGAAACCACCCCCTTCATCATTTCTTTCAGCACAAGAGTATTTAATCAAAATATTCCATTGTTCAACCATTCCCCAATTAATGGGCATCCCCTGGGTTGTCAATTCTTTATTGCCGCACCAAACCAAAACAAAATACCTGCTATTAATATTTTTCTACATAAAGGTCCAATTCTTTCTTCTTTGATCTCTTTGGGCTACAGAGCTAGTAGCAGTATTACCAGGTTGAAGGATACAGTTTCATAGCCATTTGGACATAGTTCCATAGTTCTTCAGAATGGTTGAACCAGTTCACAACTCCACCAATAGTGTATAAGTCTGCCTATTTTTCCATCTCCTCTCCAGCATTTGTCATTTTCCTTTTCTGTCATCCCCATACCTATGGGTATGAGGTAGATCTCAGAGCTATTTAATTTGCATTTCTCTGATTATTTGTTATATAAATTTTTTTTCATATTTATTGATAGTTTTGGTTTTTTTCTGAAGCCTGCCTATTTATATCCTCTGATGATTTATCAGTTGGGAATGGCTTGTATTTCTATAAATTTGTCCCAGTTCCTTATGTCTGAGAAATGACACCTTTATCAGGAAAATTGCTCCCAGTTTGTTTATACAAAACCTTTTTAATTTAATGCAATCAAAATTATCCACTGTACCTCCCATGATCCTTCCTATCTTTTATCTGGACATGAACTCTTCCTTCATCCATAGGTCTGATGGGTAATTTTTTTCATGTTTCCCTAATTTATTCATGATATTACCCTTTATGTTTACATCATGTATCCATTTTGAGCTTATCTTGGTATATGGAGTGAGATATTGGTCTATGCTGTCAGATGATGTCATGATATACGGTCTATTTCTGACAAACTTTTCCCATTTTCCCAACAATTTTTATTGAATAGTGAGTTCATGCCCAAATAGTTGGAATCTTTGAGTTTATTAAACACTAGATTACTCTGGTCATTGATGTCTATATTGTTCTGTACCTAATCTGTTCCATTGATCAACTACTCTATTTCTTATCCAGTTCTAGATTGTTTTGATTATTACTCCTTTGTAGTATGGTTTGAGATCTGGTATTGCTGGCACCTTCCTTTCCTTTTTCCCCCATCAATTCCTTTGATTTTCTCGACCTTTTGTTCCTCATGATGAATTTTGTTAATATTTTTTCTAACTCTATAAAATAATTCTATGGTAGTTTGACTGGCACAGCACTGAATTAAATAAATTTAGGCAATAGTGTCATTTTTATTATATTGGCTCAGCCTACCATGAGTAATGAATATTTCTCCAGTTGTTTACATATGTTTTTATTTATATGAAAAGTGTTTTGTAATTGTGTTCATATAGTTCTTGTGAGTGTCTTAGCAGGTAGACATCTAAGTATTTTATGCTTTCTGCAGTTGCTTTAAATGGAATTTCTCCATCTCTTTTTGCTGGGAACAGTTCCTGTCCTCAAAGAACTTACATTTTATTTGGGGAGATAATATGTATACATATAAGTATGGACAAAATAAGCACAAAATTAATAAAAAGTAGTAAGTGAAGTATAGCCCTAGCATTTGGAGATAGCAAGAAAGCTTTCATGTAGAAGGTGGTACTTGAGCAGTATCTTGAAGGAAGAGAGGGATTTGATAAGGAAGGAGGTATGGAAAATGATAGGAAAGCAGAGAGGTGAAAAACGGAGCACCCTGTGTGTGGAACAGAGAAAAGGCCATTATGGCTTTACTGAAGAATGTGAGTGGCAACTAGGTGGTGAAGAAGATAGAGTGCCAGGCCTGGAGCCAGGAACATCTGACTTCAATTCTGGCCTCAGACACTTACTAGCTATGTGATCCTGGGCAAGTCACTTAACCCCTCTTTTCCCTCATCCACTGGAGAAGGAAATGGCAAACCACTCCAGTATCTTTGCCAAGATTAAACACCTTCCAGGGTCATGAACTATCTGACATAACTGAATATGGAACAACAAGAATGTGGGAAGGGAGTAATGTAGAATGAGATTGGAAAGATAAATTAAGGACAGGTTGGGAAGGGTTTTAAAAGACAGGAGCTTATATTTTATCCTAGAGTGATAACACATCAGGAAGGATAAGAAGTTCTCAAGAATGAAATTCCTTAGATAGAAAAACAAATTATTCTGTTGAGGAAAAAAAAAAGAACAGACTTTGTAAAGAAAATAATGTGTATGTATAGTTCATAAACCAAATCAGATTTTTAAAAAGATATAGGTAGACAGATATACACATATGATAGAAACAAGGGTAGATAATTGAAAATAAAGACAAAATCTTTAAAGGATTCTCCAAAAATATTATCTGCAATCAAAAGTTTAGAATGAATTGAGGCTAGTAATAAATGTTAAAGATGGAAAAGTGTTTTTTTAAAAGTGTTTGTTTTAAAGCTATATCAAGGCAAAGAGGATTAAAGAAGGGATAAGACTAGTCAGGTGAATGGGATAATAATAGATGGTCAAGAAGGAAAAACCATTCAATCTTTATTTTGCTTCGGTGGTTCTGAAAGGATAATATAACAATAACTAATGCTGAATTTAAACCCAATTAAAATAAGGAGACAAGTAAAGTAGGAGGACTTTTCTGCTTTTGAAAAGCTCGTGTCGCCAGGCTCAGATGAATTGTACCGCAGAGTACTACAGGATGTGATTCAAGAAAGTGACTAAGTGGCACTGTTGTGCACAGAGCTCCGGACCTGGAGTGATCAAGCTCTGAGTTCAACTCTATCCTCAGAAAATTACTAGCTATGTGACCCTGGGCAAGTTACTTAACCTGCCTACCTCAGTTTCCTCTACTGTAAAATGAGTATAATAACAACACTTAAGGGGGTTGTTGTGAGCCTCAAATGAGATAATATTTGTTATTCATCCTTCATTTTTGAGGAGGACCAGTGACATCATGGGGTGATAGCTTGATTTGTAAAGTGAACTGGATTTAAGTGAAGCAGAATTGCATAAAGTCATCAGCCTCCTCTCTTCCAGAGTCATTGGAGCCCAGTTGCAAGATAAAAGTCAAGATGATTGCCCTAAAAGGTCAAATTTCATCAATTTAAAATATGTAGCAATTCTCATCACCTGCAACCTAATCCATTGCCAGGAAACCTTTGTCTTGTGACTCACATGTCTTGGCTTGTGGTTGAGGGAATTTCAGAAAGGGAGGCTCCAAAGATGTAATCTCAACTGACTATGTCATTGATAGCCATTCAGTAGAGGACACGCGGGTTGCTTGAGATTTTGCTCTGCCATCTTGCTAATTGTTATAAAAGACCCTGTCAGCCTTCACACAAGGTCTTTGGTCATCGAGAGAGGCCAGTGATCTCATTTTTTGGTCATTGCTAGTCTTACTAATAAATGGATGGCTCTTGGAACTTTATCTATCTGAATTTCTCTCTGGACGCTCCTGTTATACTTCCTTGGGAGATTGATACTTAAACCTCATCAGACTGCGGATCTACTGGTTGGGCATTATACATTTCATTTCAGTTCAGCACCATCCAAATGAACTTCCCATCCATGCTGTCTGCTAAAACAATATAGGCTTGGACCCATCTTTTTTTCTCCCTTTTCCTCACTGGGCCACCAGTTAGCTCTAACCAAAAGAACCCCTTCTCAGATTCAAAAATTGTTTCTAAGTCTCGACATATGCGTTTCACAATTAATACTTGAATTTCCAGTTCATTTCTTGAGCCGGCCACCTCCATAAACTGTCGTCCTGTATCTCTGCTCCCTTTCATGGTGAAGCTCCTTAAGAAAGACTTCTGTAGTTGGTTGCAGTGTCCTTTTCTAGCTCTTCATGTCATTCATTGACTGGGAATCTCCCAAGGCTCTGTCTGGGGGGGGGGGGGCTTTCTCTTTTAGCTCTATACTGTCTCTCTTGTTGATCTCGTTAGCTTCAATTATCCTCTCTAAGGAGATGATTCTCAGATTCATATATGCAGTCCTAGTATCTCTGTAGAGCTCTCACCACATATCTCCAACTGGCTCTTGGACATCTTGAACTGAATATCTCGTAAGCATCTCAAAATCAACATGTCCAAAATAGACCTCATTATCTTTCCCTCCAAACCTTTTAACTATGGAGGAAACTACCGACTTCTCAATCATCTATTATTCATCCTACATAGCCATTACATTGCTAAATCTTTTCTACCTTCACATTTCTCCTTTCTCTCTCTCTCTCCACACACATACATACACATATATGTATACATACATGTATACACACATCATTTTCTTTATATTCTGTATCTGGACTACTGCAATAGACTTCCAACTAGTCAAATCTCTTCCCATTCCAATACATACTCTATTCACCTGCCAAAGTGATTTTTCTAAAGTGTAGGTCTGACTCTATCTCTGCCACCATCCCCACCTTCTCTCACTACCTGCTGCTTAATGAGCCCCAGAAGGTATCTATTACCTTCAGGATCAAATATAAAGTCCTCTGGCATTTAAAGTCCTTCGTAACCTGGCCCCTTCCTGCCTTTCTAACCTTCTTAAACCTTAATCCTCTCCACAGACTGTGATCCAGCTACAGTGGCCTATTTATAATTCTTTGAACATGACACTCAATCTTCCAACTCAAACTCCCTGCCTTTGCATTGGCTGTCTCCCAATTCCTGGAATGCTCTGCCCCTTCATATTCTCTGCATATATCTAATTTACATATTGTCTCTCCCATCAGAATATGTGCTCCTTTGGGGGACTAAGTACATACTTGGATTCTTATGATACCTCAAATTTCCCTCAAATAAGAATTATGCATGAGACATAAAGAAATTTCAGCTATCTCCACAGTCTAAAATACCTAGCACCCTAAAGAGGTAATAACCCATGAACAAACAGCAGAGAAGGCTGATCCCTTTTCCTTAATGTGTTCACTCAGTGACCCCCTCCTCCATCATTAACCACATTCTGGTAGGATTGCAAAAGTCTACCCATGAGCTTAGAAGAGAGCTCCACTCTTTCCCCACGTTCCCAACACTATAGTTAATACTAACAGTTCTAAAGACAAACAGCTAATCTGTCTGCAATCTGAAGAAAGGTCTTTAAATATAAAGAAAAGGAAATTTGAATAACACGACACTATTCTGTAACCACCAAAAATCACAAGAGGGAAAAGAATAATCTGTTCAGAGTACTAACAAAGCTTAGGACAAAACCTGCAAAGTGACATGCCCTGAAAACCTAAATCTTACTATTAATGAGGGGTAGAAAACAAATCCAAAAAAGGCATTGCAATCTTGCTATCAAAGCAAAAAAAAAAAAAATTCACGACATAGTGAGAAACAGGGAAATAACATTATGCTAGAAGGAACCTTAGGCAATATCAATATTAAACTTCTACGCTCCAAATGCCTTGGCATGAAAAAAATAGCTGAATTACAAGAAGACATAAATAATGATATCTTAATGGCAGGAGATTTTTATATTCCTCACTCCTTTTGAGGAACAGAAATATAAACAATAGTCAAAATATAGGATCAAAGAAACCGCTAAATTCATAAAGGGTTGTCTGTGAGTCCTTAGGGTGCCCAAGACACTTTTAGAAGGTCTTCAAGATCAAAACTTTCTATAACATTATAAGGCATTATTTCCCAACTACATACCTCTGTAAGGCCAGATTTTCTTTATATAATTCAGCCAAAACAATATGACAAATTGAATGCAGAAGCAGATACGAGAATCCATTTGTCTTCTATTAAAGAGATTTACATAAATGTCACTCTTCTTATGCAATTTTTGTTTTGGAAAATATACTCATAAAATATTTACATTAACATTTAACGAGATTATTGTTGTTATTTTTAAATTAATATTTTAAAAATGTGTCCATGTAAGTTTCTAATACAACAAATGTCAGTAGATAAAATCCATTTAAATGAAAGGCCTTTGGGGTCCTCGGTAATTTTTTTTCATATTCAATGATGATATTTTATTCTTTTCTAATGGTGAAATTCTGTGTCCAGAGAAGGAAGATTCCATAGGAAATCACTACTTGCTAGAAGTCCCCCATACACAAGCTCTACCCAGTAATCCGGAATCACATTAGTTTTTCCTGTCCAACTTTACACATTACCTTTGGAAATATAGGTCTTCTAAAATAAATCACTCTGTCCAAATGGTCTCTGCAAATGCCCAAAATTGCTTTAAACTGCAATACTCTTTTTTAGGTTAAGGCTTTTCTTGGTTTAGGGCACAGAGTCATGAAGTGTGAGAGTCTGGGCAGAGACGGGCTAAAAGGTAAACCTGAGTTACCGATTATCTTGTAGTTTTTGTTTTCTCTTTCACTGCGTCTTTTAAGGATCCCAATCGTTGAAGTTATTAGATGTCAGATGATGCTACTGTAAGAACCTACATACAACCATCTAGGTCAAGAAATCTAGAGTTTAGTGTCACAACTATAAAGAGCAAGCCTTCAGTGCCTTCAAGACAACAGAACTGGCCCATTTGATGGACTGTTGAGCTCTCAGTTTTCCATCTAAAACTTTTCTGGTATCCTGATTGCATTGTGCACATTTGCCTCTTGCTACATTCATTAGGCAAAAATAGGCTCACCTTTGAAATGAGGATTACAAACCGAGAAAAAGGTTTAGAAAACATTAGTACCGGTAAATTATCTGACTGCCCTTAGTGAATCCATAAAGTTTATCATCATGCTTTAGTTGCCATAGAGCTTTTAAAATAATAAAACTCTGAGGCATATTTTGGAGAGGTCAGAGATCATTGTACTTAAAGGTGTTTTGACTGGGTAACATATCTCATTATACCAGACTGGGACAAATGAGACTGAGGTCTCATATACCTGAATATTAAGAAATAACACAAGCCTAGAAGCTGCATAATTGGCCAGAGTTCTCGGTGTCTGCCACTGGCAACTGGCACAAATCCTAATCTCAACAAGCACTGACTGGTTCATTTAATACGTTGGTGTTATGATGACCAATGGATGACCTCCTTTGTCTTTAAAAGGCTGGAACCTACCTGAGAGTTTAATTTCAAGAGATTATAGATTATTATAATGATAGGATAGGAAATGACAGAATATACACATTAAATCTTTCTTCAAATAAGTTGAGTTATACAAAGAGTAATTAGTTCAAAAAATCACAGGCCCAAATGCTCGTAATTTCAAACCCCATACATATCTATTTCCAACTGGTGAATGTGAGAAAACACTCACCCCAAATACTCCCTTCTACTAAATGAAACATGGACTGGGGATGAACTTTACAAAATAGATGGGTCTTCTATGACATTTATTTTCAGGGAAATAATATGACAAATACTTCCCCAAGTTGGTTATTTTGGAAATTCATCTTAGGAACAAGTAGAGCCAAGTTATGAGAAGCCAAGACAATATTCTTCTGATATAAATATTTCCTCATTCTTACAGCTACATACTTCCTGTCTCCAAGTTTCACTGTTATATAGGGGATCATTTTTCACCAATAAAAAATGAAACAGGTTCTCAACTTTCCAAAGTTAATGTCATTCATGTAGGTTTTAGGTAGGTTCTTTGGTATGTGAAACATATCTGAAAATAAAAATGTCTCAGTCTAAAAATTCACCAAGTTCATTTTCTTCATTCATATGAATTCGTTTTAATCATTACCATCCTGATTTGAAGATATGTTCTCAGACTTCTTTAGTGAAGAATAATTCATAAGCTCATCTATTTCCTTCTTCATTTTCTCTTTCTCTTTCCTCTTCATATCTTTGATCTGGGCTTTCTTCTCATTCCTTTCTTCTTGGTCTTGGTATTTCTTTTCTGCTCCTAGGTATGCAAATTACTCTATTTTCATCATTTTTAATTGGTTCAGAATCTCATTTAATTTCTTCTCTACTATTAAAATTTCACATCTTTTTGACTTTGAAATGTTGTTTGACATCTGTGTCTGCTGTTTTCTTTAGGTTAGACCATAGTGCATATACCACATTAATGTCATTCATCTTGCAACCTTGAATACTATTGGCCTTCATAAGGTGTGCATAGTTCATCCGCACCTTTAAAAAAAATTTATTTATTTATTTTTAGTTTACAACATTCAGGTCCACCAGCTTTAGAATTCCAAATTTTCTCCCCCTTTTACCCTCTCCCCCTCCTCAAGATGGCATGCAGTCTGATACAGGCCCTATGCATTCACATTAAACATATTTTCACATTAGTCATGTTGCAAAGAAGCATTAAAACCAATGGAATGAACCACAAGAAAGAAGAAAAAAAACAAAACAAAAAAGAGATAGAGCAAATAGTATGCTTTGATCTGCATTCAGACTCGGTAATTCTTTCTCTGGATGTTTCCATCATGAGCCTTTTGGAGTTGTCTTGGAGCCTTGCATTGCTGAGAAGAACCAAATCTATCGAAGTCAGTCATCACATAATGTGGCTGTAACTGTGTACAATGTTCTCCTGGTTCTGCACCTCTCTCTCAGTATCAGTCCATATAAGTCTTTCCAGGTTTTTCTGAAGTCCACCTGCTCATCATTTCTTATAGCACAATAGTATTTCATTTCATTCATATACCACAACTTGTTCAGCCATTCCCCAATTGATGGACATCCCCTCAATTTCCAATTCTTTGCCACCACAAAAAGAGCTATTATAAATGTTTTTGTACATGTGAGTTCTTTTCCCATTTGTATGATCTCTTTGCAATATAGCCCATTTGTATGATCTCTCTGGGATACAACTGCTATAAATATTTTTGTATGTGTGGGTTCTTTTCCCATTTGTATGATCTCTTTGGGATACAGCCCTAGAAGTGGTGTTGCAGGGTCAATGGGTATGCACATTTTTATAGCCCTTTGGGCATAGTTCCCAATTATTCTCCCAAATGGTTGGATCAGTTTACAACTCTACCAACAATGCATTAGTGTTTCTTCCCTCTTCTTCGGTATTTATAATTTTCCTGTTTTGTCATGTTAGTCAATCTGACAGGTGTGATGTGGTACCTAAGAGTTGTTTTGATTTGTATTTCTCTAATCAATAGTAATCTGGAGCATTTTTTTATATGACTATAAATATCTTTAATTTCTTCCTCTGAAAACTGTCTGTTCATATCTTTTGACCATATATCAATTGGGGAATGACTTGCATTCTTATAAATTTGACTCAGTTCTATATATCTATCAGAAGTGGGGCCTTTATCCAAGATACTCATTGTAAAACTTCTTTCCCAGTTTCCTCCTTCCCTCCTAATCTTAGTTGCATTGGCTTTGTTTGTACAAAACCTTTTCAATTTAATGTAACCAAAATTATCCATTTTGCATTTCATAGTGTTCTCTATCTCTTGTTTGGTCCAGCACTTTCTTTGGAATGTTTTCTACTGTCCCTTTTGTGTAGCCAAAGATTCATGTGAACTGAAGAGAGTTTATCCACATATTACCAAATATCTTCTGGCTAGCCATGCTTTATTAGATCTTTATTTTCATGTTTATCCTTTCCCATACAAATGGTATAAACAAATGAATCAGCATGATTGGTGAAGTAGAACATTGAGCTGTCAGCGGTCATTAGGCTGAGCTTGGCTCTAAGGCAGGGGCTCAGACTGGTGTTCAGGAAGCAGAAAAAAGTTTGTCCATCAGTCAATCTGTCAATCTTGGTCCTTAATAATTCTTAAGAATGTAAAGGGGTACTAAGACCAAAAACTTTGAAAATCAAAAACTTCTCTAACTATGTTAGAGAAAGTAGAGCTAAAAGACTTGTAGCATGTTAGCAATGGGGCTATTAAGGAATTTGTATATTTCTCAGCACCACATGGGACTTTTATCAAAAACTGGTCATTAGGGAACAGAGATATTGTAAAGAAATATCAAATATATCCTTTGCAAACTATAACACAACAAAATTAGCAATCAGGTCAGGATACATGAACAAAAGAGGCAAATATATATATGGAGAGAACAATAAAATACTAAATAATGGAAACATCATATAAATAATAAAGAGTTATGAAGAAAACAATAATGATGAAGCAAAACATCAGATTTCTAGGATGCTGCTAAAATAGTTCCCAGGAGAAAAATTATGTCCCTAAAACATATAGCAACAAAATAAAAAAGGAGAGGATTAATCAACTAAATATTTATTTAAAAAAATTATAAAGTCAACAAGTAACCCTATCATAAACACAAAAGGGGAAATATCAAAAAGTAAATGAAAGATACATTGAAAACAAAAAAAGCTTCATAAAATGGTCATTAAAATTAAGGAACTAGATATATTAGAAAGAAAAAACTACCATAGAAATGATTATCAAAACTAAAAGCTAGAATAAAATTGATAAAACTTTAGCTTGTCTCAAAAAGAAGAGGACAGAAAATCTTTTCTACTTCTTTTTTTTTTAAATTTTATTTTAGTTTGCATCATTCATTTCCACAAGATTTTGAGTTACATATTTTCTCCCCATCTTTCCCCTACCCGCC
>CM053585.1:401258103-401283260 GCA_028646515.1 Pseudochirops corinnae
ACATACATATATATGTATGTGTATGTGTATGTGTGTATATATACACACACATAGGTCCTTTTCTTCTTTTTAAAATCTCTTCAAGGTAAGTACCTTTCTACCTAAAAAAAATTCAGTTATCTAAGAAGAGGATGGTAGAAAACTTGTCTTTATAGTAGTTGATATAAAAAAGACTTAACAGTTTTAGTTAAGCAATCTCTGGCTACAAATCACGAGTCAACAATGTGTTATGGCTGCAAAAAAAAAAAAGGTAAAGCAATTTTTGACTGAATTAATTCAAGAAATGTTTATTGAATGCCTCCTATATGTAAGGTATTGTGCTAGGTACTGAATTAATGGAATTATAAAACTCACTTCTCTCCTAGCTCTATTCCTGTCTCTCCCAACTTTTCTCTCAGTCCCAGCAGCATTCTTCTCTGGAGACACCCTTGCCCTTCTGTATTCCTTCTTCCAATTGGCAAGTTTTTGCCTTAGACCATCATTGCAGGAAGTTCCCAAGCCATCCATGCTCACTTTTCTCCTGGATCCACTCCTGACCTTCAAGAATTTTCTACCTCACTCCCATTCTGGAGTCCTTCCTCATCTCCCTTGCTTGCTTTATGTGTTGTCTGCTTTCATTAGAATGTAAGCTCCTTCAGGATAGAGACTGTTTTTTTTCCTTCTTTTGCTTGTATTTGTACTCCTAGTGCTTAGTACAGTGCCTGACACATAATGCTTAATAAATGCTTTCAAACAAGGCAGAACAAAGATGGCTGAATAAAGACAGGGACTCACCTGAGCTCTCCTAGACTCCCCTCCAAACAATTTTAAAATAATACTTCAAATTGAATTCTGGAGCAGCAGAACCAATAAAAGGTCAGGGGGAACAATGTTGGGTGGAGAGCTGAATGAATTAAAAACCAGAATCCTACAATAGTGTTTACAAAAAACACACCTGAAGTAGAGACACGTATACAGAGTAAAAGTAAAAGACTGGAACAGAATCTACTATGCTTCAGATGATAAAAAAAAAAAAAAAAGCAAAGGTAGCAATCATTATCTCAGACAAAACAAAAGCAAAAATAGATCTAATTACAAGAGATAAGCAAGGAAACTACCATAGACAACGAAGTAATACCAATACTAAACATATATCCACCAAATGGTATAGCATCCAAATTCTGAAAGGAAAGTTATTTAAATCATAGGAGAAAATAGATAGTAAATCTATACTAGTGAGGGACCTCAACTTTCTCCTCTCAGAGTTAGATAAGTCTAACAGCAACAACAACAACAACAAAAACCAACCAAACAAACCAAGAAAGAAGCTAATGAGATGAATAGAATTTTAGAAAAGTTAGCTATAGTAGACTTTTGGAGAAAATTGAATGGCAATAGAAAGAAATATACCTTTTCTAAGGAGTACATGGCACCCACACAAAAATTGGCCATGTATTAGGACAGAAAAACCTCACGGTTAAAGGCAGAAAAATTAAAGGCATTCTTTTCAGATCATAATGCAATAAAATTATATTTAATAAAAACTAATTAGAAACTAAGTAATCTAATCCTAGAGAATCAGTGAGTTAAAGAACAAATCATAGAAATGATCAATAATTTCATTAAGGAGAATGACAGCAATGAGACCACATACCTATAATTTATGGGATGCAGCCAAAGCAGTACTTAGGGAAAAATTTATATCTCTAAATATTTATATCAATAAAATAGATAAAGATTAGATCAGTGAATTGGACATGCAACTAAAAAATGGAACAAGAACAAATGAAAAATTCCCAATTAAATATTGAGTTAGAAATTCTGAAAATCAAAGGAAAGATCAATAAAACTGAAAGTGAGAAAACCATGGAACTGGAACTGTGAACAGGAGCTGGTTTTATGAAAAAATTAAAAATGAATAAAACAGATAAACCATTGGTTAATTTGATTTTAAAAAAGAAAGAAAAAAAAAAACCAGATTACTAGTATCAAAAATGAAAAGTGTGAATTTACCACCAATGAAGATAAAAGCAATTATTAGAAGCTATTTTACCCAATTATATGCCAATAAATTTGACAATCTAAGTAAAATGGATTGATATTTACAACAATATAAATTGCCCAGATTAACAGAGGAGGAAATAGAATACTTAAATAACTCTACCTTAGAAAAAGAAATTGAACAAGCCCTAAGAAAAAAATCCCAGGGCCAGATAGGTTCACATAATTCTATCAAACTATTTGGAAAAATAGGCAAAGAAGGAGTCCTACCAAATTCCTTTTAAGACGCAAATATGGTGCTGATATTTAATCCAGGAAGAGCAAAAACAGACAAAGAAAACTATAGTCCAATTCCTCTAATGAATGTTGATGCAAAAATTTTAATTTTTTTTTTTTTGCTTTTTTTTGGAGGGTAATTGGGGTTAAGAGGTTTGTCCAAAGTCATACAGCTAGTAAGTGTGTCAAGTGTCTGAGGCTGAATTTGAACTCAGGTCCTCTTGACTCCTAAGCTGGTGCTCTATTCACTGTACCACCTAGCCGCCCCAATGCAAAAATTTTAAGTAAAATACCAGCAAGGGGAGCATAGAAAAATACAACAAAGATACATATACTATGCCTAAGGTGGATTTATATTAGGAATACAGGGCTAGTTCAACATTAGGAAAACTATTAGCATGATTGACCACATCAATAACAAACATCAAAAACCATGTGATTATCTCAACAGATGCAAAAAAAGCTTTTGACAAAATATAGCTCATCCCTATTAAAAACATTAGAAAGCATAGGAATAAATGGGTTTTTCCCTAAAATGATAAATAAAATCTATCTAAAACCATCAGCAAATATTGTTTGTACTGGGGATAAGTTAGAAGCCTTCCCAATAAAGTCAGGGGTGAAGCAAAAATGCCCATTACCACTATTATTCGATATTATATTAGAAATTCTAGCCATAGCAATAAGAGAAGAAAAAAAAAAGTAAATTGAAGGAATCAGACTAAGATATGAGGAAACAAAACTATCACTCTTTGCAGATGATATACTTAGAGAATCCTAGAGAATCAATTAAAAAACTAGTTGAAATAAATAACTTCAGCAATATTGCAGAACATAAAATTAACCAACACAAATCATCAACATTTCTATATATTGCTAAGTCCAGCAGGAAGAGAATAGAAAGAGAAATTCCATTTAAAATTACTTCAGACAATATAAAACACTTGGGAATCTATCTGCCAAGACAAACCCAGGAAATATATAAACACAGTTACAAAACACACACAAATAAAGTCAGATCTAAACATTGGAAAAATATTAATTGCTCATTGGTAGGCTAAGCTGTTATATTAAATAATGTAATACTATAAAATAAATATAATATAAACAAATATAATGTCAATATAATAAAAATGACAGTCCTACTTAAATTAATTTACTTTTTTAGTGCCATATCAATCAAACTATCAAAACTTATTTTACAGAACTAGACAAAATAATAACAAAATTCTTCTGGAAGAACAAAAAGTCAAGAATATCAAGGGAATTAATAAAAAAGAAATGTGAAAGGAGGTGGCCTAGCAGTACCAGATCTCAAACTGGATTACAAAGCAGCAGTCATCAAAACAATCTGGTACTGACTAAGAAATAGAATTGATGACCAGTGGAAGAGATTAGGTACACAATACACAGTGGTATATGCCCATAGTAATCTAGTTTTTGATAAGATCCTAGCTTGTGGGACAAGTACTCACTCATGGCAAAAATTATAGGGAAAACTAGAAAGCAATTTGGTAGAACCTAGGTATAGACCAACAGCTCACACCATATGCCAAGATAAAGTCAAATGGGTACATGAGTTAGACACAAAGGGTAATATCAGAAGCAAATTAGGGGAGCATGGAATATCTTACTTGTCAGATCTGTGGAAAAGCGAAGGATCTGTGATAAAATAAGAGATGGAGAACATTATGGGAAATAAAATAATTTTAATTACATGAAATTGAAAAGTTTTTGCACAAACAAATCCAATGCAGCCAAGATTAGAAGGAAATCAGAAAATTGGGGGAAATTTTTACAACAAGTTTTTCTGATAACGGCCTCATTTCTCAAATAGATAGAGAAGTCAGTCAAATCTGTAAGAATAGGAGTCATTCTTCAATCAAATGGTCAAAAGACATGAATAGGCAGTTCTTCAGAAGAAGAAATCAAAGCTATCCATTGTCATATAAAAATGCTCTAAATCATTATTTCCCCCTTTTCTCTTTAATATTTTATTTTCTCCATGTTTGTACATGTAAAAACAATTTTTAACATTTAAAAAATTTTTGAGTACCAAATCCTCTCCTTCCTTTTCTCCCGTGGTCTCTCCTGAGATGGTAAGCAATTTGATATAGGTTACACATGCACAATCATGCAACACACATCTCCGTATTAGTCATATAGATGAAAATACAGATTAAAAAAACCAAGAAAAATAAAGTTTTAAAAAAATATGCTGCAATCTGTGTTCAGACTCTATCAGTTCCTTCTACAGAGGCAGATAGCATTTTTCAGAAGTCCTTCAGAACTGTTTTGGGTCATTATGTTGCTGAGAATAGCTGAGTCATTCATAGTTGATCACCATACAATATGTGTGTACACCATATAATTGTGTACAATGTTCTTCTGGTTCGTTTCATTTAACTTTGCATCAGTCCATGTAAGTGTTTCCCAGTTTTTCTGAGAGAATAATTTCTTATAGCACAATAGTATTCCATCACTATCAAGTACCACAACTTGTTCAGCCATTCCTGTATTGATTGGCAATTTCAAATTCCTTGTCACCACAAAAAGAGTTGTGATTTTTTTTTTGTATGTACATGTCCTTTCCTTTTTATTTTTTCTCTCTTTGAGATACAGATCTAGTAGTGGTATTTCTGGATCAAAGGGTATGCACAATTTTATAGCCCTTTGGGCATAGTTCCAAATTGCTCTCCACAGTGGTTGAATAAGTTCACAACTTTACCAACATTGTGTCTCAATTTTCCCACATCCCTAGTAACATTTGTAATTTTTCTTTTCTGTCATATTAGCCATTCTGATAAGTGTGAGCTGGTACCTCATAGTTGTTTCAATTTGAATTTCCCTAATCAATAGTGATTTTTAGAGCATTTTTTTCGTATGACTATAGATAGCTTTAATTTTTTCTTCTGAAAACTGCCTATTTATATGCTTTGACCATTTATCAATTGGGGAATGACTTCTGTTCTTATAAATTTGACTTAGTTGTCTATATATTTGTGAAATGAGGCCTTTATCAGAGATACTTGCTGTAAAAATTTTTTCCCTCAGTTTCCTGCTTTCCTTCTAATATTGGTTGCATTGGTTTTGTTTGTGCAAAACTTTTAAAAATTTAATATAATCAAAGTCATCCATTTTATATTTTGTAATGCTCTCTGTCTCTTGTTTGGTCATAAATTCTTCCCTTAGATCTGACAGGTAAACTATTACATACTCTTCAAATTTGCTTATGGCATCACCCTTTATGTCTAAATCATGTATCCATTTTGATCATAACTTGGAATACAGTATGAGATGTTGGTCTATACCTAGTTTCTGCCAAACTTTTCCAATTTTCCCAGAAGTTTTTGTCAAATAGTGAATTCTTGTCCTGAAATCTTTAATCTTTGCATTTATCAAACACTAGATCACTATGGTCTTTTACCACTGTGTATTGTGTACCTAATCTATTCCACTGATCCACCATTATTTCTTAGCTAGTACCAGATTGTTTTGATGACTACTATTTTGTAATACAATTTGAGAGCTAGTACTGCTAGGTTACCTTTCTTGACATTAAAAAAATTGTTTGCTGATTGATTGACTGAACTGGAGGGGGTACTGGAAAGGATGGGATACTAGACATTGAAAATAGCATAAACAAAAGGCCAGTGAAACATAGCAAGTCTTGAGGAGAACAGTTTGGCAAGGGTATTAAACTAAAAGATAGGACTCTTTTTCTATCATCCACACTCACTTCTCCCTGTCTACTGGCTGCTTCCCTACTGCTTACCAACATATACCCATGTCTCCCCCATCCTCAAAAAAACCCTCACTTCATCCATCCCTACTAGCTGTCATCTCATATCTCCCCTGACTTTTGTAGCTAAACTCCTTGAGAAAGTTGTCTATAATAGGTGTCTCCTCTTTCTTTCTTTTTAACTCTCTACCATCTGTCTTCCAACCTGAAATCAGGTTGGAAAACTTCTCTCTCCAAAGCTACTAATCATTTCTTAATTACCAAATCTAATTTCTCAAACCTTATTTTCTGTGTCTCTGCCTTCTGTGTCATTGTCAATCACCCTCTTTTCTTTGATACTTTCTTCTAAGTTTTTGTGACACTGTTCTCTCTTAATTCTTCTTTGACCTATCGGACTGTTCCCAAGTGTCCTTTATGTACTTCACAGTATGCCCACCAACTGTGGGTGTCCCACAGGGATCTGTCCTGGGCACTCTTCACTTTTCTGTCTATATTGTTTTCCTTGGTGATCTCATAAGCTCTTGTGGATCCAATTATCATCACTCTGCTGATGATTCTCATTACTTATCCAGCTCCAACCACTCTATTGACCTTTAGACTAGACTCCCCAAATTATATATTTTGAACTGTATATCTTATAGACATCTTAAGCTCAACATGTCCCAAATTGAACTCATTAACTTTCCCCCAAAACCTTTCCCCTTTCCAAACTTTCCTGTTATCATCCTTCCATTCTCTAGACTTGTAACTTAATATTATCTTATATTTCCCACTCTCTGTCTCTTCCTCATATCCAATTTATGGATTTAATCTTCATAACATCTTTCACATATACCCCTTTCTCTTTTCTGACACAGTTACAACTATGATGCAGATCCTCATCACTTCATGCTTGGACTATTGCAACAGCAATAGGTTGGTCTACCTGCCAAAGTTTTTCTCACTCCAATCCCCCCTCCACTCAGCTTTCTAAGTGATTTTCCTAAAGCAAACATCTGATCACATTATCCTGTCACTCAATAAACCCTAGTATCTCCCTATCACTTCTAGAACCTAATATAAAATCCTCTGTTTAGAGTTCAAAGCCCTTCATAATACACTCCAAATACACTTTCCAATCTTCTTACACATTAGGCCTAATGTGGCCTCCTTACTCTTTTTTTTCTCTTAGTAGTAAAGATAGTTTTCAACATTAACTTTTATAAGATTTTGAGTTCCAATTTTTTTTCTCCCTTCCTTCCTGCCCTACCACCTCCCAAGATGGCAATCAATCTGATATAGGTTTATACATGTACAATCATATTGAACATATTTCCGCATTAATCATATTGTGAAAGAAGAATAAGAACAAAAGGGAAAAACCCCAAGAAAGAAAAAAAAAAAAAGATAGTATGCTTCAGTCTGCATTCAGACTCCATAGTTATTCTTCTGGATGTTGATAGCATTTTCCATCATAAGTCTTTTGGAATTGACTTAGATCATTGCATTGCTAAGGAGAGCTAAGTCAATGAAAGTTGATCATCACACAATGTTGGTATTATTGTATATAATCTTCTGGTTCTGCTCAATTCATTTGGCATCAGTTCATATAAATCTTTCCAGGTTTTTGTGAAGTCCACTTGCTCATCATTTCTTGTAGAACAATAGTATTCTATTACATTTATATATCACAACTTGTTTAGCCATTCCCTAATTGATGGGCATCCCCTCAATTTTCAATTCTTTGTCACCACAAAAGGGGCGGCTATAAATATTTTTGTACATATAGGTCCTTTTCCCTTTTTCATGATCTCTTTGTGATACAGACCTAGAGGTGGTATTGCTGGATCAAAGAGTGTGCACATTTTTATAGCCGTTTGTGTATAGTTCCAAATTGCTCTACAAAATGGTGGGATCACTTCACAACTCCACCAACGATGCATTAATGTTCCAATTTTCCCACATCTCCAACATTTA
Organism: Pseudochirops corinnae; assembly: GCA_028646515.1. NCBI lineage: Eukaryota > Metazoa > Chordata > Mammalia > Diprotodontia > Pseudocheiridae > Pseudochirops > Pseudochirops corinnae. Next base: position 401,266,058 of record CM053585.1, read on the forward strand.
TCATTTTCCTTTTTTTGCCATATTAGCCACTCTGATAGGTGTGAGGCGGTACCTCTGAGTTGTTTTAATTTGTATTTCTCTAATCAATAGTGATCTAGAGCGTTTTTTCACATGACTATAGATAGTTTTAATTTCTTCATCTGAAAACTGGCCTTCTTGCTCTTCTTCTACAAGATCTTTAACTCCTGATGCAAGATAAAGTCTCTAGGTGTGAACCTAGGTTTGGGGTGGGGAAAGTACTAAAAAGAATTTTAGCTGAGTCTTATAACTTAAATAATGTCTATAAATCTAATTGCTCTGGGGCACTTAGCCCATTAGGAGACCTTCAGAGATCACCTATGGCAAATAAATGTCCAAAAGATAAAGGGACTTGCTCAAAATTACACAGGCAGTTAGTGGTTGCTTGGTTATCATCCTTCATTCTCAAAGAGAACCAAAATGACATTACTATGGTAGAGTCAAGTTACAGTGTGTCGTACTGTGGCTGGTCAGACCCATATGAAATCGGAATGTTCTACTACAGGTCAGGCACAAATAGTCTGTGTGAACATTTGGGGTGGATTCCCTAAATTTACAATTAGTGGCAGAGCTGACAGGAAGTTACAAAAGTCCCCTCTGCTGCTGACTGCTCCTCTCACTGCCCAGGATGTCCTTACCTTTTCTGTGTCATGGATCTCCTTTGGCCATCTGGAGAAGCCTCCTGATGCCTTCTTAGAATAACATTTGTTGCCTATATTAATAACTGAAGGGAGTTCTAAATTTCAGTTAGAGATTAGTGAAAATAAAAATGACATTTTTACCCCCAATCCCTGCTCGTGGGTTATAAGAACCCCTGTACTATACCAAGTCTGCCTCTTGCTTAGGATATCCCAACTAAGCTCTGAACTTTCTGTTCTCTTTATATCGAGGGCTGGCCCTTACTTGTAGTACAGGTCTATCATTGTGTGGCTTGAAGAGAGGTAGAATGGACGTCTCTAGTCTCTTCTCCCCTCTACCTTTCTTCAAGGGAGACTTTATTTCATGCCTGGAGGGATATCAGGATATGGGGGCCAGAAACTTGGCTACTCTGCTCTCCTCAGAGAGAGAGGCCTAGAATTATATCTCTCTGCTCCCTTAAATATTATTAGTCATAAGGATGTAGTTTTCAGGTTCAAACTAACTTCTGATTATAATTTCATCAGTGAGGGGAAAGAAGGACTCCAAACTTGATAATCAAGACTTGACTCTCTTCTCATGAAATACCAGTTTCACAATGAACATACAGAACAGGTAGCTAAGAAGCCCATTTATCCAAATCATAGCAAAACATGGAAATCAGAGAAAGTATATATACAACATAGAGTGAAGGAGTTCTCTCATTGGCAAAATTTCCCAAAGTGACTTGTGTAGCAAGCTGGGGACAGGGACATGGGCAAGACAGCTGACTTCTTCCCAGAGTCTTTTCCTTCAGCAACCTAAAGTGGGATTGTCATCTTCCATCTCTTCTCCAGATGGCAGAAACAACCTTCAGAACCTGAAGAGAATAGACTTGAAGGAGGTCCAAAGACTTGGAGATTCTCCAGCTTGAAAAGGAACAAACCTCTCCTCTCTCTGGCTCTCTCCAGCTCTGCTCTACCCCTCACTCAGGCAAAGGGCATTGATCTCCAGGAGTAAATAGAGTCCCATACCATACCATATATTAGAATTTTATGTCTTCTGATTCAATAGCTGACAACAGCACTTAATACACAAAATTGTTGTCAACATGACTTATGAGTTGTCTTGAAATTTAAAAAAAAATCAACTTCACACCTACCAGATGAGGAAGGCATGGCTAGAAGCAGTTTCAAAAAAATGTAGGGGTTTTATTGGACTGTTAACTCAATATCAATCAACAGCAGAATATGGGAACCCCAGAAAGTTAATCTGATGTTACCCTGTAATGAAAGTGACTGATTGTGCAGGGAGTAGTCTGTCTATAGTTACTATCTACAGACCATATCTGTGCTGTTCAATTCCGGATATTGACAAGCTGGGCAGTGTCCAGAGAAGGGCACCTCAACACTGAAGGTCACTGAGATTACTTGAAGACCCTGGAAATGTTTAGTTTGGAAAAGATTTTGGGGAGGAACAGGAGTTATCTTCAGGTATTGGACTGTCACATGGAAGAGGGATTGATTAGGCTTGTTCTACATAGAGGGTAGAACTAGGAACAATGCATACAGGCAAGAAGGCTTAAGGAAGAGAAAGCACTGTAATAATAAGATTTCTGCAGAAGTATTATGGGCTGTCTTGGGATTTAAGTGGGTTCCCCTTTACTGAATGACTGGATGTGGTTATTATAGAGGGAAGTGCCAGCAATGATAAATTTTATCTTCCCACGATACTCTCCGCGCCCCCCCCCCCCCTTCCCCGTAGTGCAAGCCGGCCCTGAAATCAACTTTTTTAAAACAAAAACAAATTTGCTTGAGGAAGTATGGGAGAGAGACTTGGGATATAAGGTCCCTTTGGTAGGGAGACAGAGACTCTGGGACTCTGGACACCGTGAGCCTTTGCTAGGGAGGCCAAAGAGGTCAGTAGGGAGGAGCTTACCTGGGGACAATACCCCTGCTAGCTTTCTATTTTAACTAATTATTCTGTCTCGCAGGGAGGTGCTAAACCTCCTTGTTTCTAAAGCGGATGAAGGAGTGTAAATTGCCAAATTTTGGTTCCGTGGGACAAAACCTAGTTGCTGTGCTCTAGTTCTACTTCAGGTGAGTATTCCCGGAAAAGCTGATGTTCGGATATGAGTGGGGATAGGTGGGCAGCTGTGGCCACAGAAAAGACCAAGAGACTTAGAGCAGGGACGCTTTTAGGGTGGTCCTTGGGAGTTGTGTCCAAGTGCGCTAGTCCTCTAGCCTGTCACCCCTGTGCCTTGCTGCTGATGTGTGTAATTGAAGGGAGAGGGGTTAGGAGTCATATTCTGGCTCTGTTTGGTGTATCCGTATCGAAGATTATGCCTATAGGCAGTGTTGTTTAGTGGGAGGTCACTGGATTTGGTATCAGAAGACCTGGATTTGAATCAAGGTTCTTGTTACCTGTGTACCACTCAATGGTCTCTCTCCGTGTCTCAAAAATAAAGTTGTTGAGAGGCTGGACTAGGAGATCTCCATCTAAGGCCCCTTTCCTCTTGACCAATCACCCTAAGACAGAGTGTGAGGGACCAGAATGAAGTCGGACTGGGGCAGGACAGGGCGGAACAGGGCAGGGACGCCCCTGCGCCCCGAAGGTTGCAATTCTCTGTAGCACCTCCATTCCCTGGTTATCTCCCCTTCCTCCAGAGGACTAGTAAGTCATCTTCCCCCACTCTGGAAGACCTTCAGCTCCTCCCCCGAATCTGTTCTTTCCTTCTGCTAGAAAGCCCTTCCCCTTCATTTCTCCTCCCCAAGCTCGCCCTCCTCTTCCTTCGGTCTCCCCTCCTCTTTTCTCTCTTCCACTCCCCACTCTCCAGAGCTCTCCATCCCCCTCCTCGGCGCGGGGTGCAGTCTCAGCCCTAGTTCAGCCTTCCCGGGAAGCCACAGCCCCGCCCCCTCCCCCAAAGGAGCCCCCCGCCCCGCCCCCCGTTTCCACTGGAGGCGGCGGCGGCGGCGGCGGCTGGAGCGGGAGTCTGGGCGGCGGCTGGAAGCCTCATTCCAGCCCCCCCAACCCCCACTCCTCCGCCCGCCGGGAGGCCGGGGCCCCGGCTCGGGCAGGGCGGCGGCGGGGCTGGGGCACTGGCCCCAGGGCCGGCCGAGCGGGCAAAGTTGCGGAGACTCCGGCAGCCCCTGAAGAAGGAGGGGCGGGGAGGGCCGGTGCGGGCCGGCCAGCCCGGACGGAGCCTTCCCCCGGCCCGGCCAACGGGGCCAGGACAGGGAGAGGAGGGATCGGTAGGAGGAGGGCGGGGTGTCCGGGCAAGGGGAGGGGGCGCGGGAGCGGAGAAAGAGGGTGCGGGGGTCGGGCGGGACTCCTGGTGCCAAGAAGGGCTGGGAGAGGGCACCTGGAGGGGGGAGGCGGGAGGATATTAGTAAAGTTTCTTGGAGAGAATGAGGAGAATGGATAGAGAGGAGAGAGTTGAGAAAGTCTGGGTAATGGGAAGGGCCAGCCTGGGGCAGGGGGCAAAATGGGGTGCTGGGACGTGGGGGGGAGGGTTTGGGGCAGGAGGCAGGATGGGATGTACTATGTAGGGTGAGGGAGGATAGAGGTCGGATAGGAGAGCCTTAGCAAGAGGCAATACGGGGTGGTGGGATGTGGGTTTGAAGGCGGTCATTTTTGAAGAGCCTGGGCTCTTCAAGGACGGGGGTGAAGGAGGGCATTTTTGGAATGCTGGGGCAGGAGGCAGAATGGGTGCACAATGTAGGATAAGGGAGGAGGTAAGGTGAGGGAAGAGAGAGGACAAAGCCCTTTTGGAGAACCTGGGCAAGAGGCAAGATGGGGTGGAAGGATGTGGAGTGAGGGGATTTGGAGGGAGCCCATTTATCTGGTGGGGACTTCTAGTTGAGTAGGAGGAAAGGAGACAAGAGTAGATTGCTGGGGACAGGGCAGGCCTTCTGAACCTTGGGAGAATACCCACAATGACCCCATTAATGGTATTTAAGGCTGAGAGCATGTAGGGCTGCAAGGAGGGTGGTAGAAATGCTATTATTCACTTTATACAGATGAGGATACAGTCTCAGAGGGGTTGACTGGCCCCCAAGTTGTAGAGTTAAGTGTCAGCTATGGCTTATCAACCTAGGCCCACTCTGTTCAGATTCCTAGTATAACTTTTTTGCTCTGGGGAGAGGGCTCAGAGGGTTGCTGTTGTGTGGTGTCTGCCTTCATTCCCTTTTACACCCATCAGCATTTATCTTCAAAGTGGGATCATAGGCACAGGGAGGACATACTTCACAGAAGGTTATTTTGGAGCAATCCAAGGCCTGGGAGGTAGCCAATCAGCCTGCATGAGTTTGGAGGTTTAAAAAGTTTCTGCATTTTTTTAAAAATTAAAACTACAGAGTGTTTTTGAGAATTTTTTTTTTCATAAAATTGTGCCACAGAATGTTAGGATTGGAAAGGACTTGAGAGCTCAAGTCCAACCTCATTTTATAGGTGAAGAAACTAAGCCACAGGGAGGTTCTGTTTAATGACTTGCCTCTGGTCAGTCAGTCAGTAAATTTCACAGCTGGAACATATTTCCTCTCAGTCTTGTGCTCTGCATTTGTGTATCTTGGAGCTGCAGCTTCTGTATCTCTTCCTTGTTTGAGAAAGATGTAGTTCCCTTCCCTGACCTCTCCCCAAGAATTCTTGCAGTTTCTGTGACTGATTAGAGCTTTTAGGAAAATGGGAGAGGCCTCTGGCTGCCATCTTTGTAGGTGGGGAAGCAGGATTATGTCTCCAAATATGACCAAACTTTTAATCCTTTTTCTTGCCTCTATCACTGAAATTAGATAGACACTTCTGGGGGCCTGCCCACATTTGGGGAGAGGGGAAGAGTCTAAAAGTACATCTTAAAGTTTTTGTTCTATAAAATTTTGCTTCTTTTCTTTCCTTCCTCCCATTCTCTGCAGAGCTATGATGGCAGAGATCCCACTTCTTCCAAGAAGTTTTCCTTGACTAGCTCAGAGCAAGCATAGATTTGTGCTCAAATCTATCTTATGCAACAATATTTCTTTCCCTGATAAATATATCCATAGAGACATGCCTATGTATCGCATTATTGAGAAATATAGTCAACTTTTCGTTCTCTCTACAGCGGATGAGGGTAGCATTACAGAGACCTAAGTTATAGATAATAGAAAACAGTTTAACCCCCTAGACCATTTATTTATATTTGGCTTAGGAATGCAGTCAGAGAGACAGATATTTATACCCATCCCCTGCCCTCTGGCCCAGCCCGGATACTACTGACTCAGCTGGGCCTCCATGAGGAAGGAGGGGGATCTGGATGATTAGAACTCTCCAAACTAGTTAAAGTTAACTGTAGCAGTTTGGAGTTTGTGTTTGCCTCATCTCAGTTACCTTTAAGCTCCTTGTGGCCATATCTCCCTTCTCAATCAATAAACAGATCTTTATTAACAGGTATTACCTGTTATGTGCCTGACCTTGTGTTGGATATTGAGGACATAAAGAAATCTTAAGCCCCAGTCCTTAATTAGGCTGAAACCGGTTTGGGAACACACACACACACACACACACACACACACACACACACACACACACACGTTGAGAATTATGTGATAAATGCCAAACAAGTAAGCTTTATCTTTCAGCAGCATTTATAGAATACTTGCAGTGTACCTACCACCAGGTTAGGTGGAATGGGGGGTACAGAACTATATGATAGGGTCTTTGCCATTCAACACCTTGCAATCTAATTGTGAAACAAGATTTGCAAACATGAAATGAAGGAATGCAGGAATCTCCTCCACTACTTCCACCACCCCTTTGTCCACCATAAGGCCCAGTGGGGTATGCCTGCGTGTCCTTGGTGAGCGTGTTGGCCTTAGCCTGGCATCCCTTTGGCTCCAACCTGCCTTTTTAGCCTTAGCTACTAGTATCTACCCATATGAGTCTTATCCAGGTTAATTAATTGTCCCCTGAAGATGCCTTGCTTAGTTCGACTTCCCTATCTTTGCTCATGCTGTTTTCCTCAATTAGAATGCTCTTTCCCTATCCTCTCAGCAGCACATATGTGAATCCTTCCAGGTTAGCCCTCCTTGATTTGCCTCTCCTAACTCCTGTGACCCAGCACTCCTTTGGCACTTTATCATTCATTATTATTTAACCATTTCATATATGTGTGTCATCTCCTGAAGTACACTGAAGGCTTCTTCAGGCAGGAACCATGTCTCATGCTATTGCTGTCTTGCAACACAGTGCTGGACTCAGTGAATGTATATAAAACTATTGAATTAATGATAAGTGACCACTGGCTCCGAAGGAAGAGGGTCAGTGCCAGTTTCTCTAGAAAGACTGCTCACGGATGCCTCTTTCCACAGGAAGACCCCCAGATTGCCTGTTGTCTGTAAGCAGCCAAGACATTTGCAGGAGGACAAGAGAAGGCAGGTTAGTAGGAAGTTTGAAGAAGCCTCACTAGCTTGCTTACTTCTTGATTGGGTGGTAGGGGATGAGAGTATCCTGTCCTCTTAGTAGGAGATAGAATGACTGGGTTTTGGGCACTTGTAGGGAGAGAGCATTGTATACCCTCATTATTTTTCATTTGGAGCTAACATCAGTTGTTAACTTGTACAGTCATTTCAGCTTTTGCTGACTGTTCCAACTATACGGAAAGAGCTGAGGGAAGCAGGAGAGGCCTGTTAACTTCCTGCTTCCCACCCTTGAAAACCCTGGGGGAGCCAGGGTGGAACAACTGGATAGAAGGCCCAGGATTCCTGGCCACTGGGTAGTTTTCAGAGAGTCAGGCTATTCCTTTTCTTCTCCCTCCTCCACCAGTCCCTCCAATACAGGCTCCTTCATAGGCCACTGGGTAGACTTCATGCAGACCTGATGATGTTCTTCCCCCCCTGCTGGGAAACCAACACATTTTTTGCTCCTTGGTGGATCCTTGCCAGGAAATTTGCTTCCTTGTGAGTGCCAGCAGGGTGGCCTCAGAGTGGAGCAGGGCATAGCTGAGTCTTGTGTTGATCCTGAGTTGTAGTGGTTTTGCACATTGCTTGCAGGTCTGGTACCCACAATACCACCTTTGTTGTCCCTATAGAAATGTTGGGCAAGTCTCCTCCTGGGCTGCTCCCTGGGGCTGATCCAGGGGAGCTTTGGTTTCATATACTTGCATGCCACGTTGGAAAGGAGTGGGAATGTGTGAGTTCCCGTTTTAAGAAATTCTCCCTCCTTGTCAGTTGTCTTGATGCCTATCAGTTTTCAGCTATGCTGCTTTGGGATTTGGGGTGCTGCCTGTGTTTGGGTAGTCAAATGCAGCCGTGCAACCTGGCATGGATCTGAAAGAAATCAAGCCAAGCTGGAAATCAGGATGTGGATAAACAAGAACTTGAATATGAAAGGAAAATTATACTCACTTTACTGGTACTAGCTTTCTTTAGATTTTTCAAGTTTCTTGCTTTTAGGGAAGAGTGGCAACATCCTTAATTTGTGGAAGGATTTGGAGTGGGTGCAGAAGCTTGAATCATCTAGTTGCTAATGAAACCAGCTCATACAAAGCTTTGAGGAGAACTCAGGGGCCTTCACCACCCTGCACAAACAGACAGCACCTGAAACTATTATTTCTCTTCCTGCCCCTCTCCATCCTCCCCTCCCCTTTAAAGAAGTATGGTTATCCCTGAGTGTTTTGATTTCCAGAGCCTACAGCCTGAAAGAAAAGCCTCTTTGGTCTTTTGTTTCTTGTCCTTTGCTGTTGAGCATGAGGGTTTGAAAGGCACAGAGTTAATAAGTAATCTTAAAAACCTGCTTTCCGTTGAAAGCTGGGGGATGGGGAAGACAGAGGCTGTTTACAGAGATGGTATGGGTCTCTTGGCTAGTAATTAGGTCTTTGTATTCCGATTGTAAATCAGTGGTGGGTATGTTTTGATTATAAATCAGTACTTAAATTTTAACTGCATTTGGAGGTGGCCATGTTATCATCTTGGGTGGACCCTGACCTTTCAAGTGAGTAAATTTAGCATCATCTCTGGTCAAACATTGATTATTTAGCCTGGATTTCCCTCTTCCCTAACCCCCAGGCATAAAAATGTATCTGGGTACCTGTTTGTAGGGTAAAACTGGGAAAGGATTGGGGACCAGAAGTGTGAATGTAAGTGAGTGTATGTGTATGTGAGTATTGTGTTTGTGTATGTGGCTGCCTTCTGGCACATACATTGTTTTGTACAACTTGGAGACAAGAAGACCTGAATTCAAATCCCATTTCTGACACTTAGTAGTTGTGTGGCACACACACACACACACACACACACACACACAGAGCCATGGACAAATCACTTAATCTTAACTTGTTTATAAATTATACCTGAAAAAGTATCTCAGGTAGGTTGTAAGGTACTAAATGAACTGTGTACGTGAGCTACTTTTCAAACACCAAAGCACTATGCTTTTATTAGTCATCCAACTACCTCTTTTAGTGGAAAGAGGACTAGATTTGGAATCAGAGGACTTTGGTTAGAATCCTAGCTCAGCGATTTACTATACTGAGTGGCTGTGATTTCTCTGGGCCTCTGTTTCCTCACACATAAAATGAAGCTAAATAATGAGCTAAATTATTCTCTCTTTTGTGCCAAATTTGTGATCCTTTTATTCTGTCCTCTTCCTCTACCCCATTAGTATGGATATTCTGTGATTTAAAAAAATTTTTTTTTCGATTAAAACATTTCTTTTTTTCTCTCACACTCCTTAACCTAATTAATCCACACAAAAAAGAAAAATAAAATCCTTAAAGTCAATATACATAGTTAAATAAAGCAAATTTCCTCTTTGGCTATGTCCAATAATGTATGTCTTAAATTGCATTTTGAGCTACTTTCAGAAAGTTGTCATTTCCAAAGTTCTACAAAGCCAAAGCTGTGTTGGGAGCTGTATTCAGGGAACAGGAAAAGGAAAAATAATAAAGGAAAAAGGGACAGGAAATACTTGGGTAGGGCGCAGGGAAGGAGGGAGGGTCATGAGCTATATTAATTTTGGATGGTAATGTGACTTTTTTAAGAGAATGATACACAGATCCTTCCTTCCAAATAGGGCAGCTGTGATATTTCTCCCTTACTGTGAAATTTGTGCTAGAAGTGTTAGTGGTCTCTGTTACGAGGATAAAAATCAACATCATTTGCATAATGCTTTAAGGTTTATAAAATACTTCACAATTATTATCTCATTTGGGTGCTATCATCATCTCCATCTTACACATGAGGAAAATGAGTCAAGCAGAGGTGAAGTGATTACAGCTGAGTAAGTATCTGAAGCTTGATTTGAGCTCAAGTCTTGCCGACTCCAAGTTTAGTACTGGATCCACCGTGACGTCTCAGGGATAATCTTACGGTATCTGTCCGTACCTGTGACTATTGAATCACAGGGAGGAGGGAACTCACTACCTCTTAAAACAATTCCACTTTGGGGTAGCCCTGATTATTCGAATATTTTTCTTATATTGAGCAATTTTCACTCATTGCTTCTAGTTCTAACCTCTGGTGCCAAGCAGAATAAGGATCACTCTCCTACATGTAACCCTTCATATACCAGAAGACCCTTAATATTTTCCTCTTAAATGTTGCCATCTTAAGACTAAATAATCTTAGTTCTTTTGACTGGTCCTTGTACAGCATAGTCTCCAGTTCTCTCACCATCCTGGTCACATTTGTGGATGGGTTCTAGTTTGAACAAGCACTTATTAAGCACCTACTGTGGGTGCTTAATAGCCCCTGCATATACTAAGACAAAAGTGAAACAGTCCTTGCCCTCAAGGAGCTTATATTCTTCTTCTTTTTTTTTTTTTTGCTTTTTGGAGGGCGATTGGGGTTAAGTGACTTGCCCAAAATCACACGGCTAGTAAGTGTGTCAAGTGTCTGAGGCTGGATTTGAGCTCAGGTCCTCCTGATTCCAGGGCCAGTGCTCTATTTCCTGCACCACCTAGCCACCACACTTATGTTCTTCTTAATGTGAACCTTAAAGTACTATATATAACATTAGCTTTATTATTATTTTACTGAGGGAAACAACAAGTTTCTAAATAAATTTGAGGAAAGTAATTTCAGGCTGGTGAACATCATTAACCCACAGGGGTAGGGGATGGGCTTAAGAAGGACTTTATATAAGCAGTCATACTTGAGCTGAGTGAGGAGCTGGAGAATTAGAGATAGAAGTGAAGTGGGGCGGGCACAAGGGACAAACAGCCTGTAGAAAGTCATTGAAGCTGGAGATGAAATGTTCTCCCTTCCCCGAATCTTTATTTACTCTTAAAAGTTGTTATTTATTTATATTTATTGCTCTTTTTAAAAAATAAATTTTGAGGGGGTGCTAGGTGGCGCAGTGAATAGAGCATGGGCCCTGGAGTCAGGAGGACCTGAGTTCGAATGCGGCCTCAGACACTTCACAGACAGACAGACACACACACACACACTAGCTGTGTGACTTTTGGCAAGTCACTTAACTGTAATTGCCCTGCCTTCCCCCCTCCAAAAAAAAATTTTGAGTTTCAAATTCTCTCCCTCCTGCCAACCCCTCCCCCACCCACTGAGAAGACAAGCAATACGATCTCAATTATACATGTGAAATCATAGAAAACATATTCCCATATTAGCCATTCTGTGAAAGAAAAGGCAAGAAAATGAAAGAAAGTGAAAAAACTATGCTTCGGTTTGTACTCAGAAGTTCATCAGTTCTCCCTGAGCAGGTGGACGGCACCTTTCATCAGGAACTGTCTGCAGAATTGTCCGGGGTCATTACACCAATCAGCCTCCACGTCTTTTACAGTTGATCATCATGACAATAGTGCCTTACAGTTTTGCTCCTCGTTTTGCTCACTTTACTTTGGATCAGTTCATATAGGTCTTTCCATGTTTTTTTCAAACCATCCCTCTTGTCGCTTCTCCATCACAATCATATACCACAACCAGGTCAGCCATTGTCCAGTTAATAGGCATCCCCTCAATTTCTAATTCTTTGCTACCACAAAAAAGGCTGCTATGAATATTTTTGTACATAGAGATCATTTTCCTTTTACTTTGATCTCTTTGGGATCTTATTATGAATCATAATGTAACTATCTGATATGCAGAATGTATTTTCATTGTTACAAATTGAACATAACCCACAGGTTGAGAACCGCTGTATTAGAAGTATTGCTGGGTCAAAGGGTATGCTGAGTTGTATAGCCCTTTGCACATAGTTCCAAACTATTCTCCAGAATGTTTGGACCAGTTCACAACTACACCCACACTGCATTAGTGTACCTACTTTCCCACATCCCCTACAGCATTTTTCATTTCTAATAGATGTGAGTTGGTACCTCAGCATTGTTTTAATTTTTATTTCTCCAATCAATAGTGATTTAGAGCATTTTTTTGTATAACCATAGATAGCTTTAATTTCTTCTAAAAACTGCCTGTTCATATTCTTTGAACATTTATCAATTGGGGAATGGCACTTACTTGTATAAATTTGGCTCAGTTCTCTGTATATTTGAGAAATGAGACCTTTATCAGAGAAACTAGCTGTAAAATTTTTTATATTATTTTCTTGTCTATGGTGCCTTTTAGCAAAATGTTTCCCTGATTGTCTTTTATTTAGGTGTATTTTTGCTTTTGCTTTGTTTGAGGTCATGATTGCTACCCTTCTCTCTTTTTTTTTTTGGCTATAGCTGAAGCATGATGGATTCAACTCTCACTCCTTATTTTAACTCTATGTGTATGTCTTTCTGTTTTAAATATGTTTCTTGTAAAGAACATATTGTTGGATTCTGGTTTCTAATCTTTTCTGCTATCTGCTTCCATTTTTTTGGGTACATGCATCCCATTCCCATTTACAGTTATGATTACTAACAATGTATTTCCCTCTTTCCTATTTCTTCTGCTTTTCCTTCTCATTCTCTTTTTATTCTGTTCATCCTCAAAAGTTTGTTTTGCCTCTGACCACTGCCTCCCTTAATTTTCCTTCCCTTTTATCATCCCCTTCCCCTGACTTTCTCTTATTCCCTTTTCCTCCTACTTCCTTGTTGGGTAAGATAGTTTTCTATAGATGAATATGGAAATGTTTTGCATGATTGCACATGTGTAACCTGTATCAAATTGCTTTCTCTCTCAGAAGGGGGGTGGAGTGAGAAAGAGTGAGAATCTGGAACTCAAATTTAAAAAAATGAATGTTAAAAATTTTTTACATGTAATTGGGAAAAATGAAGTTATTAAAAAATGTTTGAGTTGCAGGACTAACTCAGTATAAGATATGGCATAGAAGATGATGGATTAAATTTGTAATATATAATTTCTTATAAAAAGATGGATTTCTATACCAAATTGAGTGTATATTTATTCTTCCTTCTTTGAGCTAGTTCAATGAAAATGAGATTTGAATGTTGCTTGTACTCCTCCTCTGTTCTGCCCTCCACAGGAAAAGCTCTTCCTTGCATATCTTTTTTTGTGTGAGATAATTTTCCCCATTCTTCCTCACCTTTTCTCCTTTCCCCACTACATGTATCTTTCTTACCCCTTCATATTTTTTTTGGAGATCATCCCAACATCATCAGCTCATACCCATGCCCTCTGTCTACATAGACTCCTTCTAACTGCCTTAATAATGATAAAATTGTTTAGGAATTACCTATGTCATCTTCTCATATAGGAATAGAAACAATTTAACCTTATTGAGTCTCTTATGATTTCTCTTTCATATTTGCCTTTTTATATTTCCCCTTAAGTCTTGTATTTAAATGTCAAAGGCTCTGGCCTTTGCATCAAGAATGCTTGAAAGTCTTCTATTTCATTAAATGTCCACTTTTTCCTCTGAAGGATTATACTCAGTTTTGCTGGGTAGGTTGTTCCTGGTTGTAATTCTACTTCCTTTGCCTACTGGAATATCATATGCCAAGCCCTCCATTCCTTTAACATTGAAGCTATTAATTCTTGTGTAATCCTGATTGAGGCTCCATGATATTTCAATTCATTCTTTCTGGCTGCTTGTAATATTTTTTCTTTGACCTGAGAGCATTAGAATTTAACTATAATAGTTTCAGGAATTTTTATTTTTTAATTTCTTTCAAGAAGTGATCAGTAGATTCTTTCAATTTTGATTTTACCCTCCAAATCTAAGATATCAGGTCTGTTTTCCAATATAATTTTTTGAAATTTGATGCTTAGGTTCTGTTTTTTTTTTTATTAATCATGGCTTTCAGGTAGTCCAGTATTCTTAAATGATCTCTCCTCGAACTATTTTCCTGGTCAGCTGTTTTTCCAATGAGGTATTTCACATTCTCTTCAATTTTTTCATTTTTGACTTTTAAAATTATTTCTTGGTGAATCATGGAGTTATTAGCTTCCAGGTGTCCAATTCTAGTTTTAAAGAATTCTTGTTAGTCGAGTTTTGTGCCTCTTTTACCATTTCGTCAGTTCTGTTTTTTATGGTGTTATTTTCTTCAGTATTTTTTGTGTGTCTCTTTTATTTACTAAACCGTTAATTCTCTTTTCATAATTTTCTTGCATCACTCTCATTTCTTTTCTCAATTTTCCCTCTACCACTCTTATCTCTTTAATTCTTCTAGGAATTCTTGTTGGGGTTATATCTAATGAGCACTTTTTTTTTTTGAGGTTTTGCTTGTAGATGTTTTTGACATCATTGTTGTCTTCTAAGTTTGTGTCTTGATTTTCTCTGCCATTGTAGTAGCTTTTTTATGGTAAAGTTCCTTTTTTTTCTCCTCATGGTTTGCTACTCATTTCCCCAGCCTATTTCTTCGCTTTGAATTTTATTTTAAAGTTGGGTTTGCTCACCTGGGGGTGGGGAGGCACTCTCCCAAGCTTTAGGTTTTGTTATGTTGCAGTTTTTAGGGCTAGTTTTGGGGGTCTGCAAGTTTTCAGTGTTTGCAAGAAAACCTAAGGGGATAGGTGTGCTCATTGTTCCCTTGGTCTTGCTCTGGTCTTTACCCAGCAAGAGCCTCTGCCCCCCTGCAGCCTCAAGTGCTAGTGCTCCTTTTGACCCTGGAACTGTGACCAGGTTGCCTGCTATCCTGCCACAGCAAGAGCTAGAGCTTCTCTCTGCCTTGGAACTCTGACCAGAGTCCTTGCTCCCTTGTGATCACCTGTAACCCAGAACTACACATGGGACATGTTCTGTACCCAGTGCCAGCAAAGGGTCCCCTGTAATCTCTTCCTGACAGTTTTTCTGACCCCCTTCCCATCTTTGGGCTGAAGGTTCCTGAAGCTGTTGCTGCTGCTGTTGCAGCTGCCTCCAAGATCCACCACTGGTGTTGCTGTCATGTGCATTCCAGGCCAGCCCCCACCCCAGTGTCCCAGATCTCTCCTGCAGACCTTCCAAGTTGCTTTGATCTGGAAAAATGTCTCATTCTGACCCTTTGTTGGATCTGCTGCTCCAGAATTTGATTTGAGGTTTTCTTTTAAAGTTGTTTGGAGGGGAATGTTTGTAGAGTTTGACTAGGTTGCTGTCTCTACCCTGCCATTTTGGCTCTCTCTCTCCCTCCACCCTCTAATCCAAATATTATTCTTCTAGGAATGGCAAGTAGGCAAGCTTGACTGGACCATAGGAATGTGTGGGATAGCAATGTGAAATTAATTTGGAAAGATAGGTTGGAGCCAGTCTGTGAAGGGCTTTAAATGTCAAATAGTAGTTTATTTTTTTTCCCTAGAAGCAGTGGGCAGACATGGAAGCTTTTAGTATGGAGGAATGAACTGTGCTTCAGTAATATCCTTTGGTCTCTGTGAGGAGGATAGCTTGGAGAAGAGAGAGCTAGTGTGCAGGATGACCAGTTAGGTGGCCAATGCAATAGTCTGAGCTGGAGGTATGAAGGCCTGAGCTTGGGCGAGGTGGTGGGTTTGGGAGTGGCTTGTAGGAGTTGATGAAGAGTGGAGAGCTGAGAATGACTCAGGTTATAAACCTGGGTGACCAAATTTAATGGTGATGCCCGTGGGAAAAAATAGGGAAGCTAGGAGAAGAGAGCTACATTTAGAGGAAAAGATACCAAGTTTGATTTTGTACATTTTGAGTTCAGCTTGGCCAATAGGATAATCAGGTTGAGATACCTAATAGGCAGCTGGTGAGTGTGTGTGTGTGTGTGTGTGTGTGTGTGTGTGTGTCTGTGTGTGTGTGTGTCTATCGGCATATATATGTGTGTGTATATATATATATATATACATGTATGTGTATATATGCATGCGCATGTGTGCATGCGTGTGTATTAGGAGCTATTATACAGAGGTAATTGAGAGTTGATGAGATCAATGAGAAGGTATAGAGAAAAGAAGATATAACCCTTGTGATATATTTAGGTAGCAGGACATAGATGATGTTACAACAAAGAAGAATGAGAAAGAGCTGTGAGGTAGTTAGGATGAGACATAGGAAGAAGAAAGGCCAAGAAAGGCCAGAGAGAGGGGGTGGTATTTAGGAAGAGAGGATAGTCAATAGTGTCAAACGCTGTAAAGAGGTCAAGAAGGCTGAATCCTGTGAAAGAGCTATTAAATTTCACAATTAAGAGATCATTGGTAGCCTTGGTGAGAACAGTTTTTGTTAGTGTAGGAAGCCAGACTTTGAGAAGCGATTGGGAGGCAAGGAAGTGGGGAAAAGTGCTATTTTTGGACTGCTTTTCTACTAGTTTGAAAGGAGGGAGAATTATAGAGAAATAGCCTAAGGGAGTGACAGGGTCAGGTGTAAGGGTTTTTTAAAGATGAGGAAAAAAGGATGCACCAATGGATTAGCTAGAGGGGTTGATGGTGGAAGTGATAAACTCTGGAGGAGATCAGAAGATATAGGAGGAGATAAATCAAGTCTAAGTTGAATTATATCCATTGTAAGTCAACTATATTTTTCAACAAACATTTATTAAATCATCATGTACAAGGTAGTGTGCTAGGTGCTGTGGGAGATAGAAAGATGGAGAAGCAGTTATCCTTATTCTTATGGAATCTATATGTTTGGTAGGGAAAGAAGAATTCTGTCTCAAGTCTTCTTGACTCTAGGCCTGACTTTCTTCTTGAGGCCACCTACACAACTTTTCGGGAATGGATATTGAAGGTGATGTGGTTTTTAAAAATCATCAAGCCAGCAAGTAAATGCTGAACACCTATGAGCCAAGCAGGGTGGCAAGCATTGGTATAAATGGATGTAAAACATGGCAATGCATCTTCATGTCTTGCCAAACAAAGGGTTAATGCCATTTAACCACTTTGTGGCATGATTTATTTATTTGTTTTTATGTTTTTAAGCACAGTGTACTTGATTCTAAGGAGAGATTACATAGACAGCTCATAAACCACCAAGAAGTCTACTTTTCTTTGCAGTGTGAGGAATTGGAATAAAACTTTGCAAAAAGGCCTAATCTTGACTAGTAGCCACTCTTCTCCCTCTTGGCCCCTGCCAAGACTTAGGATTGTTAGCAGGGCTTTGATTCTATAGTGTTAGAGGATTATAACTTTGTTCAATCCATAAAAACCGGCAGGTTTTTGGTTTTTTTGTATGTGTGTTAGATGAGATGATGAGGGAGAAGAATTAATATATTTATTGAAACAGAAAGATACCTTAAAGATCTTTTGGTCTTGTCCACCAGTCTTACACA
>CM053585.1:401283760-401297775 GCA_028646515.1 Pseudochirops corinnae
CTGACTTTAGTGGGAAGTATCTTTGTGTGCGTTTTGGAGTTCTAGGATTGGTTTAGAGTCCTATTTTATGGGTATTTTGGGGTGGCTATGTGAGAGCTGCGATATGTTGCTGCTGCTATGCCGCCATCTTGGCTCCGCCCCCTGTAACAAAGTTGAGTGCTGCATATATTATGTCACCTACCTCCCTGTAAATCTTCCCCTAAGGACTGCTTTGTCTACATTCTAAAAATGTTGTTATATTGTCCCATTGTTGCCATTTTTGGGGGAACAAAGTTATTTGTGGTTTTTACTGTTCTTTGACTCACAGTTCTTTAGGATATCAATTACAAATTAATTTTAATGCTTCAGGTTCTTTACTGAATGATGTGTTTAATATTTCTTCTTTTCTACATATGTTTATGAGACTTTTATTCCCTAATGGTCAGTTTTTGGTAAATCTGCCATTTACTGCATGGCAAGTATATTTCTTTTATACCCATTTAGTAATCATTAGAAAGGTCTAGCTAATTTTCCTAAATTCTGTTTAGGAATTTATCCCTTCCTTTCTTCCTTATTTTCTTCCTTCTTTTCCTACTTCTAAAAAGGGTATGTTGAGGTCACTAGTCATTATAGTTTACTTGTTTATTTCTCCTTGTAAATTCTTTTAACTTTTTCTTTAAGTATTTAGATGCTGTGCCACCGGCATGTACAGAGGGTATTCCTGAAAGGCTTAGTGCATTCTAAACATTAATAGCTATTTTAATTTTATTTTTAGTTAGTAGGTATTTTAAAGCTATTAAAGCTTAAAGTGCACTAAGACTTTTGGGATACCCTGTATATTTAATATTGATTAATTTATTGTCTGTGGTGTCATTAATCATAATATAGTTTCCCTTTTTATCTCTTTTTATAGTTTTATAGTTTTGCTGTGGAGTTTGTCTCTTCTTTTGAGTTTTTCTCTTAGGCATCCCTGGGGCCATATTGTTTCTTTATTGCCATTGTTTTCTTTTTCTTTTTTTTTTTTTATTTATTTTTTAAGCCTTATTACCTAAATGGAAACTTTTTCTTAGTACCAGGCTCTGCACACTTATGGAGGGAATTTTGGGACCTCAAGAGTGTCTCAGACCAGCAACTTATAAACTTTCAGTACCTTAATCAATGTGGTCTAGCATGTGTTCTGATCTCTGTCCTTTTGATTCAAGCTTTACAGGCTTCAGACCTGGTTTCAGGGTCTCAACAATACAGCTGCTGGTTCACCCCCTTTAATAGATAGCTACTGGACAGAACTGCAGGTCCAACATTGGTGTGTGTTCTCTACCCACAGTAAACAGTTGTAGGCTCCACCATCCTGGTGGAGATGAAAATCTCTTTCATAGTGACACAGTCAAAGTTTTGCTTTTGTCTTTGTTCCAAGCCAAGGTAGGGACCCAGCAGAAGTCACCAGCCTCAGTTCTGGTAGTGGAAGGCGTCTTCATGGGCTTTCCTAGTTGGGTTCCTTCACCAGTGCCTGAAGGCATCTGCCTCTCTTTCTTCCAGGAAAGGAGAAGACTTAGTAAAGGACATGATTACAGGATCATAGAATTAATACTAGAAGGGACCTTAGAGTTCATGTAGTTCAATCCTCTTATTTTATTTAAAATAAAAAAAAATATATGTGTGTATATATATATATATATATATATATATATATATGTTTTTGAAGCACAAAACATGCTTTCTTGCTCTTTCACCTCTCCCCAATTGAAAATTAAAGAAAAACACTGTTACAAACATATATAGCCAATAAAAACATATTTCTACATTGACCATGTCAAAACAATTATCATTTTGCCTTCTGAGTATGCTTCATCAGTCCTTTGGAACTGCAGTTGGTCATTCATTGCATTGATAAGAGTTTCTATTTCTTTCAAAGTTGTTTTCCCTTACCATATTGCTGTCATTGTATAAATTATTCTTTTGGCTTTGTTCACTTCACTTGGCATCAAATCGTACGAGTATTTACAAGTTTCTCTGAAATTATTTCCATTGTCGTTTCTTATAACAGAATAGCTCCAATAACATTTCTATACCATAACTTGTTTGTCCATTCTCTCATTTACGGGCATCCTCTCAGATTCCTGTTCTTTGGCAACTCAAAAGACATATAAATATTTTCATACATTCTTAGAGTTTGTTTTACTTATGGTTAATTCTTCCCTTAATCCACCCTTCCCTATCTGCCCAATCCCCCTCCTTCCTTTACTTCCTATTTCCATGTTGAGTGAAATGTATTTTTGTACACAATTCTCTCTGTGTGTGTATATGTATGTATGTGTGTTCTTTCTTCCTTTAACCAGATGAGATGAGAGTGAGGTTGGACTGTCTGTTGCTCTCCCCCACTCCCTCCTCCTTGTTTGAATAGAGGTCCCTATTCATTCTAATTATGTGAAATATTTTCCCTTGGCTTTCCTTTCCCTTCCCTCTCACCAAGTATATTCCTCTTCCTTTCTTTTTCCATACTTCTTTTAAGATCATCAAGACAAACAGGACTAAACTAATCCCATGCCTTCTATCTAATTAGACTTCTTCTGTGACCCCTGATGTTGACAGTGTTCGGGGGGGGGGGGTCACATGTATCATCTCCCCACATTTATGTGTAAGTAATTTATCCTTTTAAGTTCATTGCCATTATTCATTCATGTTTACCTTTTTATGTTTCCCTTAACTCTTGTGTTTCCACTTCAGAGTTCCCTTGTGGTTTTTTTTTACCCTCAGGAATACTTGGAGTTTCTTTATTTTTTCATTAAAGGTCCATTTCTTCTCCCCTGTAGCATTATACTGAGTTTTGCTTGGTAACTTATTCTTGGTTTTAAGTCCATATTCTTTACCTTCTGAAATAATGTATTCTAAATACTCTTCTCCTTTATACTGGTGGCTACTAAATTGTGAGTGATCCTAACTATAGCTCCTTGGTACTTGAATTTTTTTCCTTCTGGCTGCTTGTATTTTTCCTTTGATCCAGAAACTCTGAGTTTTAGCTATGATGTTCCTAGGAATTTCTATTTTGAGGTTTATTTCATGAGGGGACCAGTAGGTTCTTTATTTTCTTCTTTACCCCCTGGTTCTTAGAGATCTAGGTAGTTTTCTTTTAAGATTTCTTGAAATATAGTATCTAGACCCTTTTTTGGTCTTGGCATTCAGATAGTCCAATAATGCTTAAAGGTTTCTTCTCCTCAAACTTTTTCACATCAGTCATTTTCGTGATGAGATGCCTTATGTTTTCTTCTCTGTCTCTTTTTTCCAGCCTTTGATTTCTTGTTTTCTCACATAGAGTTATTGGCTTCTATTTGGTCTGTTCTAATTTTCAGGGAGTTTTGTTGCTTGGGCAAGATTTTGTACTTCTTGTGCCAAGTGGTTAATTCCCTTTCCAGTTCTTTCTTTCAAAGCTTTCTCTTCCAATTTTTTTTCCTCAAGTATTTTCATTTCATTTACAAAAACATTTTTTTAAACTTTTGCTTCATCTTTTCCAGGAATTCTAGTTGAGTTTGTGCCCAGGCTATGTTTTTCTCTGAGGCTTTGCTTGTAGATGTTTTGAAGCCATTCTCTTCTACTTTTATGTTTGGAGTTTTCCTGTCACCATAATAGCTTTTTATAGTGAGATTCTTTTTTTTGTTTGCCCATTCTTCCAGCCTACTTCTTGACTTTGAACTTGATTTAAGGGGTAGGTTCTGCTGTACTTCTGCAAGGAAGACCCAGACTGGGCTTGTTGCGGCTTTCTTATTGAGAATTATGTTATTCTAGGATCTTGGGGGCCTGTACTTTCAGTGCTCTGATCCAGGACAGAGTCTTATTGCCGCCTCTTTTTTCTAAACTCCACAAGTTTTTGACCTGGGTTTTGGTCAGAACAACAACTGACTGCAGCTGGACTCAGTCACTGTCAGCTAGCTCCAAAGCTCTGCTGGTTCAGAGTGCAGTATTGTAGACCCTTTAGGTCTAGATTCCTGCCCTGGTATTTCTTTTGCAGGCTGTCCTAGATGCTAATACTGAAGTCCTGCTTTGCTCTGGGTTTATGAGTCAAACAGCTGTTTGACTTGTCTTGTCAGACTTGCTTCTGAACTTTCTCCTTTCTCAGTACACTGCCTATGGCTTCCTTACCCAGGAATGACATCCCTGTGCTTAGGTCTCCTTCTCAATCTGCTTTGGATCTGTGACCCAGACTTGTAGTAGTGGGTGAAAAAGTTGCTAGTTGACACCTGTCCCTCTCCCAGTGCTCCAGTATGGATCTGGGAGTGGATATAAGTATGGGACTTCTCTTTCCCTGGGCTCTGGAGTGCTCCAGGTGTGGTGTGCCCTTGGCCCAACCCCAATGTCCATAGACTTCCATGTCTGTCTCCTTATGCTGAGTTGGTCTAGAGCAGTGGTTCTCAACCTTCCTAATGCCGCGACCCTTTAATACAGTTCCTCACGTTGTGGTGACCCCCAACCATAAAATTATTTTTGTTGCTACTTCATAACTGTAATTTTGCTGCTGTTTTGAATCGTAATGTAAATATCTGATATGCAGGATATATTTTCATTGTTACAAATTGAACATAAGCCACAAGTGGAGAACTGCTGGTCTAGAGACATGACTCACTATGACCTTTTCTGAATTTCTCCATCAGTCTTCAGTCTGGTACATTTTCTAGGACTGTCTGGAGCAGGTTTGTGGGCAGGAGCTCAGCTACATTGCCTTCTGCTGTTCCATGTTCCAGTCCCCTCATTTCACAATTATCTGTCAAACTAATAAAGCACTAGTCTAGCCATGTCCCCTTCTCTCCCATTCATTAAATTCCAGTGGCTCCCTATTTCCTCCAGGATAAAATATCAGATCCTCTGTTTATCTTTTAAAGCCCCATTTTGGTCTTCTTACCCCTTGTGGTCCCTTATATACTCTGATCTAGTGACACTGGCCTCCTTCCCGTTCCAAGTACAGGACTTTGCATCTCTAGACTCTGGGCATTTTCGTTCACTGTTCCTCATGCCTGGGTTGCTCTTTGTTTTCATCTTCATCCTCTGGCTTCCCTGACTTTCTTTAGATCTCAGCTAACTTTCTACAAGAAGCCGTTCTCAGTCCTACTTAATCTTAATACCTTCCCTCTGATACCATCCCCAATTGCTTGTTTATATGCTCCTTGCATATTGTCTTCTCCATCAGACAGTGAGCTCCTTGAGAGCAGAGACTGTCTTTTGCTCTTCACCAGCACTGTGTTCTCAGTGCCAGGAACGTAAGAGACATTTAATAAATGCTTGTTGCATTGACTTCTACAGGGTGAGGAACCTGAGGCCTGGAGAGATCAGATGATTTTCCCAAGGTCATGTAGATAGCAAATGGAAGAGCCTGGTTTTGAGTTTCGATCTCTAACTCCAAATCCAGCATTTTAAAGTATTTTCAAGGCTGTTTCATAGAGTGTGCATTAGACTTCTTTTGCTTGGTTTTGCCTGGCAGAATAAGGGTGAAATATTTGGAATTACAAGGAGGTAAGCTTTGGATTCACATTGGGAGGTAGTGAGTTTCCCATAACTGAAGGACTTTAAGGAGAGATTGGTTGACTGCTTTGTGGGATATCATAGAAGAAGTCCCAGCTTGATGTAGGATGGGCCAGATGGTCTTATGCTTTTCTTCCAGTTCTGTTATTCTGTGATTCTTTGGTCTTAAGTAAATTAATATTAAATTGGTTAGAGTATACCAAAATCCACTGATAGAAGAGCGGAAACCTTTGAATCTTAGTCCTCATGAGCACACACAGTCTGATGTTCAGATGTAAAAAATGTTATCTGTTGATAGAAGGCATTGTTGTGAATGTTGTGAATGCTGAAGGTTTATGGGGCCCGTCTCTGACACTGAGTCTTAGAAGCTCATTTCAAGTACTGCCTGCCTGTGTCTCTTCCTTTTCCTGGATAAAAGAGTGGAAGAACATGGAGAAGTTGGAGAAGATTGAGATGGGTTGTAAAGTGCTTTGAGATTGTTGGTCCAGAAAGCTATGTGTCTTTTGCCAACTTCTTTTCTCTGGAAAAGAAGGTGAAAAAATCATAGTCATATAATTAACTATATAGCCAAGGGAAGGAAGGAAATATAGGTTAAGATTATAAGGACTGGGGGAACAGAGAGGGATGAAGGGACTGGAGATTGTGAGCATGAGTAGTAGATTAAGGAGGAGAGAAGGTTATGGTTAGGGGAATTTCAGTGTTCAAGATCACAGAGTTAGCACAGTTACAGGTGATGCTGAGATCTAAGGTGTGACCATCCCTCTAAGGTGATTGACATGGTGAAGTTCTGTGCCATGGAAAATGAGATCAAGTGTTGGAGGACGCACATCAATGTGTATATTGAAGTCCTGAAGTATCAGTACAGGTCGAGGAGGAGAGGAAATCTGTGTGTCATATACTGAACCTTGAGAAAGGAAGTCAAGTGATCAGAAGCAATGCTGTATATTGGAAGGAGAATTGGATTTGGAGGCAAAGGACCTTGTTTTGTATCTTGTCTCTGCTATATATCTGTGTGACCTTGGGAAAGTTACTACTACTCTTTTCCTGAAGTCCCTCTAACATTTGTCATTTTCATTTTTTTTTCCAGTTTTGCAAATCTGATAGGTGTGAGTAGGAAACTCAGAATTGCTATAATTTGCTTTTTACTAACAATGAGTGATTTGGAACATTTTTTTCATTTCTTTCTTTGAAACCTGTTCATGTCTGACCGTTTATCTATTGGGCAGTGGTTCTTGTCCTTTTAAATTTGAATTAATTCCTTTTACTATCAATTGGGAAATGGCTCTTATTTTTATAAATTTTACTCAATGCCCTATATATTTGAGAAATGAGACTTTTATCAGAGAAATTTGCTATAAATTTTTCTCTCCAATTCCCCGTTCCTACTAATTTTGGTTACGTTTGTTTTGTTTGTGCACCACTTTTAAATTTTATGTAATTAAAATTATTAATTTTATCTTGTGTGATCCTCTCTATCCCTTGTTTGGTCTTGAATTCTTCCCCTATCCATAAATTCAAAACATAATTTCTTTCTTAATCCTGAAATTTGTTTATATCACTCTTTATTTCTAAGTCACATCTCAGTTTGGAACTTATACTGTTGGTTGCTCTCTGATTTCTGCCAAGCTGCTTTCTACCTTTTCCATCAGGTTTTGTTAAATAGTGAGTAGTTATTCTAGTAGCTGGGGCAATTGAACACAATACTTCTGTATGTTGTGTACCTAATTTGTTCCACTGAGCGACGTCTTTATTTTTTAACTAGTACCCAAATCTTTTGATGATTATTGCTTTGTAATAGAGTTTGAGATCTCCTACTAGAAAGCCCTCTTCCTTTCCATATTTTCATTATTTCCTTTGAAAAAAATTTTTTTGGAGGGGGGAAGGCAGGGCAATTGGGGTTAAATGACTTGCCCAAGGTCACATGGCTAGTAAGTGTTAAGTGTCTGAGGTTGGATTTGAACTCAGGTCCTCCTGACTCCAGGGCTGGTGCTCTATTCAGTGCACCACTTTGCCGCCCCTCCTTTGAAATTTTTGACCCTTTGCTTTTATAGATGAATTTTATTGTAATATTTTTGTTTTCCTCACATGGTTTGGTAAACTGAGCCTGTAGATTTTACTGTCTTTACATGTGGCAGTAGGTTTTGGAATGAGGAGGTCTCCCAACCCAATCTTTGAGAGTATCCAAGGTTAGAGTCCTACTCACCTGGGGCCAAGGATGGAATAAGGAAAAGGAGGCGCTGGTGCAGGGGCCACAGCCCAAACCTCCCTGTGTGCTCTAGTTGAGATGAGCTGAGGCTTTGTTTTTTCAGATGGAAATGGCAGGTGCAGGGCAGAGTAGGTTCTGCCCTCACATGTGGCAGCCTCCATGGCCCCCACAGGGCACTCCCAAAATATACTCGGGCCCTTCATGTCAGGAAGGATCATCTGACACCAGGTTTGCACAAGAGAAAAAGCAGCAAAATCCTGTCCCCTTGTGCCTATTCAGGGTCGGCTAAGTCCAGAGTATTTTTCCCTTTGCCTGACCTTGATTGGATCAAGGTTGGCTGAAACTGAAATCTTGAAGGAGTACCCTGTGTTGGAAAAGGAAGCCTTGGGGAATGGAAAGATTTCTCAGATACCAGGAGGTGATCAACAGTGGCAAAGCAAATGAGTCTCTGACTTGGTTCGTATTTCAGAAACGTGTCTACTACAAAGTATGAAAAAATCTGTTTTCATATGGATGTGAAAATCCAGTTAAATTTGTACCTTTGTCCCTTTGCCAACTTTTTTTTTTCCCAGAGGAGGTAGTAGAGGTTTTGGGTTTAGGAAGAGACAATTGGAAGGGTAGAGTAGTGATGTTGGGGATGGAAAAGAACGTAATCTCTAAGTGTTTTTTTCTCTCACTAAATTAGGGTAAAAGGGGTGTGGGCTCAGCTGTCATCCATTTAGAGCTGTTTCTTTTGACAGATAAGAACAGTGAGTGAAGGTCACTGTGAAATTTAAGGAGGGCCAACCAAGGCTGTAGATAGAGATGAGAGACTCCAGGAAACTTGGGTTTTCTTCTTAGTCTAGGTCTCTGACCTGCCAGGTGATGTGGGGAAAACCACCCACTGTGTCTGAGCCTCTTTTTTCTTGTTAAAATAGGAACTGATTTCCTTTGCTGCCCTGTCACGCTAGAATCTTATAATCCTAGAATGCCGTTGTTGGAAGGGATCGGGGTGGTCATCTAGAGATCACTAGTGGGAAACAGGGTTGGACTTGAAGTCAGAGAGAAATCTGACTTTGAATCCGGTTTCCAGCATTTACTAGCTGTGTGACGAGCGTTACGTGAGTCAGCCCTTCTGACCCTCAAAGACTTCTGTGTGGTGGATAGAGCACTGACCTGGAGTCAGGAAGGCTTGTAGTAAGATCTGGCTGCAGGCACTTGCTCTGTGACCTCTGAGCAAGTCATTTAACCTCAGGCTCATCATCTGTAAAATTGAGATAATAATAGCACCTACTGCCTGGGGTTGTTGTGAGGAGAAAATGAGAAGATATTTGTAAAATGCTTTACAAACCTTGAAGTGCTATATAAATGGGATAATGGTTATGAAGCACTTTGTAAAACTTTTAAAAAATCATTTATTTATTTGTTTTTGTGAAACTTTTAAAGTAACATACAGCATGTCCCAAAAGTCTTAGTTCAGTTTAAACTTTTGATGGGTTGAAATGGCACTAGGACTTTTGGGGCACCCTCTGTAAATGTCAGTGATTGTCTTATTGAGCCCCTTTATGTTACAGGTAGGGAAGTTGAGACCCAGAGTTAAGTTGGTTTCCTGTCTCCTAGTCCAGTGTTCATCCTGCTGGTTAACCCATCTAACATGTAGAATTGATGGAATCCTATGTTGTTGGAAAGGGTGAATTTGAGGTCAGAGTTCACTTAGTTTAACCCCCCTCTGAAGCCTAAATTCCTTCTCTGTCAGCCCTCACTTCACTGAGTGGCCACCACAGGAGGGTAGCTATCTAGGAAGGGCTATGGCCTTCAGAAATGTGTGGACCCTGAGGGATTTGATTTTTTTTTC
Organism: Pseudochirops corinnae; assembly: GCA_028646515.1. NCBI lineage: Eukaryota > Metazoa > Chordata > Mammalia > Diprotodontia > Pseudocheiridae > Pseudochirops > Pseudochirops corinnae. The sequence continues at coordinate 401,293,288 of CM053585.1, forward strand.
TAAGCATGTTTTTCTTTTTCAAAAGTGTGTTTTATTGATGTCTTTGGTATTTCCTTCATGGTTAATTTGGAACATCCCTTCTCCTCTGCCCTCCGTTGTAACAAAGAAATACAATTAAGCAAAAATAATACAGTGACAGAATAGGATAGTGTATGAGGAAGACTCATCTTCCTGAATTTAAATCTGGCCTCAGACACTTACTAGCTGTGTGACCCCGGGCAAGTCACGTAATTCTCTTTACCTCAGTGTCCTCATCTGAAAAATGTGCTGGAGAAGGAAATGGCAAACCACTCCACAATCTTTGCTGAGAAAATCTTTCCCAGATGGGGTCATGAAGAGTTGGACATGATTGCAATGACTGAACAACAACATTTTCTCTCTCTCTCTCTCTCTCTCTCTCTCTCTCTCTCTCTCTCACACACACACACACACACACACACACACACACACACACACACACTCACCTCACCTTTCTGCCCTCAATTTTGCATCAGTTAATATAGAAATCTGCCCATGAATGTGTTTTCTGGATTTCTCAGTCTTCATTTTATATTGCCCATTAAAATTTCATTACATTCATAGACCATACGTTTTCAAGCAGTCTATAACAATGGGCACTCACCTTGTTTCCATTCTTGGCTACCCCAAAGAATGGTTCTATGAGTTTTGGGGGTATTTATTGGAAATTGTTCTGCCTTATTCTACCTTGGGGTATATGTATGCCCAAGAATGAGATGCTGCGGCTAAACGGTATGGACAATTTATTCACAGGTAATACCAAATAATATACAGAATTGTTTGGCCAATTTATAGCTCCACCAAAAGTATATTATCAGGCAATTCTACCTACGGTCCCTTCAGCCTTGATTATTCACATTTTTTTTGGTCATCTTTGCCAATTTACAAGGTGAGAGGTGAAATCTCAGAATTCTTTTAATTTATATTTCTCTTATATTAGTGATTTTGGAGCATGTTTTTAAATGGTCATTTATAGTTTGTCATTCTTTTCAAAATTATTTATTCAAATCCTGTGATGACTTATTTATTGATATTACATATTTGTGCCAATTCCTCATAAATCTTGGACATTAGACTTTTTTATGAGAGATATTTGATGAAAATAAATTTTTTCTTCTCTACAGTTTCTCTCTTTATTCTGTCTTCATTGATTTTATTCATGGTTTTTTTTTATATCTTCTATCCCTTCTTGGGTTAATAATTCTCCTTCTAGCCAAAGTGCAGCATTGTTTTCCGAGCAGTAAATCTTACACTGTGTCCCAGTGTCAAAGGAGGGTCCAGTCCCTCACAGAAGGGAAAAAATAAGTATAGCAAATCAGCCCATCAGCCATCCCTTTGATCAGAGGTTCTTAACCTATGAACTTGTTTTGAAAAATATTTGGATAATTTTATTTCAATACAATTGATTTACTTTGTAATCTAATGCTTTTAAAAACATTATTCTAAGAAGGGACCCATAGTCTCTACCACATTGCCAAAGGGGTCCATGACACAAAAAAGGTTTAGAATCCCACATTTAGTGCAATCCTGTCATTTTCCTGGAGGAAATTGAGGCTCAAATTAGTGATGTGACTCACCTGATGTCACACAGGTGATAAGTAGCAGAGCCAGGAATTGAAGTCAGTTCTGACTCTTCAGAGCTACACAGCTTTTCCTATTATACTATGACAGATTCTTCCCAGCTCACTTTGGGGCCTCTGAGAGAATTCACTCCCACAAGTGGTCATTGTCATCACAATACAACAGCGGTTTTCAACCTGTGGGTCGCAACCCTTTGGGGAGTCAAATGACCCTTTCACAGGGGTCACAGGGGTCACCTAAGACCATAGGAAAACACATATTTCCGATGGTCTTAGGAATCGAGACACCGCTCCTCTATTCGTCTCCAGGAGGGTCTGCCCACATGATACGCGGCATTAAAGGGTCGTGGCATTAGGAAGGTTGAGAACCACTGCAATACAACATCAACAGCCAACATTTATAAAGTACCTATTATGTGCCATGCACTTTGCTCTTTACAGTTTTTAAGGTCATTTGATCCTCAGGACAATCCTGAAGATCGGTGCTATAATTATCCCCATTTTACAAATGAAGCAAACAGGGTTAAGTGACTTGCCCAGGATTATAGAGCTAGGAAATGTCTGAGGCTGGAGGTCTCCTGGTGCCAGGTCTTGGGTTTTATCCAGTGAGCCCCTCTCCGTGCCCCTAGTTTAATCTTCCAGAGATAGGAGGAGTGATTTCTCATAGTGGGCCAGATCAGATTACGACTTAGAGATATGAGGAATTTATTAAGAAGTGAAAATTCTCTAAAGTCTGAGGACTGGTAGGATGAAGATCACATTGCCCAAAGCTACATATTTATAGCTTCTGTGTATGTAATTATTTACATGTCGTCTCCTCAGTTAGGATATAAACTCCTTGAAGGCAAGGACAAATTATTATTATATTATTATTGTTTGGACTTTCTTTGAATCCTCATTGCTCAGCACCTTGCCTTGTATACAGTAAGTACTTAATACTGTCTCTTCTTGAAGGTAAGTCATGGCTCAGAGAATTTGTGTCTTACGTCAAAACATACAGTAAATAACAGTAAATGCTTTTCTGTCCCAGGACTATTGATTCCATGTCTGGTGTTACCATGGAGAAATCTACCTCTATGCTCTTTTCCCTTATTGCTTCTTTAAGGTAATGGCTTTGGGAGAATTCATTTTAAGTTAGCTTCATTACGATTCTTGAATATACTGGAGGAAGGCCAGGGCAGAAATCAAAGGCTCTCACTTCTCTGGGAATTGGAGGGTGGAAAGTTTTTGATTAAGGTCAAGTTCAAACAGAGTTCTCAGGGCCTTAGAAGCAGGATATTAGAGGCATGCTCATTAAATCAGTCAGGAGGCATTTATTCAGCGCTTACTGGATGCCAGCCCACTGTGCTAAGCACTGGGAATGCAATTTTGGAATCTTGTTTGGTTATGCAAAAAAGGACAGAACAGGGGCAGTTATGTGGCCCAGGGAATAGAGCATCAGCCCTGGAGTCAGAAGGACCTGAGTTCAAATTTGAATTCAGACACTTAACATGTACTAGCTATGTGACCTTGGGCAAGTCACTTAACCCCAATTGTCTTGCCTTCCTCCCTTAAAAAAAAAAAAGAACAGAACAGGGTTTCTGTGCACAAGAGACTTTATCTTAACTTTGGATAAGAGAAGTTGCTTAGAGGAAGTACCTTCGTTCCTCTCCCTGTGACTGCCCTCAGCTTGCCCTCTATGGCAATATTAAGGAGGTGTCTGCTGTCCAGAGTAGCAGATACCCAAGGGAAACATCACAGGACTCAAAAGTTTACCTGCATCTTTAATTCTTGCTTGCCACTTGATTTATGTTAGTCTATTTTTTCTTGAATGTGGCTGGTCTAACCCCCTCAAATTATCAGACTCATCAAGACAAACAGAATCTCATGAGAGTTGAACAATTAGCTTTAGGTGTTCGTGATCTCACTGGTGTGGGTATTCCTTCTACTGATGCAAATTATAGTCTCTGCATGCCTCAGGAGAGGTCTTGCCAGCCTTTGGATGATGAGTTTCTCCTTATTTCAAATTGTGAGGCCTATATGTGAAAACTTTTCAGAGCTTGCTGTTCTCTGGCTCATCCCACGAGGATCCAGGACAGTCTGTATGCTATGACATTTAGTGTATTCAAATATATATAGGTCTTAAAAATTTAAAGGTGGGACTTCCCCCCCGCCCCCCGCCAGGCTCATAGGATGTATGAGTTGGGGATGTCAGAATCATATGAAGGGTGAATTTAAGGTTGGTTATAGTGTTCTCTGAGGGACAGACTAGCAGAATGTTGGGACCTTAGAGACAAGAGATGGAGCAAGTGCCTAGGACAACCTTAGAGTGCTAACTGGCTTCCTGGATTTTGGTGTTGTCTGACTGGCTGTTTCCTTTTGATAGGGATGATTGGCAATGGTGACTCAGCCCTGGTGACCCAAGAAATACAACAATAGCAATTTTGACCTAGGTCAGCAAGGAAGTATCTGCCTATCAGTTATATCCTCCTAAATGCCTATTGTTTTGATCTGGGAGGGGCAGCAGTGTGTGTGTGTGTGTGTGTGTGTGTGTGTGTGTGTGTGTGTGTGTTTCGTGCATGTGTATGGGGTGGAGTGAGGAAGTAAGGAATTTTTCTCACAATTCAACAAATTCTTATTAGATGTGTACTATATGCAAGGTAATGTTTTGAGAACTGATGAGCCACAATGCAACAGTTCGTGTCTTCTAGGAACTTACATTCTGTTAGGGGTAGGGTGGGATGGTAAGAGAGAAGCAACATGTAAATTTTTTTTTTGCTTTTTGGAGAGGGGAAGGCAGGGCAGTTGGGGTTAAGTGACTTGCCCAAGGTCACATGGCTAGTAAGTGTTAGGTGTCTGAGGCTGGATTTGAACTCAGGTCCTCCTGACTCCAGATCTGGTGCTCTATTCA
>CM053585.1:401305642-401351148 GCA_028646515.1 Pseudochirops corinnae
TCTCTTCAGAAAGCTTTTGAAATTCTTTTTCCATCTGGCAAATTCAACTTTTTAAGCCATTCTTCTCCTCATTAGCTTTTTGGACCTCTTTTGCCATTTGAGTTAATCTATTTTTTAAGGTGTTATTTTCTTCAGTCACGTTGTTGACTCTCTTTTCATGATTTTCTTGCATCATTCTCATTTCTCTTCCCAATTTTTCCTCCACTTCTCTTATTTGGTTTTCAGAATCCTTAAGCTGCTCTGTGGCTTGTAATAAGTCTACATTTTTCTTGGAACCTTTTGGTGTGGGAGTTCTGACTGTGTGGTCTTCTTCCCATTCCATGCTTTGATCCTTTTTGTCCCCAAAAAAGGAATCTAAAATTGGATTGCTGAGCTTGGTTTGCTTCCTTTGCCTGCTCATGTTGCCAGTCAGTAACTTGACTTTTTAGCTCTGTGGAACTCTGCTTCCAGAGGGGAAAGTTCTGTCCCAAATTGCTGGGGTTTTTACAGCTGCCAGAGCTATTAGGAGGCCACTGCAGCCCCCTCAGCTTTGGCTCACTGAAAATGCACCCCAGGACCACCACCCAAGACCGCAATCTCGATCCAGGCAGCTCAAGGCAAGAATACTTAGCCTGTGAATGATTGGTTGGCCCCCCTTGCAATCTGCAGGCTGAGAGCTTCTGAAGCAGCCACGTGGAGGTGGTGGCAGGGCTGCTGCTTCTGCTGCTTCCTTGCCCTGGAGGCAGTGGTTTCAGGCCTGGCTGGTTTCAGCTCCCAGCATGCTGAGATGAGCCCTTCCTGTCCTGCCTACTGAGCTGCCTTCAGTGGGAGATGTGTTTTTCTATAATTTTGTGAGTTCTGGAGCCCTAAAATTTGTTTAGAGTCATATTTTATGGGTATTTGAGGTAGTTATGTGGGAGCTGAGGAGTTTTCCTGCTTCTACTCCACCATCTTGGCTCCCCCCTCTGTAGTTTTTGTTGGTTTGTCAAACACTAGGCAGCAATGTTCAAATGATTCTGAGTTTTGATTACTAAGTCCACTATTTTTTTAAATTTTAATCTATTTACTTTTAGTTTATAACATTCAGTTCTACAGTCCCTTGACTTCCAAAAATATTCTCTCCCTCCTTCTCCTCCCCTCTCGCCACATGGTGGCAAGCAATCTTATATAGGTTCTACAAATACCTTCACATTAAACATTAGTCAAGTTGTAAAGAAGAATTATAACCAATGGAGTGAACAATGAGAAAGAAGAAACGAAACCAAACCAAACAAAAAAGAGACAGAGCAAGTAGTTTGCTTCAATCTGCATTCTCTGGATGTAGATATCCTTTTCCATCATGAGTCTTTTGGAGTCATCTTATAACCTTGTACTGCTGAGAGGAGCCCAGTCCATCAAAGTCACACATGCGATATGTCTGTAATAGTGTACAAAGTTCTCCTGGTTCTGCTCTCCTCACTCAGCATCAGTTTATATAAGTCTCTCCAGTTATTATGAAGCCCATCTGCTCCTCATTTCTTGTAGCACAATAGTATTCCATTACATTTATATACCACAACTTGTTTAGCCATTCCCCAATTGATGGGCATTCCCTTGATTTCCAGTTCTTTGCCACCACAAAAAGAGCTGCTATAAATATTTTTGTACATATGGATCCCTTTCCCACTTGTATGATCTCTTTGGGATACATCCCTTGAAGCAGTATTGCTGGGTCAAAGGGCATGCACTTTTGAAAACAAGCCCGCTATTTCCCCCTCCTGATTACTTTTCTCCTAAGAACTTCACTAGTTCTATCAAGTGTACCTCCATCCTTCCAATCACCCAGATTCAAAACCTCAGTGTCATCTTTGACTCACTACTTTCACTCACTGTACATATCCATTCAGTTGCCAAATTGTGTAGTTTCTACCTCCACAAACCCCTAACTTAGTGTCCATACCATGTATTTCTCTTTCTTTTCCATAACCACTTCCAAAGTTCAGACCCTGAACACCTCTCACCTTGAACTGTTGCAATAGCTTCCTAATTAATCTCCCCACTTCAAATTTCTCTTGATTCCAACCCATTTTTTCACATATCTGCAAAGTGATTTTTGCTAAAATGTTGGTTTGACAGTGTGGATCTTTCTCCTATTATTCAGGAAACACCAGTGGATCCCCATGAGGTCCAGGATTAAATACAAACTCCACTGTTTGACTTCTAATGCCTTTCACAATCTGGCCCAAACATGCCTTTCCAACTTCTGCAGTCCTGCTAAATTGGCCTTATTTTTCTTCATAAATGAGACTCCTTATCCTGTCTGTGTGCCTTTTGCACCCAGCTGTGCCCCATGCCTGGAATGTACTCTTTCTTTGCCTCTTACTATAAGAAACCCTAGTCTCCTTCAAGACTCGGCTTCTTCATGAAGGCTGTCATTCCCCTAGCTTCTAGTTTTTAACCCAGCAATTGCCTTATATTAATGTCACTTATAACTTTATATTTCTGATAGAATATAAGCTCCTAGAGAGCAGGGACTGTTTAAGTTTTCTTTTTGTGTCTCTTGTGCATAGCACGGTGCTTGCCATATATAGTCAGTGCTTAATAAATCGTTGTTAATCAGTGGATTATCTGTTTCATTGATCAATTTTTCTCATTTGAAACCAGTTCTTTTTTTATTTTGTAATTAGTGCTTTATAGTATAGATTTTGGTCAGGTAATACCATGGACCTCACCCCCCACTCCCAGTTTTCTACTTTTATCATTAGTTTCCTTGAGATTCATGTCCTTTTATTCATTTAGATTAGAGGTTTTAAATTTTGTGTATTTTGAATCCTTTTGGTATTCTGAATATAATAATATAGTTCAGAATAATTTAAAAAAAATATGTAATTGAAGGAAATGCTAAATTTCAGGTAGAGGTTAATGAAAATAATGATGTAATTTTTTCCCCTATCCTAATAATTCACAGAACCCATGAATTCTAACCATAGGTTCCTTAGGTTTACATGAAAACTCACTTAAGCACTCTGCTCTAGCTGAATTTTGTTATTTTTTTTTGTCTACTTCTGTAAAGCAACCATTTGGTAGTTTGGTATGGCAGTGAATCTAAATTATTTTGGGTAGTATTGCTGTTTTTTTATATTGTTTTGGTCCAACAAGAGACAATTAATCTCTTTCCATTTATTTAAATCTTCCCTTATTTCTGTAAGTAGTATTTATGTAATGGGATTCATTTGAGTTCTAAGTGTGTCTTCATGAATTAATTCCTAGATATTTTTAATAATTTTGGTTACTTTGAATGAAATTTATTTTTCTGTCTTTTGCTATGTTTTGTTAATAACATACAGAAAGGCTATTGATTTTTGTGGCCTTATTTTTAATCTGCTATTTTATTGAAATTATTAATTTTTTCCTGTTGAATATTAAGGATTCTCTCATTTTCAAACTGAGGTAATATTTGTTTCCTCTTTACTTATTCTTTGAATTTCTTTTTTTTAATCTTAATTTTATAGCTAGCATTTCTAGAACCATATCAAATAATGGCTGTTACAGTGGACGTCCTTGCTTTACCTCAGTGTCATTGGAAAGACTTCTAGTCTTTCTCCATTATAAACAAGGTTATGGCTTAGTTTTAGATAGATAGAATAGCATCATATTAAAGAAATATCTGTTTATGGTCATACTTTTAAGTTTTTTAAAATTATAAATGAATGCTGTGTTTTGTCAAAGACTTTCACTACATCTAGTGATTGTAGTGAATTTTCCAAACCTCAAGGAAGAAAACTCTTATTAGTAGGGGCATCTAGAGGCCATCCACAAAGAACCCATGATGCATAGTAGAGGGAGCCTTGGATTTGGAGTCAATAATAACTCACATTTGTAAAATGTTAAGATTTATGAATACTTAGCTTGCATCATCTCTTTGAGGTAGGTATTATAAGTATTATAATCCTTATTTTACAGATTAGGAAATTGAAGCCTACTGAAATAAAATAATTTGCCCTTGGTCTAAGTCTTGGAGCCAGGATTATAACTTAGGTCTTCTGGTGTCAAGTCCAGTAGTCTTACCACTATACTGTGAAGAATTAGGTTCAAATCCTTATTTTACTATTTTCTTACCTGTGTGATTTTTGAAAAGTAAATCATTTCCTTGCACTGAACTTTAGTTTCCCCAAAGCTGACATTAAGATGTTGCTTTAGTTGGTCTCTGAGGTCTCTTTTCGATCTTAATTCTTAAGTTCCAGTGTTTCCTTTGTCTTTGGGTAATACTGCACTTTAACCACCAGCCTTATTTGGAGGGGAGGCAGGGCTGGGCAGGGTGTATCCCTCTCAGCTATTGCTAAGTGACTTTAGATTCTTCTGTTCCAACGCATGCAACTAGTCTTGCCAAATTTCCAAATGCCCATTTCTTCTTACCAGGCCCAGAGCCATGACCACCTCCTCTTCTGTCTTCTTCCTCCTGGGAAGATACAAACATCTGCTTTCAGCACTAGCACTTACTTGGCATCACCATCCTGATGTTCCATAGCACAAGATCTCATCTTTTCTCTCATTCACTTTGCTAGTTCAACTTCAAATGCTAGAGGAACAAATCCTGTAATCTCAAAGCCAAATGGTTTCGTCAATAGAAGCATTCTTCTATCTATCCCCCTAATAGTCCCCAATATGGGAAACCTTTAACCAGGTAACCCTTTGGAACTGTTCCTTCCTGAGAGGCTAGTGCCAGTGCCCATTTCCCGGAGGAAAAAAAATCACATTTATATGAAATTTTATTGGATATAAAATTATTTTCTTATGAAAATTCTAGATTTTTGAGTTGGGAGACTTACTTTCACTGTCTCTGTCACAGGTCAGTTGAGAGGAAAGTGATTCCTCAGATTTAAAGTACTATTGAAATAAATTAGTTTTCATTAGTGAAAGGTGTTGTCCCTATTTTATTGATAAGGAAATTGAAAGTCGGAGAGGTTAAGTAATTTGCATATGGTTTCCTTTAGTACTAGTAAATGGAGGAGCTAGCAATAGAACCCATTTCTCTTTTTTTTTTTTTTTTGGTTTTGGAGGCAATGGGGATTAAATGACTTGCCCAGGATCATATAGCCAGTAATTGTCTGAGGTTAGATTTGAACTCAGCTCCTCTACTGTGTCACCTAGCTGCACCTGAACCCATTTCTTTTGACATCCAAGTTCAGTGTTCTTTCTACTACACCCAATTGTATCTGGTAAAGCTAGTGGTTCCTTGAACTTCCTGCTTCCCTTCCTTCCTTCCTTCCTTCCTTCCTTCCTTCCTTCCTTCCTTCCTCCCTCCCTCCCTCCCTTCCTCTCTTCCCTCCCTCCTTCCATTCCTCCCTCTCTTCCTTCCTTCCTTCCTTTCTCGTCTCTCATACCTATCCACTGATAGCCCCCATTTTGTGCTGTTGGCAGTATATGTGGCTTTGGGTTCCTCCTCTGCCTTTCCATCTTTTCCATTAGATCAGCCTATATACAGCTGAATCCCCTGCGTGAAAGGAGGAAGGAGTGTGACTTATTTTTATTTTAAAAAAAAGTTTTTAGGTGACTGTGATTTTCCCATGTTTGTCAGATGTGATCTCTGCATTCAGCACTTTTGAGGATTTGATTTCCTCCAACACAATTATTTCTGTAAGGAGAGATTTCTCTCCTTACTCCTCCCCCTTCCTGTCCCATTCATTCTGAACAGCTCAGTTCCACCAAGCCTTGGCTGCTTCTTGGTCCTTGATATGGGAAAGGCAGCTTTTAAAGGACTAGACTGGGATGTAAGAGACTTTGGTCTTAGGCACATGTTGGATATGTGACCATGGCCAAGTCATTTTATCTTCCTGGGTGTTAGTTTCTTCATTTGTAAAATGAGGTGATTGGAATCCTTTCAGCTTAAGATTCTTTGCTCTATGAGCAGAGTGTGGGAATGGGGTTGCTTGCTGCCTCCAAGGTGTGTGGTTAGGGAATTACTTGGGTTGGGAGATGACATTTTGGTTCTTTCTGTGTCTTTTAAATTGTCTGTATTTGAGTCTCTGTGAAGAGGTAGAAGCACTTAGAGGGCAGAGGCCTTGTTTGTCAAGTCTTATCAGTAATTCACCAGAATGCTTATTATTATTAATGAAGGAGAGATCCCTTTGATAGAGGGGGACTTTGAAATGTGAAGGATTGCCAAGAATGGCAATTATTTTCTCTTTTTTTCCTTCTCTCATTTCTCTTTCTCCCTTCTTATGGGAATCAGAATTTTAGATGTGGAAAAGACCTTGAGAGGACCTCAAAGTCAACTCCCTTCATTTTACAAATGATGAAACTGAGTTCTAGAGAAGTGAAATGTCTTGACTGAAATCCCCCAGGCTAGTTAGTAGCAGAGCTGGAACACATACACATGTCTTCTGATGATGAATTCATGTCCCTTTGAACTCTCTACAGCCTGCCTCCTTTCCTTCTTTACTTCATTTCTCCCCTCCCTCTTTTTTTTGCTTCCTTCCTTTTCATCATCTCCCCCTCCCCCCTTGCCTCCTTCCTTTCTGCTTCTGCTTGTTTAGATTAGATTAGATTGTAATCTCTTTGAGAGCTAGATTTGTAATGTTACTCTTTTAGGATTTCCTCTGACCTAGCTCGGTACCTTGCACATAGTAGGCACTTAATAAAGGTTTGTTGAGTAAATTAATGAAATTCACTAGCAGGGAACTGTGAGGAGGAGCCAGGAGTGGGTCTCAGGAGAGCCAGAGAGCTCCTCTCTGCTTCTTTTTGCTCATCTTCTTTTCTTGGCTGACACCAGGGCAGCTAAATCTTAGGGAGCACTTTTGTATTCCTTAGCCCCATCAGGTGGCTGAGCCTCTTGAGAAAAGTACATGAGGCACCTCCCCAGCTTTCCCAGGCCCCACTGGGTCAGCATCTGGTGTGAATGCTCAGCTTTCTCCAGCTGTAAATTGCCTCTCACTGTCCCATGATATCAGCTCAGGTTTCAGCTTCATGGTGCTTTTTGGGGGAGCCAGTGAAGAAACAGGGATTGTTGCTGTTCCCTTATGTCATCTGGCTAGAGCTCAGAGAGAGAATCTTCTGGCACCATTGTTTTATGACCCTTGTGCTCAAATTCTGAGTGAATATGGTTTTCAGCAGGGGGCCCTGGAGAAATTAGTTTAATTAGGTTTCTTTTCCCTTCCACGTGCCCTTCCTTTGCCTTCTCCTAACCAGACTCCATCATGTCCTGTACTTGTATTTAAAATTGTTTGGAGTAGGTCCCCATTTCCAAAGAGTGAGAATTGCTCCATTCAGTCTAGTTTTTATAGTGTGACAGCGTTGGGGGGAGATAATGAGACCCTCATACTTTCCTTGACTTGTACTTGTTCTTTTTGACATACTGCATTTCAGAGTAACCTTCTTCCCTCCCTGCCCTCCAGTGTTATTCAGTATTTCAGGCCTCTGTCTCCTCCACTGGAGAATCAAAGAAAGTTTCTGGTTGCCCTCAAGTACACCTAAGCAAATAGCAAATAGCCTTCGGGGGTAGAAAATACTTTAAAAACTCTTTCTTAGTTATTCGTGCCCATGGAAAGTCCTAACTGATTGAACTATACAACCATAACTCAAGATACCTTGAGTTGAGACATGGTTGCAGCTACTGGAATTTCAACCTGGGAAAGGATAATTGGCCTTAAGGGAAACACTCTATTAACACACCAAATATTTTGTGGTCATATTATTTCTAATCTCCCTTTCAGCTCAGGTTTTCCAAGCCTTTGTTCCTTCTACTTCTAAGATTCTCTGCTTATGTTGTTTGAGGGACCTGCCTCACTGAGACCCTTCCTCCTTTCTTCTCTTGACTCTCCAGCTGGTCTCAAGGACACCTCCAGGGCATTCCAAGGTCTTCCTTACTTGGGATAACTCGACTGACTAAGAACTTGAATTCAGTTATCCAGGGTATAGATCATGCAAGGAATCTGCTTTTCTTCTTCCTCCCTCCTGTGCCCTGCTTTTGGACCATTTCCTGTGTTATTACTCTGTCTTCTCCCAGGTGCTTTGCTCTGATGAGAAGGGAAACAAAATTGTCCATTTCAGTATTTTGAGAGCTTTTCACTTAGAAGCTGGATGTGTGGTGAAGTTTTGTATTTCCCATCCTATCAATCTGGGATAAAAAAAAAAATCAAGGAAGGTGTAATGAAGAGAAATAGCCCTGGAGTCAAGAAGAATCTGAGTTTACTTAGCTTTAAAATGAGGATGCCATTGTACTCATGTTGTTGTTTCAAGGAACAAATGAGATCATGTAGATAAACTACATTTAAAGTACGTGTTTTCAGCTATGTGGAAAAGCTGATGCTTTTTTTTTTTTTCTCTTTTGGGCTCAAAGGCATCTTTTCTTAACCCTGCTGGCTCCTGAGACCGAGAATTGCAGTGTTCCAATCCTGTTTGTTTATTTATATTTGTACCAAGCCAGAACTATCTAGTAAAGTGCTTTCTGGGGCTTATTTCCTCTGGCATAGCACCTTGTACAAAAGTAGGTATTTGGGATCATTTTAGTTGCTGCTTATGACTTAGCATGGACCCCCCAGCTAGCAATTCTCTCCCTTCTCCGTCTGTAGAACCCATGGTGCCTTACCATACTATTCTTTCTTGATGCTTCAGTTTCTCTCACCATATTTTGAGATCACAGATTACCATTCCCACCCCCTTTTACCCTTTCCTGAGGGACCCTCTGCCTGGTAAAGTTGACTTGACTCTCCCTTTGGTGTGTACTTGGGCCTCTCCACCACTCCTTTACCACCGAATGAGAACTGCTGTAGTTATTCCCAGATCCCATCCCAGATGCAGGAAAAGCACCATGGGATGAAAGGTGATATATAAATGTAAGGCGATGATTATTTATTTGACAGGGACAGCTGCCTGTGGCAAAGAATGTAATCTAGTAATCCATTTGTGAAAATTGGATATGCAGCTGAACATTCTGCTTGAAACAGTGAAAAGCTCTTTTTCCTCCTTCCTTTGGTCCCCTTCCTGCTGAGGAAACTGCACAGATTATAACTACATTTTTGCTTATATATTCCTATACAAATAAGCACATAGACATAAACATAGGATCTTTCATTTGTTCTTAATCTGATGTTTCTTAGGGGGAAATATCATGATTGATACAGAATGTTAAAGCTGGAAAAGACCTAGAGAGATCATCAGATCAAAATTGATTTTATAGATGAGGAAGTGACTTCACCAAAGTCACACAGCTAGTTGTGAGAACCCAGATCTCCTATTTCCCAGCCTAGTGCTCTTTTCACTGCACCACCAGGAGCTCTCTTTCTTTTTCAGGGTAATTCAGTTATACCTGTAAGTAGTAGTAGTAATAATAAGTATAGAATAATGAGTAATAAGGGTTATGATAGTTAACACAGTACCTGCTATTTTCTGGGCACTGTTCTAAGCACTTTACAAATACTATTTCATTTCATCCTCCCAACAACCCTAGGAGGTAGGCGCTATTATTTTTCCCTATTTTGTAGATAAAGAAACTCAAGCAAATGAAGTTTAAGTGATTTGCTCAGGGTCACACAGCTAGTAAATGTCTGAGGCTATATTTAAACTCAGGTCTTTCTAGGTCTGGTGCTCTTTGATGTTTTGAGAAAATTCCTTCTCCTCAACTTCTATAATCTTAGCTGATTTGACCTCTTGCTGCTGCTTTGTTCTTGGGTTTGAGGAAAAGAGCAGCAGATAAAGACAGAAATCTCCTTGGCCACATTATTTGAACAGTCATGCCCTCTCTTGGAGCTTGTGTTTCATGAATTGAGACCAAAGGACTTGAATTGTAAATAATTTAAACTAGGGTGGGCAGGGTGGTATAAAAGATGATAACAGTTGGACCCAGTAGTCCACAGTTCTTCCAAAGCTATGATTTCTCTCTGAAGGTTTCCCTGGAGAGATAGCGTGGTAGAGGCTAGATTACTAGACTTAGAATCAGAAGGCTTTTGCTCAGATCCTCACTCATGCTTATTAATTGTGTAATCATAGACCATCAACAACCTCTTGGAAGCTTCAATTTCCCCAAGTGTAAAAAGGATAAAATATTATTATCTCAAAATTACTTATACTGTCTACCTCACGGGGTTATAATGTGAGGAAAGCACTTTTTTAGAGTGTTATACAATCATGAGTTATTATTGTTAATATTTCTTAGAAGTACTGCTTTCTAGAATAAATTCCTTCCTTTGCAGGAAGTGTAGAAAGTAACTCAAGTTTACTTTTCTTCATAATTTGATATTATCTTTCTAAAAATTCTTCTTAAAATACATTTTGATTGATGCTTCTGAGGCTGTCTTACTTCCCAATAACTGTCCCCTCTCTATACAAAACCAACCTTGAAATAAATAAGTATGATTAAATCAAGCAAACCAGCAAAATGGCCAGGGCTGAAAACATATTCCCTGATTACATACCTCTGTCTGATGAGAAGAAGTAGGTACCAGTGGTCCTCTGGAATCAAGATTAATCAGTCACCACATTTGATCAATATTCTGATGCCTTTCATTGTTGTTTTCTTTTGCATTATTGTGTATTTACTGAAGTAAAGTGCTTCATCTGTTCATAAAAGTCCTCTCATATTTTTCTGATTTCTTCATATTATTGTTCTTATGGCAATGTAATTAATTCCATGATGTTCATTTTCCACAATTTATTCAAATGTTCCTTAGTTGATGAACACCCACTTTGTTTTCAGTTCTTTGCTACCACAAAAATGCTGCTATTAATTTTTTTGTATGTATATTTGGGACCTTACTCTCTGTCTTTGATCTCTTTGAGTGGGTTGGATGGAGTATGTTTCCAGTAGTAGTGTCACTTTCTCTTCTAGTGGGTTGGATGGAGTATGTTTCCAGTAGTAGTGTCACTTGGTCAGAATATCTGTTGCAGGGGTGGGGAACCTGCATCCTTGAGGTCGCATTGTAGCCTTCTAGGTCCCCTTTGACTGAATGCAAACTTCATGGGAACAAATCCCCTTAATAAAAGGATTTGTTCTGTAAAATTTGGACTCGATCAGAAGGCCACACCCAAGAACCTAGATTAATTCTAAATGGTTTTCCAGAATGCTTGGACCAATGCAAATTTCCATCAACAAAGTATTAATGCTGCTGTCTTACCATAGCCTTCCTAACATTGGTTATTTTCATATTTTGTTATTCAAGATTACTTTGTCTAAAGATTCACCCTCTCCTTTCTGATTCTTACCTTACCCATTCTTCTTCACCTTCTTATAAAAACTGTATAGCCCTAGATGTATTTTTGTTGTTTATGTATTTATGTTGTTTATCTTACATCTTCTAGTAAACTGTAAATTCCTTTAAAATAAGTCTATTCATTATTCTCTGTCCCCATGTACCTTGTATCCTCTTCTTTGCCTGTACAGATCCCAGCCAACCTTCAATGCCCCAATCAAGTTCTACCTTTTCCAAGAAGCCTTCCTTCACTAATTTCTTTATCCTTTGAACTTCTGGACATCTTCTCACCTCCTTTTACATAGCTTTCTTTCATATGCATAGAGAAATTTGGTGCTAATCTTCCCCTTGGACCTAAGAAGCACCGTGTATCTCTGTAAGCCATATTCTGTTGCATGTGTCTTCCTCCTCTGCCTCAGCGCAGTGTGGAGAAGACCCTGGATTTTTGAAGGTCATGCTAATGGAGCATAGAACAGCGGTTCTCAACCTGTGGCTTATGTTCAATTTGTAACAATGAAAATACATCCTGCATATCAGATATTTATGTTACAATTCATAACAGTAGCAAAATTACAGTTATGAAGTAGCAAGAAAAATAATTTTATGGTTGGGAGTCACCACAACACGAGGAACTGTACTAAAGGGTTGCGGCGTTAGGAAGGTTGAGAACCACTGGCATAGACTCTAAGGTGGAAAGACTCTGAGTCAATGTGTCACTCCAGGACCAGGCTAAGTTTGGAGAGGTCAAAATGTTGCCTGTAAGGTTGTAAATTTTCCTACCATAGCAACTCTTGTAGACTTGATAACAAAGCTAGTAGAGGAGTTTCGGCCTGCATGGGATGGGGTGCCAACACTGATGAAATCATGAATTTGAAATATACTTATTAACTGTGTTTATGACTCATCTCCTGCTATGTAAATGCCCATGAAAGGGTTGGGATTGTGGCTTACCTTCAGCTATACACCTCCCTCAGCATGTAACATGTCTGATACATGGCTGATAAGTTGTTGACTATTTTTTCTTAAAGCGATACTTGTATCTTGCTTTAGGATAGTTCTCATGTTTTTCTGTATGCCCTGTAGCACCTGATGTGATACATTACACATACTAGCTACTTAGTGTTACTAACTGAATGCACCTTGCTATGTACCTGGGTGCTCATTTAGCCATCTAGCTGAGGTCTGAGCAGAGGTCCTAGTATAATGATAAGAAAAATGAATTACAGGGAAAATGGAAGCAGTCTCCCTCTTACTACCCTCCCCAGGCTGAAGAGGACTTTGGCAGTGAGGTTAGAAAAGGAGGGAACCTAGGCTTTCCATCTGCTTCCCTAAGACTCTTACTGTTACAGAGAGCATCCATCCCTGTTTTTTCCTGCTGGTACCTCTGTACAGATGGCACGGGAGAGCCTGGCTGACTTCAGCCATTCTAATGTATGGCCACATGGGGCTCAGAGTGCAGAGAGCTCAGGCTGTCAGGGGAGTCAGGCTGGGAAATCGGAAATTAAAGGCTTGTACTCCACCTTATGCATTGTGCCCAGCTTACCTGTGGTGAGTTTTATGAAAATGGACATCAGAGAGGGATAGCTTTTTGGCAGGGCTAAGGAGAGACAGATGGGCCCAAGTCACTCAGCCCTATCCCTTGGAGAAAGGTGGCACAACACCAGGGCTACTCCGTGTGTATGTTTGTGTGTGTGTTCTAGTGGTCCAGACCCAGAAGTAAATCATGGTGACACTTCTCCATTATGACTCTATGGGACTGGGGCTTTTTAACCTGAATGGGTCTCAGGGCCCTTATATGCCAAATTGAGGGGATGGGATTAGATAATCTCTCAGGTTCTTTCCTGTTCAACAATTTGATTCTAATTTTAAATCTTTAGCCCAAATTTTTGGTTGCCCATCTACCTGGACCCTTTCAACCTCTTCAAATGAGGTTCTCCCTCTACAATGCGGGTGGAACTAGAGTCTTCTCTATGTGAACCACTGGTTCTAGAGTTGGGAAGACTTGAATTCAAATCCAGCCTCAGATACTAACTTGCTCTGTGATCCTGGGCAAGTCACCTAACCCTGTTTGCCTCAGTTTCTCATCTATAAAATGAGCTGGAGCAGGAAATAGCAAACCATTCTGGTATCTTTGCCAAGAAAACTCCAGTTGGGGTTACAGAGAGTTGGACATGAGTGAAATGACTAAACAGCAACAACAACAATGCTATGTCCTGCTATGTCTTTCTTTAGGCAGTGGGATGTTAAAGAGAAAGTAGAAAGAATGTTGAGTCTTATGTCACAGGACCTGAGTTTGTATCTTGCTCAGCAGCTTACTATTTGTGTGACCCTTAACCTCTTGGCACTTTAGCTAATACTGTAAAATGGAGGGGTTGAATTAGATGTCTTCTGAGGTCCCTTCCAGCCCTAGGTCTATGAAACTATGAGGTCATATAAAAAAAGACCCTTTCCAGGGTGTGGCCAGGATGTACCTGCTTATTGGAGCTCCTGGAGCCTTATGGGAGGGTTATCTGATGATGACCATTAGGTAGAGAAATACAGTATTTGCAAAGACCTTCAGTGGAGAGTTGGGTCACCTTCCTGACACCTGGTTTTATTCATTATGCCATGATGAAAGGTAGACTTAGAAAATGTTAGAGCTGGAAGGGCTGAAGTCTCCTTAGTAAAATAGGAGGAATTGGGTCCACAGATAGTCCAGTGTTACCCAGCTGGTTCATGGCAGAGCCAGGACTTAAATCCAGATGAGTGTCACATTTTGACAAGATGGTAGAAGGGCAGCCATATTGTGTAGGGGACCGGAAAGAATACCAGATGAATATGAACTGAAGGAAATAGAGATATTTAATTTGAAGTTCCTAACAGTTAAAGCTAAGTGTAATGAGCTGCCTCAGGAAGTTCCCCTTTTCAGAGAAGACTTATTGTAGATTCTTGTTCAGGTATATGTTGGATGAGATAGTCTTTTGAGGTTCCTTCCAACTCTGAAATGCTGTGATTTTGTTTCTTGGCAGGAGTTCTTTTGGATTAGTGTTCTTTCTACTACAACATACTCCTTCTTGGTTGGGATGCTAGGAGAGTGAGTGTAGAACCCTGGAGACCACTTGACTCACTAAAGATGTTGAGTATCTGAGGAGGCCCTCTTTCTGGAATGACAGATGTTAGTGAGTTCACAGGACAGGTCCTGATGGTCACATTGGGAAGTTCCCTGGTCAGGGAGCAGGAATTTGGAGGGTCCCCTCAGGAAACTCCAAGGTAAAAGGCAATGACAAGATATAGCTAACAGAATATGTACAGGTTTGTTACAGGAAGTGGGTGTGAAGGAGCCCAGGAGGAATAACAATAATAATTAATAACTGATATATAGCACTTTGAGGTTTGAGCATGCAT
The DNA here is from genome assembly GCA_028646515.1 of Pseudochirops corinnae. Taxonomy (NCBI): domain Eukaryota; kingdom Metazoa; phylum Chordata; class Mammalia; order Diprotodontia; family Pseudocheiridae; genus Pseudochirops; species Pseudochirops corinnae. The sequence goes on from CM053585.1 coordinate 401,320,171, forward strand.
TTTATGGCTCTAGAGCCAATATTCTTCTGATTTAAGGTTGAGGTGAAATGAGGTGTTTGCAAGTCTTTGAATATTTAACAAAATTTACTTTGCACTAATACAGCAAGAATATGCAATAAGAAGGTAGAAGTACTTGGATTCTCTGAATCCCTCCCTCTCTCCTCCATTTGGAAATGTATCTGGTCAGTAAGTTGCCATCAGGGCATGGTAATTGGTATGGTGTTAGGCACCCCACCAAGTCTGAGAGGCCTGAACTACCTGTGGCCAGCACTTTTTATATGCCCCTGGATGTCCAGGCAGCTGAGTCCAATTAGACTCCTGGGGCAGCTTTGTTTTCTTCCTGATAAAGATTCCTTGTGTTGTGGGTGGGAGGAAAGAAATTGTATCAAGTCAGGAGTATGCTGGTAAGTATTTAACAACTAGTTCTCAAAAAAAAAAAAAGAGCATATGGGACACATCTCTAAACTTCGTATTCATTATTACAATTTTCTCCAGTGCTTTTTCCCCTCTAATGCTTTAAGTCCAGACAACCAACAAAACAGTAGATCAGGCCCTGATTTGTAGTTTCCCAGTTTCTGAGATGTAAATGCTCACACTGAAAATTTAACAGTTGGGCTTCCTTGAGACAGCATGAGCTGGCTCCAAGCATGCCACTGCGTGTCACTAACTCATATAAGCTCTGAGAATCCTTACCCCAACTTGAGAATTGGTTTAATCAGCCAGCCTCGAGTCATTTCTAGAAAGGGGCAAGGTGGCATTGTAAGAACATTTGATAATAAAGCATCCCCCCCAATAGCCTGTGCTCCTCTTTTACCAGTATATAAAGAGTCCAGGAGAAAGTGGGCTCCACCTTAGAGCCCACAAGTGACAAAGGGGAGCTGTGACTCCTAGTTGCTGGAAATCCTTGTCCCTCATTTGTGTGATGCTTTGGAAGTTCCCCTTAAACATGGTGAATCTTTGTCCATCTGTCCTTTGCTCCTGATGCTGATAAGCAGCAAGACCTTCTGAGTTCCCAAGATTTTTTCCATCTAGAATTTAGGAAGCTTAGATTCTGAGCTTTAGGTCTGCTTCATGACTTGGTGGTACTGAGAGTGCTGTATCCTGCTATGGCTGTAGCCCACTCACCCTGTTGTCTCAGGGTTGTCATCAGGGATAGGACACTATGGCTAACAGTGATCTTATTTCTTGATAACTCTTAGGTGCTTCAAAATATTTTCATGATAACAATTATGTGGGGTAGATTGTCTCTGTGTCACAGACTGGTAAAGCTGAGGGGCAGAGAAAGGAAATAACTTGTCCACTGGGGCTGAGTTTCAAACCTAGTTACCCGACTCCAAATCTAATACCCTTCCTCTCCTCCTCCAAGGATTTCTCTGAACCCCTTGCACCCTGTGTGTCTGATTAGAAGAAAGAAGTGGTGCCTTCTCATCTCATCCAATCTTCACATGGGACTCCTTGCTTCCAGCAGGCTATAGCTCCCTTCAGACTTGTGCAGGTGCTGTGGGGGTAGTTGAGGGGCCCAGCAAGGGAAACAGTGCTTCCTTTCCTGTGAATGAGGTGTAGACCTTGAGCTCTATGGCTTGTGGCCAGAAGAGGCACAGGATATGCTGGGGCTGGTGAGAATGCCAGGAACCTAATGCATCCCAAAAATGGAAGTGCAGCAACAGCTGCCTGCCTGTCTTGCTGGGTGGTGGGGACAGCAGACTTAAGAGGATGGCATGGAGACCCCCACCATCAAATATCACCTGAGCTGGGAATATCTGTGGGAAGCTCCCATCTATCCTAGTGGCTTCTTTTCCTTGCTGCATAAAGTAGTAGCCAGAGTACTGTGTCTTCTACGTCTATTGTTTCTTCTCCCCAGGTTCTCTTTCTTGGGCTTTGTGTTGTCTTGCAATGGAAATTTTAGCTACTTTAGCTGTCCTGCCATGTCACCCCCTGAAGACTTGACTGCTATCTGCCCTTCAGCTGATCCAAAGTCACTGTTTCTCTCTGATGGCCTTTGTTGCCAAGTGACCAAGAACACCTTCATCACAGTGTCCCAGGACATTAGAACTGAAAGCCTGGAGGCTTGTTCAGTACTCTGATGAGGAAACTAGGCTCAAAGTGAGCAATGGATTTAACCAAGGTCAGTCACATACCAGTTAATGACAGAGCCAGCCTTATAACCCAGGATTTTGAGTTCACCACTCTTTCCACCTTTCTCGGGTTGGAGTTGCTGTAGGAGAGTATGACTGTTGCTTTGTGTAGGGTTTGAGATGGATTCATTTCTGGAGAGTAGTCAGTAAACAGATCTGAAATAAAGCATTGTAGAAATGTCAGCAGTGAAGGTTTACCAGGTGCCTTCCTCACAGCATCCCATTTTACAAATGTGGAAGCTGTAGCTTAGTAGGTTGAAGTGATTTGTTCATTATCATATGATTAATATGAGTCAGTAGAATAGTTGGTTCTAGAATTTGGAAATTCTTTCTTCCACCTTACCGCCTATTTGGTCACATTGCTTTGTGTTATACTTACCTTTCTTTGTTCCCCAGGCTAGGCAAAGGGGGCCAGTCAAAGTCTTATTATTGAATTGGGGGGAAGAATAAGGGGAGAATGGTGACTGAGGCAGAGTGTGTAGGATCTAGAACTTACGAGACTTTAGCGATCATGTTGTTCTAGCCCCTCATTTTGTAGATGAGGTAATGGAATACTAGAGAGTTGACTTTACCTGTTCAAGGTCATTGAGGTGGGAAGTAGCAGAGTTTGGATTTGAACTGAGGTCTCAACTCCAAATACATCATTCTTTTCTTTATTTCAAGCTCTCCACAATAATAATGCTTTTAGTAAATAGTGAGTTGAGTTTTGAGGATAGAAAACCTGGAATGGCAACAGATCTGCTGCAAGAATGTCCCCTTCCTCCACTATTGATCACCCAGTGGAAGTCCTTTATAAACAAAGACTTGCATTTTAGTCTACTGAATGTCAGAGTCAGGAGCACAACTAAGTGGATTCTCTGTACTTTGTGGAAGTCATTTCTTGGCCTGCAATCGGTCTTTTCAGACACTTCCACTCACTGGATTGCAGTTACTGTTAATGACACTATCTTCTAAGGACAGAAGTGTATGGCCATAATGGTTAGTAGATTGTCTCAGCCAAGCACATACCAACAACACTGTACTCCTTCTTTCTGTCAGTTGTAAGACTGCCCCTATTTAAATAAAACCCTGTAAAAACTCTCATCATCTAGGAATCCTACCCCAACTAACTCCCCTGTTCTGCCTCCCCTTAGTATTTTAAGTACTTAGTTTATACTATCCAAGTATACCCTGTTTTAAGCAAATGCAGCATAATGTATGACAATCTGGATTTCTGTGGAGGCTAAATCAGGGGCAGCTGTTTGCTTTACAAAAAGGATCCACGAGAAGATTCCTTCATCCAGTAAGCTCCCTGTGTGCTGAAAATATTTACACACACACATGTTTCAGGAGCACAAATATTTTTAAAATCAAAGTGTACCTGTGTTCTTATTTATTGAATGTTCTTTGTGGTTTTCACCACAAGGGGTTTAATTCAGTATTAGTGTGTACAAAGTACTGCGTTGTGCACTGGAGATGCAAAGACAAAAACATCTTTTCTGACCTCAATGAGCTTAAATTCTAACTTTTGAAAAATATGAAAAATTTTTTTTAATGTGTCTCACCTTTCTAATTAGGTTACAAGGCTGAAGACTTATCTCCCCCTCCTCCTTTCGTGGTTCCCAATGGTGTCTAGTACAAGGCTTTTTACTTGCTTACTGTTCACTGAGAATTCCAAGCAGCTCATCTTGCACCTCTGGGACTTGTTCCTCAAAGAGGCCATAAGCTAATCATAATCCCACAAAGAGTAATATGTAAATAGGGATGGGTCATTAAAAATTTTTTTGCTATACAACTTTTTAAACATTTAAAAAAGTTTTTGGTTCCAAATTCTCTCCCTCCATTCATCCCCTCCCCCACCCCAGTGAGAAGGCACCAATATGATAGATGGGTCATTTCTTGCCATGTGACTTTTGTGTGGGCTTTGATTCCTTTTTTTCATCTCTGCTCTGGTGAGGCAGGTGCTGGAAGAGAATCAGAGGAGGACTAGTGGGTCTTCCCCAGTGAAGAAGTAAACCCAAACCAACTTCCGAAAGTTTTCATACATTCTTATAGACTTGTAGCCTCCTAGATAGAACTGGAAGGAATTTTAGATTATTGATTCTTACCTTGTTTTATACATAAAGGAATTCAGAGTCAGAGAAGTTATAAAACTGTAGCATCATTGATTAGAGCTGGAGGAGACCTCAGGGATCATGTATAACCAGCTCCTTTATTCTACAGATAAAATAACTGGGCCTACACAAATGAGAGAATTTGCTCAAGTAATTGCACATGGTTAAGTGACAGAATTGAGATTCACATTTGTTTGTCTGATTTCCTTTTCCCAGCACTCCTTTCTTCACCACTAATCCTGCTTCCAGCCCAACTCCTGAAACCATCATCCAGGGAAGCAGCTCCTGTGGAGAAAGGACCGGCCATCTCTCTTAGTGTCATCTTTGGAGCAGGTAAGTAGTCTTGTTGTTTTTTTTTTTTTTTTGTCTTTTTGGAGGGGGGACACAGGGCAATTGGGATTAAGTGACTTGTCCAAGGTCACACGGCTTGTACTCATTAAGTGTCTGAGGTCAGATTTGAACTCAGGTCTTCCTGATTCCAGGGCCAATGTTCTATTCACTATACCACCTAGCTGCCCCATAAGCAGTATGTACCAAGCCACCACTACTACCACTTCTCCACCACCTCCCAACCAACTACCACCGAAGATCTCTGGTGGTGGCAGCACCCTTATGACAACTTATTTTGCTTTCAACGACAACTTATTTTGCTTTCAACCCAGCCCTCTCAGCCATCACCAGGGAAGCAATCCCCACAGAGATGTGACCTGGCAATTACTTCTGTGGGTGCTATAGGTACAGCTACCAAAGACCCAGAAAAGAAAGTTTTCACCACCAAAGTCCTTGCACTTCAAATGGTTCAGCATCAAAAACCAATATGATTTTATCAGTGGAAATGATATCAAATAAGAGGCATCACCATCTGCTTTGCAGCTGCACCCTAGAGTGAAGGACCTCTCCATCTGTCTTACATGTAAAACTTTTGTATGTATTCTCTCTTCCCATTAGAATGTGAACTCCTTGAGAGCTAGGGCTATCTTATTTTTCTACTTTTATCTCAAACATTTAGCACATTACTTTGCACATAGTAAAGTCATGATATATGCTATTTCATTCATTCATCCATTCATATACCACAGTGGGCTCTCTCTTCCCCCAAAAGAGGAAGGCAAATATAATGACTATTGTTTCCATTTTTACTGGAACAATTTAACTAATGTGGAACAGTTGCTATAACAAGGAGGTCAAAATAGCCCAGAAACCTTCTTAGCCAGTTAACACTTGATCCCTTTGCCAAGTGGAGAGAGATGAGCATCAAGGGCAACACAGATATAGAATACAGATTTATTTATAAAACTCCAAGAGAACGGTGGAAGATTATTAGCAATAGTGCCTTATTAAACAAACAAAAAGTCCTAAGTGAATGATAATCCACACAAAGCTTAACACAGGACCCCAGTGAACCAGCAATGTTGTACCAATAATGTTTATAGATGAAACTGTCAGAAGAATTTCAAATTGGCATAAGGTAGAACATATTTGTTGTTTCTGTAATACATGTTTATCATCAGTGACAGAGGAAACACCAAGTTTTTACCATTCTACCTCGGTCTCTGATGATATGAAGGCACTTACAAAATTGGCAAGACTGGCTGGATCATATTAAGTATACACTAAAGAAATCCATGTGAGATGCAACACAATCTTGAAAGTAGTAAGAGATTGCTTTATGATATACCTCAGGCAAGAAAAAAATACTAAAAAAGTAAGAAACAAATCATAATATACAATGACTATAAAGTTGTAAAGGAACAGAGAACTGTGAAAGATTTAAGAACAGGGATCAATAAAGAGACCAATCATGACTCCAGAAGACTGATTATGGTGACAGACTGAAATACAGAATGAGACCTACATTTTTAGACATGGCCAGTATGTAGATTTGTGTTGCTTATCTGTGTTTATTTGTTACAAAGGAAAGCTTTTATGTTTTATAAGACGAAGATGGGAGTGAAATGTGACCTTATTCTTCATCTCACGTTTCCTGTCCACAGAATGGGAACAGTTGATTATGCATAAGAAAGGCTTTTGAGATCTGGAAGAAAGACTCTGGCCTGTGGGCTTTATTTTATCTTTTTTTTTCAGTTTCATCTGTTTCCTGCATATTACATAATTATGTTAGTTCAGTGCTTTGTTGTCATTGCATAAATTGTTCTCCTGATTCTGTTGTCTTCATATGAGTAAGTCATGCAAGGCTTCCTAGGGTTCTCTGAATCTATTCCTTTCATCATTTCTTGGGACATATTGATATCCAGTGACATTTGTATGCCAGAATTTATTTAGCTATTCTCTAGTTGATGGGCATCTACGTTTTTTCCAGTTTTTTGCTACAGCAAAAAATGTTGCTACAAATATTTTTGTACATATTTTGTTCCCTCTTTCTTTGACATCTTTGGAGTTCATGCATGATAGTAGTATTGCCAGGCCAAAAGTATATACACACTTTACTGACCTTTAGGGTATAGTTCCACATTTCTTTCTAAAATGGCTTGACCTATTTAACAGCTCTACTAACAATACATCTGCATACCTATCCTTCCACAACCTCTACAACTGTTACTTCTTTTTTTTTGTTATCCTTATCAATCTCACTGGTGAGCAGTAGAACCCCAAAGTTGTTTAAATGTGTATTTTCCTTATTATTAGTGATTTGTAGCATTTTAGATGGTTATTGAAGCTTGACTTGCTTCCCTTGAGAATTGCTTCTCAAATCCTTTGATCATTTATCCAATGGCAAATGGCTTTTACTTATGTATTTGTGTCAGTTTCCTATATACCTTGGATAGCAGACCTTTATCAGGTAAATTTTGCTGCAAAGACTCTTCCCCTTTCTGCCCCCCCTCCCCCCCCAACTTTTTCCCTTCTTCAGTTTGCAGTTTGGAGTTTGATCCATCTTTGTCTGTGGCTCTAACAATCCCCAGTTATAGGTTAGAGATCCTGCTGGTCTAAGGGCTTTTGCAAGGCTCCCCAGTGCCTGTTCGTGGTAATTGAGCTTGTTGTTTCTTGAGCAGCAACCTATCAGGGATTAGTTCTTTTCGCTGCTATTGTTCCTGCTGGCCAGAGCCAAAATCCTGCTGGCTTTAGTCTCTTTTTACTCTTCTTACTCCCCTATCACCCAACATCCCAGTTCAGAGCACCCTCAGGCTCCATGCTTTGTTTACTAGAGGTTGGGCTAGCTACCTAATGGGGCTCCACTCAGAACATCCATAGGCTTCTAGCCATATTTTCTGGTGTTTGGACTCATTTCTGATCACCATAGCAAGTCTGCTTAGAGCATCTCCATGTTCACCACAGCCTGCTACTAGCTTCCACCTCCCCTGCCGTGTTCTAGCTCTGCCTCCTGCCTTCTGGTCATCTTGTTTCATCTAGTACTGTGTGTGGTGAATCTTAATGGTATGGCTCTGGATTCTTGATTATTGTTCCATCTGGAACCCATTATACCTTTTCTGAGGGTGTTTGTTGGAGAGTTGGGTTCTGGTACAACATTTCATGTCATCATCTTAGCCTGAGGTCCCTTTCTTGTTTCTCTTTTGCCCCTAGTTTTTTAATTTAATTGCTACCCACCAATGAAATTCTTTTTTTCCTAATCAACTCCTCCCCCACCTCTCCTCACTTGCTATCTTTTGCCTGAGAAGCTGATGCTATACTGGGATATATAATTGGATTGCATTTGAGGTATCACTTCCTCATGAACAGGTCCCCTAAGAACAATAAAAGGCTGGGAGTATTTAATTTCTGTACCCTGGTGTAGCTAGACCTCTCACACATAGGCTTATGTCTGTGCATGTGTGTGCACCTTTAAGGAAGCCTTGTGTATTGTATTACCTATATAGCTTGTTTTTGGCCACCAGTTCAAATTTCTTTAGTAGGATTTTCTGATTACAGACTTCGTTGCTCTCCCTGCCCTTCCTTTCCCCTTCCCCCCAGCCCGGATGGTATGTAATTGGGCACTGAGCTGGCGTGGGGTGGATTTGGTTAATAGCTGGCCCACATTCTTCTCATTCTTTTCTCACAGGAAAAATGCCTGGAAATAACTCTCTGGTGGAGATGGCTTTTAGGGAGAGGGGCCGGCTGCCTGACACCATCTCTCACATTTGGTGCCTGCCTGGCTCCCCTCCAGCCTCTCATCATCCTTTGCTTCATCTCCCCATTGGTGACAGATCCTTCCTGGCTGGACAGTCACATGTTAGATTCTACTGGAGTTTGAGCAAAAAGTTAAAATACCAAATGCAAAATACCAAATACAACAAATATTTATTACATAGTTTCCTAAGCAATAGGAGAAGTAGATATTGACATAAGCAAGTTCTCTATCCTTATACAACTTAAAGTCTAGAAAAGACACCCAACAGAGATAACTGCAACATAATGATTCCAACAAATCTTGGATTTGGTTTTCTTCTTTCTTAGCTATATTATATTCCCCTTTCCGAGGGATGACTGGGAAATTGGGGCTTAATGGCGGTCATAGTAGTTTGCACTTCACTTAATTTTTTTTTCTTATTTTATATTGTGTAATCAGCCTTTGGGCCTAAAAAAAAAAGCCTTTCCCTACTTCTAGATACCAAAAACAATAATTTTCATAAAATGGAACACACGGGTAGAGATATAACTTTTGTTGTTGTGTCATTTCAGTTGTATCTGACCCTTTGTGACTCCATCTGGGGTTTTCTTGGTCAAGATACTAGAATGGTTTGCCATTTCCTTCTCCAGCTCATTTTATAGTTGAAGGAACTGAGATAAACAGGGTTAAGTGACTTACCTAGGGTCACACAGCTAGTAAGCATCTGAGGTTGGATTTGAATTTAGGTCTTCCTGATTAGGTTCAGGTTCAGTGCTCAATCCACTGTGCTACCTAGCTGCCATAGATTTGTAACTATCCAGCCCCAAGCTGGATTTTTTAGGGGTAGGCGACTTTTGCTTGCCTTCTGCAGAACTTTCTTCCTATTGTCTTCCCACCAATGTCCCTTTCAAATCTTTGGAACTCATCAGTGGCTATTAGTGGGGAATGTGGAATCTGATTTGGTGGAATCAAAATACTTTTTCTTTTTAAAAGGAAGGAAAAGTTCTTCCCTTTTAAGTTCCCTTAAAGTTCATCCTTTAAAAAAAAGGCATCAGCTGTCTCTTATCCATGTTTGGTAATGCTCACCTCCAGACTGAGTTTGCTGTGGGATCTCCATTTCTACTTCTACTAAGAGCAGTTTTCTCCCATGTAAAATGAGATGGGGTGGGATTCCTTGAAGTCCTTTCCAACCCCAGCTCCTCTCATGGCTCTCACTCCTGCTCTGCCAGGGCTGGGGCCAGAGTGTAATAAATTGACTTTCTCCTATAACAAGCTTGCTAGGACTGTCCTCTCAACGTCCATTCTAGTACCTTTTCTTCTCTTCCCAAAACATTTTCTTCCTCAAAATCCATTTCTTAAACTCCTTGTTACTGTCAAGGTAAAAAGTTCAGTTGGAAAGAAAACTAATTTTGAGACTGATAGTACTCCCCATTCCACCAGTGGGGCACTCATTGCCTTCTGGAGACATCTTGCTTTGGTGGACAGGTTCCAGCTGAGATTATCTCACAGGCTGATTAAGCCTGCTAAAGAGCTGGGTCCTTGCCAGGCCTAGTGTAGCACACAGGGAAAAAAGATTTGGTTCCAAGGAGGATCCTATCTTTGTGCTAACTCCTCAATTTGGGAGCCCATACTGTAGAAATCTTATCCCTTCATTTTATAGAGGTCCAGAGAGGTGACAGAGGAAGGAGTTGGGAGAGTCAGGACCAGAACTGGCATCTCCTACTTGTATTTTCTCCCTGCTTCTTGGGGTCTAGAAAGTCTCAGGTGAAGACCTGAGCCCTGGCTGCCCTTTTCTTAGTTGACTGCCCCAGAGGGGTGAGCTGGGCTTTTTCATTTTCCCATTTGGGGAGCTTGGCTGAAGTTAGGTGACTCAGAGCAGTGATGGTACTTAGCTCTGTTTCTAATCTTGCCCTGTCCTCACACCTTCTTGCTTAGGAACCAGTTTAGGTAGTTGTTGTTCAGTTGTATCTGACTTTCTGTAATCCCATTTGAATCATTTTATAGATGAAGAAGCTGAGACAAACAAGATTCAGTGACTTGCACAGGGTCTCACGGCTAGTAAGTATCAGAAGCCAGATTTGAACTCAGGTAGATGAGTCTTCCTGACTGCAGGCCCAGTGCTCTCCCCGCTGAACCACCTAACTGCACTGCAATTCAGGCAGTAATTTTCTGTTTTTCAGGCTATAAATTCTAGCTTTAATGGGAGCCCTAGATTTTGAGTGACAGTGGGAGAAGGGAGCCTGGAGGTTTCAGTCTGGTGCAGATGAAGAAACTGAAATGTAGAGGCAGAGGCAGAGTAAGGTACTTGTGTCCTGGGCAATATGTAAAAGTTATGTTTTCCAAACATGTGGAAATTGTATCTTTTATTTGTTACTGACTGTTGGCAGTTTTGAATTGGGGCATGCTGGTAAATCTTTAACAAGTGACTCTCTGAAAATGCAGGACACACTTTAAAATGTAATCTGTACAATTAACATTTTTTCCTTTTACTTTCTCCAGTCTAGAAGAGCAAAACAATGAGCCAAACCCTGATTTTTAGCATTTGCTGATTTTGTGAGGTGTAAATGCTCCCACTGATAATTTAGCAGTCTTGGAGCAGATTCAGGCTGGCTCCAGCATACTCCTGTTATAGGTGAATTTACTTATGACAAAAAAATGTAGTTAAAGGATTTAAAGCTGGAAAGGGCCCCTTCATTTTACAGGTGAGCAAACTGAGACTGGAAGAACTGAAACATTGCCACTCAATATATTTGTTTTTGGAGGATAGTGGTAAGTGACTTTTACTTGTATTAGTAAGGAATGGGAATGGAGAAATTATCTTATTTCCCAGTTTTTTTTGTGAGGTTTGTCAGGCTGAGGTGGTTTGAATGGTGGGAGGAATGAAATTAGAGTCAAAGTGGAGAAGACATGTAAGGAATAGGTTGTTTCAGAAAATTGAGTGAGGAGATCAGTCAAGCTGGGTTTTGAGTAAATTCACTCTCCTCCAGTTTTCCATCATCAGAATGGGGAAATTCTTTTTTAATATCCAGTCAGCAGATCTCTTTGGGGAGCAAAGTCAAAAGGCCCTCCCTTTCCCTTTCCTCCAAGACCTTTTGGGAATTCAATTCAATTTAAAAAACAAAAACAAAACCTCTATTAATCATCTGTCTGCGTGTAAGAAACACCGTCCTGGGAATACAAAGATGAAAGATGACAGATTGTGACCTCAAGGAGTTTATAGTCCATTTGGAGATGGAGAAAAGGTGGGCTGCAATAAATACAAAAGTCAGTGTGATATAGGAGTGTGACAAAGGGAAAGGAAAATCCTGGAAAAGTGTTATTTGTATAGGGAATCATCACTAGTTCTTTATCTTCTTGGGAGAGAAAAGCTGTAGAAAGAAGAGCTTTGAGGGCATTTGCACGGTGCTGTTTGATACAGGTTCTCCCAGACAAGAGCTGCAATGTATAGACTGATAGCCAGGAAATAAGCACCCTTATGTTACTTATTGTTTATTTAGAAACAGCGCCTCCCTCAGGCGGGAGGGTGTAGATCTCTGAACATGCCGGCTTTTATTTTCCTTCGCTGACAACTGAACTGGCCTCTGTTCTTCTTAGCCTGTGTCTGAAACACCAAGCTGTTCTCTGGTGTGTGTTTGGCTTGAGGTTTATTTGGCCAAGAGGAGACTAGATTCAAGAAGGTGTGCTGCATCTGGATCCTTCCGCAGTGAAACAAGGAAGGGTGAGTGTGAAAGGCAGGGCTAATCAGGGCCTTTTCCCAGCTCGGACAAATCAGCAGGCAGTTAGAAGACCCTCTGGCATTATAGATTTAGAATGGGAAGGGACATTTGAAAGTACCCTCCTCATTTTTACAGGTGAGGGAACTGAGTTCCAGAGAGGTGAATGGATCTGATGGTCCTTCTGATACAGGGCTGTTTTGGGCCCTTGGGGTAAAGAACTAAGGCCTATGATCTTTAATCTTCTAATTTAAAGAGGAGAAACAAGAGGAATCAAGGGAAATAGTTGCATTAGTTGTAAGGGGACAGAGTAGAAGTGAGAAGTTAGAACAGGTTAATTTAGGAAGGCCTTTTTTAGGGAAGAAGTAGTTCTAGAGCAGGTGTGGGGAACCTGTGGCCTCAAGACAACATGTGGCCCTCAAGGTGCTCAAGTGTGGCCCTCTGACTGAATCCAAACTTCACAGAACAAATCCTTTTATTAAGAGGATTTGTTTCCTTTAGAATCCAGCTGCTTTCGGGCAGTACAAATAACTTCACAAAGAAATAACCACCCTTAACTTAATATTCATTCTCCACATAATTTGTATAGTATCTCTCTCTCTCTCTCTCTCTCTCTCTCTCTCTCTCTCTCTCTCTCTATCTGTCTATATATATATATATCTAGGCAACCAAGTAATAAAATTTATATTATATTAAAATTTAATAAAATTAAGGCGCTAACTTGTATTATTAGAGGGAGTTTCCTCATGCCAGTGAAATCACAGGTCCATTCCCTATCCCTTCTGCCTATGCAAAGTGATTTTCTCACAACAACACTGTGAGGTGGGGAAAGCAAATATTATCTCTATTTTATAGGTAAAGAAATTTAGGAACAGAGTGAAAGGACCAAGAGCTAGTTAGCTGAAGATTGAGGATTAGAATCTAGGTCTTCTGAATCCTAAATCAATTTCCTCCCTTCCATCCCTGCCCCCCAACCAAACACCTCATTGCTTGTATGTATTACATGACATTGGAGTGACTTTCTTATTCTTTGTAAACCTTAGCTTCCTCCCCTTCCTTTTTCACAGACAGACAGGCACAGACACACAGACACACACACACATACACATTCCTGTTCCAGGTATGGCTGTGATGCTGGAGGCCAGAGTACACCTAGAAGCAAACAAATCTTCCTAAATAGATGTATTCAAGCAGCACTATGGCTGCTTGTGGCTTGAATTATGAGCTTCTGAGACTGTATCCATACATTAGATATGATTATAGGGTGCTGATGGTGCAGTGAAGCCTGATAAAAATGGATGAGTGAAAATGCATCAGACCTTTTGTTCATGGTACAATTCAATTGTCTCTCAGTTCCTCCTCGCTCCTTCCCCCTTTTCTTTCCTGTGAAAATGAAGTAGGAAAGATGAAGGTTGATGGTGGCTTTGTAGCTCTTGCAGAGATTTTCCTCCTCCCCCAACTAATTGTAATGAAAATGATTCCAAGTGCTGAAGCAGTCCCCAGGAAACAGGAGGCATGAGGCTGTTATAAACCCATCTTTATAGAACCATAGAAAATTATAGCTGAATTGGATCTTAGAGATTATCTAATTTAACATACTCATCCATATTCCTGTTGCCATTACCTCGATTCAGGCCTTTATGCCACACCTGGACTGTTATTAGACCCCATTCTGGGTGGTATCACCACCTTCAACCCAGAGGAATTGATCTACCTGGGCAGAACTTTGGTTGCATCTTTCTCTTGGGCTATCTTGGGGAGCTTTTCCACTTTGTTTACTGAATAATGTCCAAGCTTATTAGCCTGACATTTAGTTTAGTTCAATAGACATTTATTTAAGCACTTATTATGTATAAAACACGGTGCTTGGGATGCAAAGTCAGAAATGAAATAGTCCCTCTCCTCAAGGAGCTTACATTTAACTAGGGGTACAACATATGTAAAATTAGATAAATACCAAATTTTAGAAATTTCATGAGAGGAGAAATACTAGCAACTGTAGGAACCAAGACAGGTCTCTAATAAGAGATGGCACTTAAGCTATGGGACTGTAGGAGGTAGAAGTTAAGAAGTTAATACACTCTGGGCCTGAGGAGGTAGACAATGAAATGTTATGTATAGGTAAAGGCTCTGAGGAGAGAGGCAGCTGGTGGTGTAATGGAGAGAACCCTGTCTGGAATCAGGAAGACCTGAGTCCAAATCTAGCCTCAGACACTAGCTGTGTGACTCTGAGCAAGTCACTTATCTCTCTTTGCCTTTGCACTGTAAAATGGGGATAATAATAGTTATATATAATTATATGCCATATTATATAATATGATAATTATAATACATAATAATAATATAGCAGCTACCTCTCAGGTTTGCTGTGAAGATTGAAGGATATAATATTTGTAAAAACACAGCACAGTGTCTGGCACATAGTAGGCATTATGTAAGTGCTTTTATTCTCTTCTCTTTCCTACTAGGTCAATTTGACTGGAATTTGAAGGAGAATAGTATAGGAACCACTTTATGAAAAAGCTTTCAAGCTGAGGGAGATGATTTTGAATTTCATCCTAGAAGCAGCAAGCACTCACTGAAAATTTCTGAATAGAGGAGTGAAACAATCAGAGTAGTGTATTAGAGGGATTATTTTATCAGGGACATGAAGGATGGATTGATTGAAGAGGGAGGAGGGGGGATATAGGATGACTGGTTTGGAAGCTATTGCAGTAGTTTACCAGGAGTGGGGAACTTGCAGCCTTGAGGCCACATGTGGCCTTCTAGATCCTTAAGTGCAGCCTTTTGACTGAATCCAAATTTGTTCTTGTAAAATTCAGTCAGAGGGGTGCACTTAAGGATCTAGAAGGCCACATGTGGCCTCAAGGGTGCAGGTTCCCCACCTCTGGACTCTAGATGAATAGAAATGAAGACCTGAGCTAGGGTTAGGGTCTGATGGGAGGCAGGCGGATACAATGAAAAACAAATATAGGAACTGCATTTAAAGGGTGAAAATACCAGGTTTGCTGTTTCCTACCTGTTTGACCTTGGGCAAATTTCTTACTTCTCTGGACCTTAATTTCCTCATCCGTATGTACTATGTGCAGTTAGACTAGGTATCTACCAAGTTCTTTTCCAGTCCTAAAGCATATGGGGTGGGAAGGAAGGGGAAAGAGTTTATTGATATTACAGAGATAGAATCCATCGAATGCAGCAACTTATTAGATATACAGGGCGAAGGAGAAGGAAGAATTCAGACATGCCTCCAAGGTTGCAAAATTGGGTGACTGGGAGGATGGTGCCTCCATCGACAGAAATAAAGATGCTTTGGGAAGGGCACGTTTCAAGAGGAAGATGATGAGTTCAGTCTCAGACACAGGAAGTTTGAGGTGATGGATAGGTGGAGCCGTTCAGTGGGCAATTGGAAATACTCATCTGCATTCCCTTAATATTCCTGCCTCGATTGTGAGCTTGTCTAGAAATGGGAGCACTTGACTGCAAGTTTGTGCACTGAGGTTCTTGCACTGGCTTTTCCACCAATTAACTGAGTGACCTTGAACTTCTACTTCACCCTTGAGCTTCACCCTCATTTATAGCTATAAAATGAGAGGGTTGGTCTAGATCAGTTTCCCAACCCAAACTATTAGATTAGTGATATATCTAAATTCTGTAACTCATATCATTCTTCCCTCTGGTCCTCTATAATTTTGCTGGTGGTGAATAAGAACCGGAGAAAAGGAAGTAGTAGTTGGGGTGAGAGGAATATAATGAAGGAACAACAGTAGTCCATCTTTTTAAGTTTATAGGTTTAATGAAGTATGTTACTAGTAACATTAGTTACTAACATTAGTAACATTAACATAATGAAGTTATATTACTAGTACTACTGCTGCTACTAATTCTAGATCACATTTGCACAGTTTATAAAGTACTCTTCTCATAATTATATTATACAATAGGTAGGGGGTGGGTAGGTGGTGCAGTGAATAGAGCACTGGCCCTGGGGTCAGGAGGACCGGAGTTCAAATCTGGCCTCAGACACTTAACACAAAACTAGTCGTGTGACCTTGGGCAAGTCACTTAACCCCAATTACCCTGCCTTCACCCCTCCAAAAAAAAAAAAAAAGAAAAAAAATAGGTAATATACAAGTATTATTATTCCCATTTTGTGGGTGGGAAATTGAGGCCCAAAGAAGGGAAGTATCTTGTTCAGGTTTCAGAATTAATAAAATAAATGATCAAGACTTGAACTCAGGTCTTCTAATCCTATTGTTCTTTTTGCTATAAATATTCTGTAGATTTGTAACCTTTGCCATGAACTGATGATTAGGAAACACTGGAATAGGTCATTTCTTTTGGTTTTAATGTTTTATAATTCTGTGGGTTTTTTTTTAAAAGATATTCTGCGTTGTTAGTTTGTGTATATTGTGATGGAAGGCTCTAGTCTCTTATTCTGACCACTATGGCTTCCATCTCAATAAGGGGAATTCATTAGAAAAAAGAAGTGCCTGATGACTGGCTTCTGAAATGTGGTGCAGTTGGTAACAGAAGGGAAATTAATCCCTTTGAGACCAGCATAGATCAACATATATGCAATGGTAGGTTTGGAGGCAGGGTAGTGGTCTAGATGACCTTTAGAAGTTTCTCCTAGCCAAGTTACCCTGAAAATGCCATGATATCAAAATAAGTTCATGAAACCTGATGAGGTAATGTCAATCTATATATTTAACACCACACCTCACTTTTTTCCCAAACCTATAGGAGGCCCCAGAGTAGAATCATGGAATGTTAGACCTAGAAGAGGCCATAGAGGGCATCTAATCAAGCCCTCTCATTTTTTTTTTTCAGATTTAAAAACTGCTGAGGTTTATTTTTAATTAAGAAACATCTTAGGCCTAGGGAATAACTTCTAGAATACTTCCTAATCACAGTAGCTCTGGGCATAGCTTCCCACTCTCTTCCATATATCTGAAGGTTCCTGGCTGAGGAGCCAAAGTGCTGCTTCCCAAATTACCTGGCACGCCTGTAACCCCGTCAAAAAACTTCTGAGGTTGTGCCTACCTGCTGCCATAGCCCTCTCATTTTGTAGCAGAGAGAAC
The DNA here is from genome assembly GCA_028646515.1 of Pseudochirops corinnae. Taxonomy (NCBI): domain Eukaryota; kingdom Metazoa; phylum Chordata; class Mammalia; order Diprotodontia; family Pseudocheiridae; genus Pseudochirops; species Pseudochirops corinnae. Next base: position 401,337,256 of record CM053585.1, read on the forward strand.
TGAGGTTCGCTGAGACAGATACTTTCTCAAGATTGCATACCTAGCCCAGGATGCCTGACTTCCAATCCAGTGCTCTGTTATACTTGTCACATCACAAATAATCTATGGGTATCTTCTCTTTATTATACACTGATGGGTTTTGTAGGTGTAGCTATCCTTATAATAGTAAATATTGGAGTTTCCTCAGAATTCGACATCAAACTCACTGGTTTCTAGTTTGAAGACTGGTCTCTTCTATTCCCTCTTCTGAAAATCAGCATTTTTGCCCTTCTCCAGTCTTGTGATATTGCTGCTATTTTCTATGAGCTTTCAGTGATTCAGCAATCACATTCCTAAGTTTTTTCACTACCCTGGGGTATAATTTGTCTGGGCCTGGTGATTTGAATTCGTCAAAGGCAGCTAGGTCTTCTCCTGTGACTTCTCTGTTTTTCTTGAGTCAAGTGAATGCCTTATTTGCTACTTTTGTTCTGTCCTTTCCAGGCTGGAGATCATTCTTCTTGTTAGAGAATCAGAAGCAGAAGTGAGAGTCGAGTAGCTATGCCTTCTCTCTGATGTTTGTAATTGTCTCAACTATCCTGAACTGTTTTTTTTAATCTTCCTTTTTCTCCCAATATAGCCCTAGATACTCCTTTTTTTTGTCCTTGAATTTCCTCACCAGGCTTTTCCCATATTGAACTTAGGTACTCTTGACACTATTAGTTCAGGATTGTGCCACAATTATTTAATCAATGCCTTTATAATAGGGCTCTTCATTGTAGGATTTGTCACTTTCCTCTTCTCATTAGCATCCCACTTCCTTTTATTCCCTCACTGGTCTATTATATTGTCTTATTAATGTATTGGTCCTCTTACCTTTTTTAACTTCTTGGTCTTACCTTGTTTTGCTAATTACCTTCTTATTCTTAAGCCTTCCCAAACCCTTTTCTTCTTGCTCTTACTTTTCCTCCTATTCGTCCTCCTCCTCATTAGGTCTTTTGCATTGGGTTCTTCTCCTTTAATACTCTTTCTTCTTGAATCCTCCTTCAACTTGATTCTTCTTCCAGCTTTTCATGCCCTTCAAACCCAATTGAATCTCTAGCTTCCTTCATGATTCCAAAACTTTCCAAATAACTTCCATAATTACCTCTTTTCCAGATTAAGTCTTCTCCTGTTCCTTCTCTCACAGAAGCCAGAAGTCAGATTATGTCCTAGAGGCAGGTGGTTTAGTTTGGAGGAATGGATTTGCCTCATTAATGAGAGGAAGGATACCCAGGGCCCTGGGAACAGAGATCAAAATCTAAAGAGACTCTAAAGAGAGCAGAGTGACAAATCTTACAGTGAAGAGCCCAAAGAGGCATTGATTAAAAAAATTGCGGCATAGTCCTGAGAGGTAGGTGTTATTATTTTACTCTTTATACAGATGAGTAAACTGAGGCTGACAGAGATTAAATGGCTTGCCTAGGATCACATAGCTAGCGTCTGAGACCAGATTTGAACTCAGATTTTCCCAACTTCAGGTCCAGTATTCTATTCATTGTGCCACCTAGCTGAGGCACCTCATCGTATAGGAGGGATAGCTAAGGTCCAAAGAGGTTATTACAGAACACAGAGCTGGAAAGGACCATTGGGTGTTTATACATGGGTCCCTGTTGGGGGAGGTGCTTTGGCCAAAGTCACACGAATAGCAAGTATCAGAGTTAGGCTTCAAATCCAACTCTTCTGATGCCTAATTCACTGCTCCCTACAGTACTGCTGCCTCTCTCACATCACATGGCCAGAATGGTCCAAAGTCCTAGAGCCAGTTAGGGCAGGAGTCAGTGGTACAGCAGCTAGAGCACTGTAATGCCAATCATGACAGCACACCTGAGGGCTGTTGCTGTGAATAATTTCAGGGGTTTAATTGCAAAGTATAATGAACACTATTAAGAATGAAATCTTATTTGAGAAACTGAAGTATAACAATCATAACATCATAACAACTTATTACTAAGGTCACACAACATACAACATTGCAGTCAATATATAACATAGCATTCCCCAAAATACTTATTTATAAATTAAAGCATAACAACATATAATGGTACACAACATATGTCATTCAATCCCCCAAACCAGGGGGTCCCAGGACAGGTTCTTCCCTAGCACAACACAGTGTTAAGGGGTAGCAGAAAATACAAACACACTGACTACCCCTAGGTCGCAGTAACTTACGAATTTCTCAATCAATACAAAGTATCCAAGTACAGTCCTCTTTCATCTTAACTTGAGGCTGACTTCCAGGGCCCATGGCTCTTCTGTGGACTGACCGCTCCCGACTCTTGCCTGGATTCATACATAGATGACTCTCCACTTCTGCTCCATGTTTCAGTTCATGGGGACTGTTCCACTCTAAGCTCTCCCTCTTCCTGTCCAGCAGCATGCTCCAAGGGCTCCTGCCCACAGCTTCTGCCTCTGGGAAAACAAAGCTTAACAGACAACAATACTGACACGCACCACTGGCACCATCATCTCAATTCATCTCCAAAGTCTATAGGCTCTGTATTAACAGCTTCACTTTAAAACATCTCAAAAGGGACTTAAGCTAAGCCTTCTTCCCATGGGCAGGTTTCTGCTCTACAGCTCTATTCACTTTCAAAGTTCAGAGACTCCTTCAGCAAGCCTATGCCATCAGAGATCTCCTCCCAGATCTTAGAGGTCTCCGGCTCTCAGAGGTATCTCTTCATTTTCTTCTCAATGCTGACTTGAACTCTCAATGCTGGCTTCCTTAATGCCTGCTTTCTCAGTGTCTGCTCTCTATATATACACAGTTCTACTCAGCATCTGATTGGAACCCTCATGCCTGTATCTGATTGGCTAGAACCCACATGCTTGTATCTGATTGGCCAGAGCCCATGTCTGCATATCTGATTGGCTCAGCACAGAGAGGCATGTAAGCCTAAGGCTGAAAAACTGAATTCTAAAAAAGAAAAACATCAAAAAATCCTACTTTGCTGGCTGTTATAAGTGCTAAGTGTGGAGTCAAGAAGACCTGCCTTCAAATCCAGCCTCAGACACTTTGTGACTCTAGATCCCTTCATCTCTGCCTGCTTTAGTTTCCTTAACTGTAAAACCAAAAATAGTACCTACCTCCCAAGGTTGTCATGAAGATCAAATTAATATTTGTAAAGTACATAAATGCTTACCTCCCTTCTTCCCTCCCTTCTTCCTTTCCTTCCTTCCCCTTGTTCAAATTGCTGTGTATAGTCACCTAGTTGAGAGAGTGGGGTATTGTTTTTCATTTTTATGGCTACAGTGGAGATCCTCCTGAATTGTCTGCTCTATCTAATTGCCATCATGGGTGTTTGCATAGCTTCCACGGGGTGTTCCCATCTCCTGAATAATCATAGATTTGGAGGGTTGGAGGGACTGTCAGTAATTATCTAGTTCAACTCTTACATGAAAGGAATCCCTAGTAGAATATACTCAAAAATGGCTGTCCAGCCTCTGCCTGAACTTGTCCAAGTGGAGAAAACCTGCCACCGCTGGGAGCAGCTTATTCCACGTTTGGACAACTCAGATTATTATTGGGAAGCTTTTCCTGACTTCATCTAAATGGACCACTTTACAACTTCCCCCTTTACTCCTGGGTCTCCTCTCTGGGACCAGACAGAATAAGTCCAATCACCCCTCCACAAGATAGTTTTTTAAATACTATGGCTATCATGTCCCAGAAGTCTTTTCTTCTCTGAGCTAAACATTCCCAGTCCCTTCAGCCAATCATTGAATCTCTTTTGTTCTAAAGATTAAAGAACTGGGACCAGCTTTGACTGAGTCCAGTCCAATGGAACCTTTGTCTCAAGATTTTCCAGGGTAACAGGTCAGAGGCTGGAACACTTTGTCTAAAAGGGATAAACAGGGGTTGGGGGAAGAATGATGGAAGGTAAAACATTTCCCTTTTCCTCACTCGTAGTAAGAGAATGTTGGATGACTTTTAAGGTCCCTTCCAACTCTAAGACTATGATTCTGTGTTTCTTGCTGATTGCCAAGTTTAAAACAAGTGGTGTAATTCTAGCTATAATATTGATAGGGCATTGCTATAAAGTGTAGCAGTTCCAGGAATTGTAAATTTTTTATTAACTTCATTTTACTTCTTAGTAACTATGTCTTAATTTCTAATATATATAATATTTGAGAGTCATAAGAGTCAAGCATAGGATCTCACCCACAGAGGGTGCTTAATGAATATTTGAGAATTAAATGAATAAAACTGCATTTCTTTGTTTATTAAAGAACCTTTGATTTGAACTTTTCCCCTAAATTAAATGACATTGCAGTATAGTTTAGTGGAGAGACTGGCTCTTCACATTGATCACAAAATCTTGTTATTCCCAAGATGGCAGCAAATTTGAGCCCTTTGAGTACTTAGCACCCCAGTGTCTTCCCCTTCCAGTTTCCAGCACTGGTTCTTGAGGACACTCAAGTCTCTTCTATTTAGTGTGTCATGTGGAAAGAACCCCAGACTTGGAGAGAAGTGGCCAAGGCTTGGCCACTTAGCAGAGCTTTATGCCTATGGGTAAGTCATTTTCACTTCTCTGAACTTCAGTTTCCTCATCTGTAAAGTGGAGATAAAGACTTACTCTGTTTTTTGTTGTTCAGTCACATCTGGCTCTTCATGACCCTGTGGACCATAGCACACCAATACTGTCTGTGGAATCTTCTTGGCAATGACACTGGAGTGGTTTGCCATGTCCTTCTTCAGTGAATTAAGGCAAACAGAGGTTAAGTGACTTGCCTAGGGTTATATAGGTAGTAAGTGTCTCAGGGTAGATTTGAACTGAGGTCTTCCTGAGCTCTATCCCCCCAAGCCTAGCTAAATCATTTATTCTGTCTACCCTGCCCTTTCATGAAAATCAAATGAGATCATTAAAACATAGAAGTCAGATCTAGTAGGAAACTTACAAAACTTCTTTATTCTAGATGTTTCCTTTTACAAATAAGTTAACTGAGGCCCATGGAAGTTAAGTGATTTGCCTTAGATTATATATACAAGGAGCAGAAACAGGATTTGAACTTTGATGCCAAATCTGGTTATCTTTCCATTTCATCATGCCACTGAAATCACTACACAAGTGCCAGTTATTGCTGCTATTTTTTCTAATTAATGAGTTTTTATCAGAAATGAATACTATGCAGATCACATTCAAAACAACATGCAATAAAAGTTTATTTGTTTTGAATGAATTGTTTATGCATTTTGGATGAAAAGGCTACAGCAGTGAATAGGAAGCAGGAAAGAAAGCCCAGCTTTTCTCTACAGTTCTTGGTTTTGGACCATTTTTCATAGGCTTGGATTTGTTGAAAGTGTGCCCAGTCAAAGGAGGATGAGACTAGCCTCAAGATTTGAGGCTTTTAAAATATGATTAAGCATTTATTCTGAGCCATGGGAGGCAGGAACAAAGTCCCAAGAATAAATCAGGACCATGGAATGTTAGAACTGAAAGGGACCATAGGGATCATATAGTCATATAGACTGTAGAGATCATATAGTCACATCTTTCATTTTATGGTTGAGGAAACTGAAGCCCAGAGATAGGAAGGGACTCACCCAGGGTCATATAACTGTGGAGGGGCAGAGATAGCACTAGACCTCAGGTCTTCTGATTTTAAGTCTACCAATTCTCCTGTCGCTACATTCCGGGATTGAGAGTTTGAGAAAGTGTGTGTGTGTGTGTGTGTGTGTGTGCAGTGAATATTAAGGATTGATAGGGAGGACAAGTGGACAAAGACTAAGTTATTCGCTGAGGCCCAGGAACAGAGAATTGCCAGCAGCTCTCTATTGTCTCCATTACTAGCTAGATGACTTTGGGCAAATCTTGTTCCCTGTAGGGAATAGGAAATCTTCTGTTTGGCTTTTAAAGGCCTCCAAACCTAACTTCTTCCTAAATTTCCATGTATCTTACCATTTCTCCCTCTATGTACTCTGTGATGCAGTGACACTGGCTTCCTTGCTGTTCCTCACATAGTAAGTGCTAGTTGATTGACTGGCACAGTTCTGGGAAAATCAGGCATGTGTCTGGCCTTGCTTTGTGCCAGAAAAGTTAAAATTGTCATGTCCTACATCCTAGGATATAGAATGAGATCTCAGGAATAATCTAATCCAGTCCTCCTCCCAGATTGATAGATGCAGAGCCAGAGGCTGCAGGGAACAAGGTTTGCCCAAAGTCATCTAGCTAGTAATGTGGGGAGCTGGAATTTGACCTCATTGACTGGCCTTGGACCAAACAGTGAAGCAGTTGCAGGCTGGGGACTAGAACCAAGATCTCCTGAGGCCCAGTCTGCTTTTCACTAGGATCGTTACTGACTGCTGAGGCTGTTCCTCCCATGTAAATAACATGCCCTTCCTCTTCCCTCTACCTTCCCTCAAGGCATCACTTAAGTTCCATCTCCTTGCTCCTTTGTGTTTCCTGTTTCTGCAGGTTTGCTAGCCCACCTTGATTTTTCCCTTCCTTTTGCTCTCAGTACCACATGGTTTAGCTCCTGATTGTTTCTGAATGGAACATAAGTTTCTTGAAGGTAAGGACAATATATTTAGGACAGTTTATTTATTTGTTTCTGGATCTCCATGGCATACAGTGTTAAGCACAGAGTAGGTGCTTAGTAAATATTTATTGGTTGACATAGGGCTGGGGAAGGAAGAATAGAGAGTGTGATTGGGGATGGAGTCAGTTGCTTGCTTGGCCCAGGGGGTAGGGGGAGTGCATCAGGCCTCTGAAATGTGGCCCTGTGCCCAAGCAGCTGTTGCTCAAATGCTTTGAGTAAGATTCTCTGATGGGTTCCCCTCTGAGAGTTTGGGATTATAGGAGGTTGGTAGGTGCTTGGGACGGATGTGGCCGTCATTCTGGAATGCAGGGGCCAGAGCCTGCATGTCTTCCTTCTATAGTCTTTTATCAGGGGCCTTTCCCTGCTCCTCCCTGCACCTCCCATCCCCCTACAGTCAATGTTACATTGGGAGATGAGACAATGTTAGGGGACTGTTAGATTCAATACTAATTGATCAGGCTGTTCTTTCTAGGTACTTTCTAGCTCTTATCCAGGAGATTAATTGATGAAATTGAGTCAGAAAGGTGTCCCAGGTGCAAAGGGACCACGTGCCCTAAAGGACAGTCACTAGTGAAGCCAGTGAAAGCTTCCTTTCCACTCCTTGTGATTCTTGGGAGCAAGAGATATCGCTGAAGGGGGGGGAGGGGCAGGAGGGAGGAATGATATCTTATTCTGTTTCTTGAGTGTGGATTGAGACTCCTGGGGCTGTCAGGTCAGTAAAATCAGTTCTTGCCTTCCCTCAGTCATCCCAGGCATCAAAGGAATTGTTCTTTTCTTAAGATCATCAGCCACTTTCCTTCCATGCCCCACCAGTCATAAACTTTACTGCTGAGAAGTTGCTTACAACTGACCTCCATTGAGTTGCTTTGAGATCCTTGGTGGAAGATGCAGGAAAGAAGAAAAGAGAAACCCTCTCTTGGTAATGTAAAACCCTCTCTTGCAGGAAGACTCATCTTCATGAGTTCAAATCTGACCTCAGAAATGGCAAACCCCTCTAGTATCTTTGCCAAGAAAACCTCAAATGGGGTCACAGAGGGTCAGACTGAAAGGACTGAACAACAACAGCAACAACACAGGGGCTGGGTTGAGTCTTTTCTTAAAAGTGCCTTCTTTATCTCCTCTCAGAGAAAGTGTGGCATTGATCTTTCATGCCTTTCTTGGAGAGGTTTCATTTTCCTGGCTCAGTCTTCCTTGATGAAGCTTTTGCCTGTCTTGGGCTTCCTAAATGAACTCTGGGACACTTCATACACCCATCCTTTCCTTGTCTCTTCGCATCTCTCTGGCCACAGGATCACAGAATTTTACTTGTCTGTTTTTTATATTTTCTTTTAATTTGAGGCTTTCCTTTGACCTTGCTTAGGATCATATATTTAGAGCTACCCCTTTAATCAAATGAGGAAACTGAGACTGACTTAAGTGGCATATTTAAGGTAATGTGTCAGAAGCAGGATTTAAACCTGGTTTCTCTGGTTGCAAATGCTTTAGGCCTGTATATATGTATTTTTTTTCCTCTCTTCCCCTCTTGATTCCCTTATGCTTTTTTTTTTTTCTACTTCTCTCTGTTTTCCTCTTAACCCTGTGAAATGTTATCAGCAATCTCTTTGCCTCCGACTCACAGTTGAGTAGAGTAGAGGTTATAGAACTTTGGAATCTGGGCCATAGAGGGTACAGGAATTCAACTTTGGGATGCATTTCTAGTTTACTATTTGAGAAAGCTTGACTCCCTCTCCAACTATGTCTCAAACACTAACTATAAAATGTTGAGAATTGTGTTAGCCTTTCCTCCTGGCAAGGGCTCTTGTAAGGATGAATGAGATCAGGTCTGGAAGCAACTCACTTTAGAGCTGATGCCCCATCTGGGCAGTAAGGAAATAAAGGGAGGGCTGAATAGAGCTGAATAGAAGGCTGAATAGAAATAAAGGCTGAATAGAATATTAAAGGGGGTTGGGAAAAGAAGGTGGGAGGGATGGTATGGTGGGTTTGAGTGAGTGGGCTTGAAGGGTATATTTCTAGAGTTGTAATATGGAGGGGAGATGGGGTCTATTCTTTTAGGCCCTAGAAGGCAGAACTAGGAACAATAGGTACAAGTTACAGGGAATTCAGGCACAACATAAGGAAGAGCTTCCTAATAATTAGAGCTATCCTAGAGTAGAATGGGCTAGCTCAAATGTCCTAGATTCTTTCTAGCAGAGACTAGATGGCCATTTGTTGAGGATGTTAGAAGAGACTCTTGTTGAGGTGCTGTTTGGACTAGGGGACCCTCAGAACCTCTTCTCACTCTGAGATTCTGCAGTTTCATGAGTTCTGGGTGTTACCTATTCGCCATGTGATGACCTTGGGCAAATCAGATACTCCATGGTTAAGTAAGTCACTTAACCCTTCTGTGCCTCAATGGACACAATGGAAATGAGGATAATAATGGTACCTACCTCAGAGGGTTCTTGTGAGGATCAAATGGAGTTAATATACATAGAGTTCCTTAAAGTACTATATAAAGCCTTGTTTCTATTACTGTTACTGTTACCATTACTATTTAACCATTCTAGGGCCATCTGTAAAATGAAAAGTCCCTTGCAGTGCCAAGTCCTTTGATCCCATTGTGTGTCTTGTTAGCATGACTTCTGTTTTTTCAGCTTCCCTGACTAAGGCTTGTGTGTCCATAGCTCTTTAAGGTATCATGCAATAGATAAGATGAGTGATTGAATGCATGAATGGAATGTGTGGTCAAGGAAGGAGGATGCTGGCTCATGTTTCATCTCTGCCATGAGGTCTTTCCTAAACACCCCATCCTACTTTTAGACATACTTTTAACCCAACACAAGACTCAGTAAATATTTCTGGGATGAATAAAACCTGTTTTTTTTTTTTAAGAGGTGGGTAAAGCTCTGTCCTTGATATTGTAGATCAGGTATCTGTAAACTACAGCCAGCTGCCTGTTTTTGTACAGCCTTTGAACTAAGAATGGTGTTTACATTTTAAAATAAAGGTTTATTATATTTTAAAAGGTAAAAACCATTCTTAGCTCATTGGCCCCCCCTTGCGCCATAGTTTGCCCAACTCTGCTATCGATAAGACTGGATAAAATAGTTGGTCTGGTTTCCAGTCATAACTCAAGCTCTTATGGACTGAATGGTCATGGGCACATGATGTAACCTGTTAAAAAACCTTAGCTTCCTTATCTTTAAAATGGAAATACTACTTCTTCTGTCCATCTCATGAGGTTCACAGAATCATAGAAACTCAGGGTTGGAAGGGATTGCCAAGGCCATCTAATCCAGCCTTTATCTGAACAAGAATCTTCTCCACATCCTACTTGACAAATGGTTTCAAAGTCTTTGCTTTAAGACCCCCAGTGAGGAAAAAAAAAATTACTACTCTATAGGCAGCCCATTTTACTTGTAGACGGCTATAATTTTTAGAAAGTTTTTCCTTAAGTTGAACTTAAATCTTCCTCTTTATAACTTCCATATATTGATGCTGGTTCTTCCTTCTGGGACCAAAAGTAACATATTTAATCCCTTCTCTACAGCCCTTCATACACTGAAAGGTGGCTCTCTTTTTCTCTCTGTCTTCTCTTTTCTGGGCTTAACATTCCTAAAATGGACCTAACACAGTATTCCTTGTGTGCTCTAAGGTGAAGTACTATAGATTACCTTGCTAGCGTCTCTTAATAGTAGTTAGCATTTACATAATGTTTTAAGGCTTGCAAAGCACTTTACAGATATTTCATTCTATCCTTAACATAATCCTGGGAGTTAGGTACCATTATTCTTCCTACTTTATACATGCAGACTGTGCCCAAGAATCTGTGGATGCTACATTTTATTAATGTCAGGAGACATACTATAAAGCATAAGGGGATATCTTCTCATATGCAGAATTAAAAAATGCATTGGGGCATTTTAATAATTGCAAAGAGTTTTGGTTTATAGTTGCTTTCTGTGGTCTTTTCCACTGAAATTCCACTGAATTTCTGTGATTTTCTCTAAGTTCCGGAATCACCGCAATAGAGATGAGAGCTAATGTGATAGGAGTAAATGATTTTACCATAGTGTCTTGCACATAGTAAGAGTTCAATAAATGTTTCTTGGTTAAAACACTTTAAAGCTTCAAGGATTTGTGATTTCATCAATGTGGGTTCATAGGGTCATAGATTTAGAGCTGGGAGGTACCTTAAAGGTAATTGAATCAACTCTTTCATTGTGAACAGGTAAAGAAAATGAGGCCCAGAGAGGTTAAATCATTTGCCCAGGGCAGGGGTGCGGAACCTGTGGCCTTCTAGGTCCTCAGGTACAGCCTTTGGACTGAGTCCACGTTTTACAGAACAAATCTTTTTATTAAGAGGGTTTGTCCTGTAAAGTTTGGATTTAGTCAGAGGGCTGAATTTGAGGGTCTAGAGGGCCATGTGTGACCTCGAGGTCGCAGGTTCCTCACCCCTGCCCCAGAGTCCCCCAGCTAGCAAGTGTCTCAGGTAGGCTAGAAAGCCTGAGTTTTTATCCTTCAAATCCAGCACATTCTCCTGCTGTGCCACCTCTTTTCTCTTCCCTGATGGAATGTGAGTTCCCCAAGGGCAGAGATTGTTTGATTTTTTTCTTTAGGTGCCCAATGCCTAACACAGTGCCTAGCACTGCTTAGTAAATGCTTGTTGATTCATTGATTGATTTTTCCACTGACACAGATTGCAATATGGTCATAGTGTAATAGAAGGTTTCCCTGAGGTGCTGTGACCAGGCAAACTTTATCACCTGGTGGCCATCCCTGTGGCGGTTAGCATCTGAATTTATCAAGGCTGAACGTCAGATGACAGATGTGCCAGCCATTGCCAAGTCTGTACGCAAACTCTTTCCAGTTTGGTGGAGCCTTCCAGAGATCGTGTTCCTCTGTTTTTAGCCTTACTTAGGCACCATAATGAGTTTTCAGGATGAGACTTTACTTAGGGATTAAAACACAACCTGAAAATAGGACATGCTTTGTGAGAAGTACTCCTCGTAGTCACAGGTACTAATATGACAATATTGTAGTGGTTAGCTTGCAGTTTTTCCCCTTCATTGATTAGCAGGTGAATGATCTGGGTCGATCCAGGTTTCAGGGTGCATCCCAGGGATGCTGAGGGTGACCAATTCCAAAGAATGTTTTAGTTGAGTGATAATGTTGAATAGGTCTCCAGGGAATAGGAAAATATAATTTCTTTAAAATTTCCAGGTTAGGCAAAAGCTACTCCTTCAGGTTTTAAAATTCATTTCACAATTCCCTGGTGTCAGGTGGGTAGTTTATGAAGCCTGTCTTCATTGTGATAACTCAGGCTAAGCTGGATAATAAACAAAAGTAGGATAGAGTCATAGGATAAATATTGCTACAGGGCATCTCAAGTAGCACAAATCACTGGGAAAATATCTTTTCGGGCTTTTAATTTTTCCTCTGCTTCCTCATTCCTCTGACTGTAGCCAGTAGAGTGACATTAATCCATCATCACCATCCCTGATCTTTTGCCCAAGCTTTTCTGTGCTACATCTGGCTTGCTATGAGTGGAACATGTCCTACAGATCACTTCTGGAAAGTCAGTTTTACATATGACATTTTCCTCCCTGCCCAACCCTGGTTGGTCCACAATATGTTGAGGTTTATGGATTTCTGAAGTGCAAGGCATAAATATCCCATTTGTTCATATGCTGGAGATACCTGGCTACTGGGATGAGAAGTGGCATGCATAGGAACCTAGGAATGATGGTAACTGTTGAGGTGTCATCCCCCTTGTTACTGAAGCTTTCCCTATCTCTTCACTTTACTCAGGCCATGATCTCCTGCCTGGAGAAGCAACAGGGTGGAGTGGAAACAGTACTACTTTGGGAGTCCAAGGACCTGGGTTTAAATACTTATTCTGCTGCTTAACTCCCTGTGACTCTTCCCCTCTGGGGTGGATGTGGATGAGATGATTTTTACCTCTACCTGCCTTGTATTTAACTTGCGCACACACACACACACACACACACACAGATAGATAATGTATATTTTACTTATTTATTTTCTTGTATTTGTTCCATGTATACTTCCACATGTACTCATTGCATCCCCTATTGGGATGTAAGGTCCTTGCAACAGGGATCATCTTGATGTTTTTATCTGTGTCCCCAGGACCAGACGTATATTGATGATTGCTCACTCTCTTTTGTGGAGAGGAGAGTTGATCAGGATACCACTGATCTATTGATATTTCCCTGCCTCCTGTACCTCCCGCCACCCAATTTATTTAATCATAGAATATAAGGGACAGGTAGGAGAGGCACATATGACCAGCTTCGGTATAGTGGAAAGACACTGGATTTGAGTCAAAAGATCGGGGTCCAAATTCTGACCCTGCTCTTCACCACTTGTGTAGTCTTGGTTGAGTCACTTAGAATCCAATGTTTATCATCTATAAAATGAGGGGGTTGAACATCTAAGGACACTTTGAGCTCTTCATATCATCCATTTCATCCCAAATCTTCTTTTACCTCATTTTTCTCCTTAGTTCCTAACATAGGGCACAGCCCAAAGTAGACACTTCATGTTTTTTTTTTCTTTACTTTTAGGAGGGGGAAGGCATCGGAGTTTAAGTGACTTGACCAGCCAAGGTCACATAGTGTTAAGAGGTTGGATTTGAACTCAGGTCCTCCTGACTCCAGGGCCAGTGCTCTATTCACTGCCACCTATCTGCCCTGACACTTCATGATTTTTGACTGACTTGACTTATCTAAAGAATTTCCTGATATTTAGTGTCTACTGGCTGTTTAGTTATGAATATCTTTTTTATACCCTCCCCTCCCATCTCCTGTTTTCCTCCTTCTAAGGAAGTGGTAGAGGAGGCTTGAGTCTTTGTTGATATACTGTGTGAACTTGGGTAAGTCACTGTGTACCTCCTTTTCCCCATCTTCCAAATCATGGCTCTGCCTCTCAGGGTGGGTGTTGGGAGCAGCACTGCAGTGCCGCAGTGAGAGTTGCTTTATAAATAGAAAGATACTTAACACCAGCCCTGAAATTAAGCACACAAGATAGCTCTAGGCAACAGTTTTAAAAATGAGCATTGATTTCTGGGAATCTGTACATTGCATATTAAGCAGATTAGATGTAATTCCTGGGACACTGCTCCCCATTCTCCTTTCTTTAGCAGAGAACGGCAATCTGGGCTCTTGCAGTGGTGAGAGTCAGAATAGATATCCCCTTGCTGTATCTTCACTTCTGAGAAGGTCTGTGCTTGAAAAGCTACTAGCCGAGGGGCGGAGCCAAGATGGCGGCATAGCAACAGCAACATATCGCAGCTCTCACATAGCCACCCCAAAATACCCATAAAATAGGACT